>CAJQZJ010032201.1:6099332-6133804 GCA_907164525.1 Lophiomys imhausi | reverse complement strand
GATAGATAGATAGATAGATAGATAGATAGATAGATAGATAGATAGATGATAGATAGATAGATACATAGATAGATGATAGATACAGAGAGAGAGGGGAGAGAGATGGATATTAAATACATAGATAAATAAGCATTTGGTTTTGGCTTTGGTTTTTTGTTTTTCAAAGCAGGGTCTCACGGTATAGTCCTGGCTGTCCTGGGCTCACTCTGTAGACCAGGCTGGCCTCAAATTCACAGAGATTTGCCTGCCTCTGCCTATCAAGTGCTGGGATTAAAGGCGTGCGCCACCACGCCTGGCCGCATATTTTTTTTTTTTGGTTTTTTCGAGACAGGGTTTCTCTGTGTGGCCCTGGCTGTCCTGGACTCACTTTTGTAGACCAGGCTGGCCTCAAACTCACAAAGATCCACCTGCCTCTGCCTCCCGAGTGCTGGGATTAAAGGCATGCGCCACCACCGTCCGGCCTGGCTGCATATTTTTAACTTTTAATTATTTTAAAAGGCTCAAAAGGTTGGGGGTGTAGCTAACATGATAGAGTGGCTTGTTTAGCATACATGAGATTCAGGGTTTGATTTCCAGCACCACATAAAATGGGATACGGCAGCTCATACATGTAATCTTAGCACTTGGGAGGTAGAGGCAGAAGAACCAAGGCTTCACGGTCATCCTTGGTTACATAGCAAGCTTGAGGCCAGGCTGGGCTGCATGAGACCCCATCTCAGAAAACTAAATGACAAGTCAATAAAGACTTTAGTAAAGCAACACTAAACTGAAAAGAGGAGGAGAAAGAAATTGTATTCCTCCCCAATTCATAGACTCTGGGAGCCTCCCTCACCCTCCTCCTGGCCCCCTTATACGATAGCCGCAATATAGAACTTCATTAAACGCCATGATAGACAGAACAATGCAGTGCTGCAGGCCTGGGTTCAAGTCCTGGCTCTGCTTATTGTATCAACCTCTTCAGCCATTTTAACTGAAGCATCCAGAACATTCCAGTTACTGGGCAGCTGTCACCAGCGCTCATCTCCAGCACCTGACTCTGCTCCTTATTGTCTGCAAGCCCTTTTTTTTAATAATTTATTTTTTATTTCTTCAAGTTACATCTCAGTCACACTCCCCTCCCTACTCCCCCCTCCAGTCCCACCCTTCCACCCTCCTCCCCCTCAACCCCCCAGCCTCTACCGCTTTTTTTTTAGTTTAAGGTATTTCTTTTTCCCCCCAACAGCTCTCCCTTTCCGTCCAACAAATGGTTCTTTTTCTTATAACTATAAATACAATACAAAACAACAGAAATAAATAGACCACAATTATAAGAGTTATATGGCTTAGCATACATTCCCAATGTCCAGTCCATATGTATTTGGCACCTGACTTTAACATTCTACTATCTACACATCTCCATGAGTTTAAAGTTCTATATCCAACTCAGCTTTCATACTAACTTGCATCACAATTTTAAAAACATCTTCTTAGATCCATAACACCCTCTTGATTCCTAAACAACTCAAAATTTAACTATGAGACTCTAGCTATCTATTGTTCAAACCACCTCAGAGACCTGAGAGGGATAAATATATCTGCTTATATAGGAAGTGCAGGGCCTGCAGCTTCCAAAACTAAGAAATGACATACCTGTGGCTGCCTGGACAGTTCCCATTTTCTCTCCATACATTACAGCATCAATCTTCAGCCGTTTGGCCCCATTTCTCTGACAGACATTGATTGTAGAGCAAGAATTATGAAGGACTTACCTACCCTGTCTGCAAACCCTTTAACTGGTTTACTCAGCATGCTCTATCCTTCCATTCGCTCGGCTATAGAGTCCGACAGCGATTCCTGCGTGGAGATTCAGCCCTGCCACTTAACCCACGGGAGCCATCTGAGAAGGGCTCCCACCTATGATCTGTTTCTCAGCCGTCACCCCAACAAGCACCTCTGTTATCCCCATGAGAAGCAGAGAGCTGCCTTGGAGATGTTGCAGTCTGACAGAGGGGAAGCAGAATGAGCAAAAAGAGAGTGCAGATTGAGAGATGATTCAGCCATGAAGAGTGCATACTGCTTTTGCAGAGGACCTGAGTTCCAATCCACCACCCACACCAGGCTGCTCACAACCATTTGTAACTGCAGATTCAGGGGTTCTAGCACCCTCTTCTGACCTCCTTAGGCACCTGCACTCATGTGCACATGCCTACAGACAGTCTGGGAAAAAAAATAGCTAAGTCAAGGAAAGACATCAAGGGTCACCAAAGGCTGCACATAAGCAGTGGTCATGCAGAGAGCAAGCATGGACCCTAGAAGTGCATGGTACCTTCCAGCTGACAAGCCACTAAGCTAAGATACAGAGAGGTTCCTAAGCTCACCTGGAGTCACATACAGTGAGAGGCACAGCCAGGTTCTGAAGACCAGCCTGTCCTGTGGTACAGCCTGTCCCCTTCTCAGTCACACACAGACCATATTGTCTGACACGTGCTACACTGCAAGTTGGTGTGTGACAGAACTTGCAGTGACCTCCACCAAAATACCAGCATTCCTCAGTGCTGACTTCATTAAGTCCAATTCATCCCCACTGTGTGTGCTAAGCAGTCACTGATTTAATTACTTAATTAGACAGCAGATTTAGGCATTAATAAGCCAGTTATACCTAATTATTCCTATTAATAGCAACATAAGAATAGCATGAGACAGGAAATGGTCCCAGTACGAAATCTTCTCCCTGGCTCCTAGAACACTGCCTGACCCAGAGCATGCATTCAGTAAGTACCCCTGAACAAGCTTACTTCTGGTTTACACTCATGTTGTTCAAATGTCCTTGATGTTATTTTGTTGTTGTTGTTTGTTTTTGGTTTTTTGTTAGTTTGTTAGAGACAGGGTTTCTCTATGTAGCCATGGTTGTCCAAGAACTAGCTCTGTAGACCAGGCTGGGCTCGAACTCCCAGAAGATCTATCTACCTCTGCCTCCCGAGTACTGGGATTGATTAAAGACGTACGCGCCATGCCTGGCTGACCTTTATATTATGGTTTGTGTTGTATATCTTCAGGTGCCTGACCTCACAATGCTTTGGCAGGCTCTAGCAGTGATGGGATATCAGCTCCTTCCTAACCCTGTCATTTATTAAAGAAAACCAAGAATCACGAGAAAAGTTTATATAGTGTGCAACTGCTCCAAGATTCTTAGAAAACATCCATCCCAGGCAAGGGATGTGGGGGAAGGACAGGAGTAGGGTATAAGATGAGGATCTCAAGGCTGGTTGATACCCATGGGAAGCCTCCCCTTTCCTGAAGAGAAAGGGAGGAGGGGTAGAAGAGGGGTGAAGGAAAGTGGTGGGAGGAAGGTCTGAGAGGAGAGGGAAGAGGGGACACTGTGGTCAGGATGTAAAGTAAGTTAATTAATTAAAAGAAAAAGATGACGGGCTCGGCAGCCTAATTAATAAAAGTGGACCAGGAATTAGAGATGAAACAACCTGTTAACAGAGAAGTTAGAACAAGTCTGAAGCCAGTGACCCACTTTGCTAGGCTAGGATCACTCACTAGTCAATGCAGCTATAAATGCAGCCTTGTTCCTTTCAGCTGGAACACGCTAGAAGAAACTGTGCTAGTTGATCTTTCTCTGAAATACAGTGGGGCTTCCTCTCTCTGGCAAGGAAGGACCTAGTCTCTTCACACTCAGTCCTGGTAAGAAACTGGTGGTAATACAAGTCACATCTCCAAGGACAGACACAAAGAGACAATTCATAAATCCACCAGCAAGATTTGAAAAAAAAAATAGTGAAGGATGGTGCCCACAGTTCCCATCATCAGAGACTTATGACCACCCCTGGATCCAAAGAGGCCTGGGAAGCTACTGATTGCTAGGACCTGAAGATTGCTATTTGAAGGTGGTAGGGTATTTCCTAATAGGAAAAGCTGTGGCCTTTGGTCCTTTGGTCCAGGCTGCAACAGCCAGCAGGGACAGTGTTGGGGAAATAAAGACCCTGTCACTCCCCCTGGTGGTACCTCCTGATGGCCAAATCTAAGCCAGAGGGTAAAGACGGACCCGAAGTACAAAGCAGGATAGAGGACAGAGGGCAGATGAAGGGAGCAAAATGTGCCCACCTATTGTCCCTCTCAGCAGCCTGCTGTCTGCTTATTCAGACCACGTGGGGCTTTCCACTCTCTCTGGTTATATACTCACTGGGGTTAACCAGGGGCAAAGATGAGAATGGGACTGAGCATTCGAGGGGTGATCTCTATGTGGCTATGCCTATCAGTACAGAGAGGATAACTGATTAACTACATGTGCACCCCCAGCAGCTGTCTCCCCGAGTCCCCTCTTGATGATGTCTGTAAGAGAACATGTTTCATCTATGGTGTATTTTCCCACGCTAACATAGTCTCAGTTTTTTAGTGGAAATTACTGTGAAACTAGAAACCTTGTCCATTTATTTTGTGGCCGTGGGGAACGAATGAACCAAGAGCCTCGTACTTGTTGACCAAGTGTCCTACTGAAGGGCTTAAATTTCCAGCCATCCATTTGCTTTTTATTTTGAGGTAGAGTTCTCACCAAACTGCCCAGGCTGGTCTTGAAATTGAGATCCTCCTGCCTCAGCCTCTCGCAAGTGGCTAGTATTACAGGCATGTGCCACCAGGCTTGACTCAGAACAAAAGTTCACTCATAAAATCCATGCTTTGCACCTTACAAAGGTTATTGGTACATAGAGATCCCTGTGTATGTGCTGGTATTCATATTGTATTAATGGAGGAAAAAAATGTGAGTCAAAGAGAATTTTTACTCTCGAAGACACTAGGAGTCAGTTGTTCATCAAGTCCTGGTGCTAAGCTTAAGGGAACATTTCCTAATGCACAATTGAGAGCAAACTGCTCATTCAGTAAGTTGGAACAGAGGGGATGTCACAGTGAACACTGCTCATTCTGTGTGAAGCAAGGGGACGCCAGAGTGAAAACCGCTAATTCTGTTAGAACTGAAGACATGTGAAAGTGAACACTGCTCGTTTTGTATGAAGCAAGGGGATGTCAGAGTGAACACTGCTCATCCAGTGTGAACTGTGGGAACACCAGAGTGAACGCTGTTCATTCAATATGGACTGAGGGACATCAGTGTGAAGATTAGTCATTTAGTATGAACTGAAGGGATACCAATATGAAGGGCTAGAAATTTTACCCTGTCCTCTGCACCTTAATAAAGAATTGTCGGTGAGCAGTGGTGGCGCACGCCTTTAATCCCAGTACTCAGGAGGCAGAGGAAGGCAGATCTCTGTGAGTTCAAGGCCAGCCTGGTATACAGAGCTAGTTCCAGAACAGCCAAGGCTACACACAGAAACCCTGTCTTGAAAAACCAAAAAGCACATTAAAAATAAAATAAATAATTTGTCATGGCTTCTCATGCAAAAATTCCAGGTTCTCTGAGATAAATTTCCAGTCAGCTGTGTCTTCCCTCATTTCCCTCCAAACAAACACTCTGTCCTCCACTGTCCCTTGTCTGTGTCCTGGCCCTTCATTCTCTGTGGCCTTGTACATCCCTGTCTCAAACATGCTTACTTCTGTTCGAATTCTACTTGACATCCAAAGACTTCACAGCAGGTTAATTGTTAATATCCACATACTGCAGGCCAAATGCCCATCACTGGGAAAATGAGTAACCAAACGATGACATATCCATAATCAACAATGAAGAATATGCATCATGGAATCACAGAACAATGTAGATAAAATCCAAAATCTTACAGTGAGTGAAGAAGTCAAATGAAAACATTTAGAAGGAGTACGTACTCCACAGCTTTGCTTAGGGAGATCCAGAAAACCAAAAGCTGAGTTGCGGTAGTGGAAAGGAGATCGTAGATTGCTTTGGTGAGGGTAGGATACACAGGGGATGACTAAGAGGTCTAAGGAATCTTTGGGGGATATGAGTGTGTTAGTGGATTGTGATGTTTTCATTGATGCATATATTCTTAAAGTCATAAACTTTAACGTCTTAACTATGGGCAGTTTATTGTGTATCAACTATACCTCAAAGATAGATATGAAAGAAAGCTCAACTCAGCCATGAATTGTAAAAATTATTGCAGCAAGCCAATACAGGATACAATGTATGAGATACCAAGGTCCCCAAGAAACCAACAGAAATGACAAATAAGCTAGTGGAAAACAGGTACAGAGCACAGGGAGGTAACACATGGTACAAATAATAAGCAAGCTTAGCTACAGTTTTTCTGCCTCAACAGCATGTAAAGATGCATTCTGTTCACTGAGGAGCTACAACATGTGGAGAGCATCCTCCGGGAATCACAGAGACAGGGGATGCTCTCCTGAACATAAGAACCACATCCCAGCATCCTAGCCAGTCAAGCCTTAGCATCCCAACCACACTCAGTGATTAGACCCTCATCCTTCGGACTTCAACATCCCAGGTGCTACTTGGTATGTCAGGGTGCCAGATGCCACGTGTGCACACCAAAGACCCATATTACACATGCGCATGCCCTTGAACTGTAGAAACGTATCCTCTCCCCTCAATCCTTAATTGGAGTATTTGTGTATCTCAACCATTACATTTAAATTACTCTATCCCAGGCAAAGACCACTCTCCTAACCCTAGAGCAGAACAGAGCTCTGTGATGGGACTTTACATTCCTCTATGTGAGCAGCATACCTAGCCTTCTCCAGCAATGCACATCCCTGCAGGCCCGCAGACCCGTTTATGCCTGCTTCCTCAGGCCAACCTCGGACTTCCCACCCTGCACCCAGAATCATATCCACTGCAGTTCAGCAATATATTCTTTTTGTTGTTTTGTTTTGCTTTCTGAGACAGGGTTTCTCTGTGTATCCTTGGCTGTCCTAGACTCACTTTGTAGACCAGGCTGGCCTTGAACTCACAGAGATCCACCTGCCTCTGCCTCCCAAGTGCTGGGATCAAAGGCGTGCACCACCACCCGTCTCAGCAATATGTTCTTATTCCCTTCTAACAAACACCCTAAGCTGTAATGAGACCCTTCTCAAAACATAAGATGATGTCACTATGTGTACACTGATGACCCCTGGTGCAGACCTGAGACTTACAGTAGGGTCCCCAGCTGGCAGGCTGAGTTTATCAAAAAGGCAACAGAAGCCTACTGCCTCTGCCCCCTCCCCCCTGCACACATGTCCCACACCCACTCTGGCACTGAGAGCTGCAGACCCACTGGACTCCCTCAGAGGTTTCCTTCCCAGGCTTCTGCCTGGCTGATGCTGACCCATAGCAGATAAAAACACTCAGTCCCCGGTTCATAGGGAGAGCCAGAGCAAAGCAAGACAGGGTCTAGAGATAGGGAGAAACCCCCAGAAAAAAAGAAAAAGAGGAAGGAAAGCAGAAGCAGCTACAAGAAAAGCAGGACAAAGAGAGAAAAGCTGGGAAGCCCCAGGACACACAAAACATACTTCATATACCGATGTGAACAAGTACCTGCCTGCTGGGTGGGAAAGAAAGATTTTTCCAGAAAGCTAATAATGCCCCACATGAAAAGGAAACTTTCCTGTCAATCTAACATCACCTACTGCATGTGAATCCCTCTATCCAACCAGCCTCTTCTTTACTGAGAGCTTGCAAAAGAACCCTGAATAGAGCCAGGAGCAATGAGTGACCTCTCCAAGCAGGCCTGAAAAGGTCCCAAGGCATTTGGGGGTCAAAACTGCAGCTCCATGTGTGCAGCTCTGAAACTATACAGACCTGAGGCTTCAGAGTGAAGAAGGGCCAAGGCTCTTACTTTATACATGTAGCCGTTAGGGCCCAGGAGACCTGGTAGCCTGTTATAGGTTAAATATAAAATATCCCCACAGGTTCATGTTTTAAATGCTTAGTCTCCAGTTGGGAGCACTATTTAGGAAGGCTATGGTTCTTTAAGAGGTAAGGCCTAGTGGAGGAAGTTGGTCTTGGAGGACATGGAGTTGGAGGATGCTTGGGAGTATATTACCCCTGTCCACTCCCTGGCTTGCTCTTTATTTCCCAAATTTCCGTGAAATAACTAGCTCTCTTGCACCATAAGTTCCTACCAGGACAATGTTCTGCCCAAGTATATGGGAACCAAGTGATGAGTGGCTGAACCCTCTGAAACTATGAGGCAAATAAAGCCTTCTGCTTTATGTCACTTGTACATAGGGATGAAAAAAAGGAGTGGTCTTCTTGAAGCTCACAGGAAGCTTTTGAATGCCTTTTTCACACTGTCTCTGACACATAGAGACGCTGGAGAGGGGCTGGTGGTCCAGTCCAGAAAACCACCCAGAGGTAGAACTTGTCCTGGAGCCTAGCTTCTGTGTGCCTCTCTTCCCTCCCTTTTCTATGGGTTCTTCCTTCTCCAGCCTTCTAGAGCCAGAACCCCCTCAGTGACAGGTTCAGTGGCTGCACAGGGCCCAGAAAGTGAAGCTCTATTTGAAACATGCAGACTGAGGAGGCACTGGCAATAGGATTTCAGTCCTTGGAGAACTGGATAAAGACATTTTCCAGGCAAAGGTAACTTCATCCAGACCCTGAAAGGCATTTTATTTGGTTTTGTGTTTTCAAAGAGCCATCTGCTTTTTAAACCCATAGGACAAAGTGGAAGTCTGAAGTCAGAGAGAGGAAGTGAATGGCTCAGGGTGTATCTGGGGGTCAGAACTGCAAAGGTCTGCTTCACCCTTCCCTGGCTAACTGCTGAAAATTTCTTCTTTTCTACATATTATCACATTCTTTTTTTTTATTTATTTCACTTTTTTTTATCTTTTGTTTTAATTGCAGAGGAGATTGAACTCATGACTTTATGTGTGCTAGGTGAACACTCTGCCACTGAGCTACATGCCTGGTCCTTCAAATTATCACATCTTAAGAGGAAATGTATACGACAAAGAAAGCTGTAGGCTGGTTTTCCCGAAACCTTCCCTGCCTAAGGAAAACTGAAGATGTAGGCGTTTGTCCTGGCCCACCCTCTCAGAAGGATGAACTCGCAAGCAGAAGCTGTTAGGGGACAACCTAGAGTTCTTGCTTCAAACAGGCCACGTGTGTAGAGGGTACTCTCAAGTTCACCCTGTGGTATAAGTCACATAGCTACAATATGGACTCAGGCGGGTTAAGTGACTTCCCAAGTATCGTGTAGCCGGTAAGCATGGGAGCCACTCTTCACGCCAGGCACCGCATAATCCCAGGGTCTCTGGTTTTAGTCCTTTAAATTGGCTGCCATGAGTGAAGTAAGGATGGAGGAAGAGCCGGGGTGGCGGGGGGGGACATGACTGCCCCTGCCACAGAGGCTGCCAACTCCAGTCCACATTTCAGGGTTAAGTTTTCCACAGCTCCCGTTGCCATGGCAGTAGGAGCTCTTGTCGCCATCTGAAAACCCAGAAGAGGAAAATAAGAGGATTCAGCTCTTTGACTCAAGAGCTGACCAGTTCTGCGAGATGAACTCAGCCTGGCCCTTGAATCAGGATTAGAAATTGGAGACAGATAATAGCACTTGTAGACCATGGGATCATTAGCTTTTTGCTCCAAGGAGTTCGGTTCATTTTGTAGATATGATCTCATTCTGCTCCACAGCCTCTTCGTGAGAGACCGTAGAAGAGATGGGAACCATCACTGTGGAATCATCCCAGGAGCTGGAGACCCACACACACACAAATACCCAGATAGCTGAACACCCCTCCAACTCCTACTTGGCCTGGAAAGTAAATAGGAATTTAACTAAGGACCTTCATTAAACTTACGAGATGAAGAAACAAGTATGACACAAGTACAGACCATTAGAGCTGAGGGGGACATTTCTGCTCCCAGACCCATTCCCAGCACAGTACATACCGTCTAAGGGATCTAACAGGTTCAAGAAATTAAGTAAACCAAAGAGGCAGATGTTAATACCCTCACTTAAAGTCACCTATAGATATCAGGGCTTACCCTCCCTGTTACCAGTGAGGGATGTGAAGCCTTTAGGAAGTGGTTCAGTTGGCACCATCTTCTAAGAGGCCCCTAGACCAGGGGTAGTGAGGTGTGCCTGTAATCCAAGCACTTGAGAGACTAAGACAGGATAGTCACAAGTTCTAAGACAGCCTGGGGTACATAGTAAGGTCCTATCTCTAAATGATAATAGTAGCAATAACAATAATAGTAGTAGTAGTAGTAGTAGTAGTAGTAGTAGTAGTAGTAGTAATAATAGTAATAATAGAATAGAGCCAGGTATGGTCACACATGCCTAATAATCCCAACACATGGAAGGTACAGGAAGGAGGACAAGATCAAGGTCATCTTCAACTAATTAAAGGATAGTTTGACAGGGCTACATGAGACCCGTCTCACAGATAGATAGATAGAAACAAACAAACAAAGAAGGGCTATAAAGAGTTGGCTCAGTGGTTAAGAACATTTATTGTTCTGGCAGAGGATCTAGGTTCGATTCCCAGCACCCACATGGCAGCCCACAGCCATCCGTAACTCCAGTCCCAGGAGATTCAATTTCTACCTCTGACCTTGGCTGGGCACCAGGCATGCGCATGGTGCATACACATATGGGCAGGCAAGACACTTATACAAATAAAATAATAAATCTTTAAATTATTTTTAAAATAAATAAATATACAAATAAGAGGCCCCAGAAAGCTCATCTGCCTCCCTCTGCCATGTGAGAACCCAGTAAGAAGCAGTTGTATGAGCTGGTGAGCCTTCGTCAGATGTGGAATCTGCAGGTATTTCTCATCCTCCATGCCCATGACACATAAATGTCTTGCTAGAAGCTACCTGCTTTGCAGTGTTTCATGACACCAGCCCAAATGGACAGGCACACGACTCCAGCACCTTAAAGCACACATGTAAGAGAAAGAAAATGGTCGTTTGAGTCAAACACTCCACTGAAGCGCTGTGTGCTTTCAGCCAAGTTCATTACTATTATTCTCCCCATCTCAGAGCTTTTACACAATCTAGGATAACACCCTTTCTTTATGCTTTGAGACACCTGCTAGTGGTTGCATTTTGAATACTGTTTGTTCATTTGGGGTGTTTTACTTGTTTGTTCTTTGAGACAGAATTTCGCTGTGGAGCCCTGGCTGTCCTGGAACTCACTCTGTAGACCAGGCCGGCCTGGAACTCACAGAGATCTGCCTGCCTCTGCCTCCTCAGTGGGATTAAAGGTGTGCGCCGCCACCACCTGGATGCATTTTGAACATTGTTGACATTTGGTTCTGCATTCCACAACTCTAGTTCACTGGGTTCTTAGACTTATGAATATGGCTTAGGTCTTATTGGCAGAGAGGCCTGTAGAGCGTTCCCTGACAAGACCACACATCAGTTTGCAGTGTGACTGGTCCATGCTGCCATGAAAAAGGACACCACAGAGCCCTCATTTTGGCAGAGTGCTGTTTAGCAGCCAGTCTCCCAGTCTGGAGATGGGGCCGAAGAGGACAGTGTTTGACCATCTGCAAATCAGCACTCTCAGCCCAAACTGCAGAGGAAATTTAATTTGAAACTCCCAATAAGCCCAGGCTTAGAAGGCCTAGAAACTGTCTGGGAATGCAATTTTGGAGTTTCTTTGTCTGATTAGTATACTAAAAAAAAAAAAAAAAAAAAAATTAAGCACAGTTTGGTTGGAGAGATGGCTCGGGGGGGAAACGATTCCCACACAGGCCGGAAGAACTGAATCCAGATCCTTAGAACCCACGGAAAGCCAGACATGTTAGCATGTGTCTGTAAAACCCAGTTCTCCTAAGGTAATATGGGGTGGCAGTGGAGACAGGGGAATCTCCAGGAGTTTGCAGGCCAGTCATGGCTAACGCAGATAGTAACGACCAAGACATTTTTCTCTCAAACAAGAAGGCAGGCAAACTTCTGACCTCCACCTGTGCACCACAGCACACACAGACTTGCATGTGTGTTTATACATGAATGCCACACACAAAAATAAATAAATAAAACAATTAAGCACAATAGACGCCAACTAATAGGGATTCAACCAGGAATCGCACACATCAAGAATAAACTATATACCTGACTCATCGGGTTCAGTCTCAGAGTCAGAAGCAGCCAAGGAGCTGAATGGCAGCCAAGTTTCTGAAGCTATGGCCTTTCACACTTACCAAGTTCTCCAGCACCCAACAGGCCTGAGGTAAGATCCCTAAGTGGTGGGCAGGGGGAGGGGTGTGTCTTAGGGATTTGGGGAAAATTGAGACTAATAGGGAACATCTATTCTGTCCTCCTAAAGTCCCTATGACAAGACAAGTATCATTCCACCCTAGTCCCCCCGAGGATCAACAAGTTTTATTGGTATGACTTACAGAGCACAGATGATCCCAGAAAGTCCTCACCCACCATGAATGGACAGACGACTTCTCCACAAGGCATAGAGGGAGCCCCTTTGCCTTAGCCTTCCAGCCTACATGTTCTAGCGCCTCCCCTAAGCTCAGAGTCTATTATGGCAGAACTGCATACAAATGGCTCAGAGGAGTGGCTGAAATTCCAAGTGAGGATCCAGTGACCCTCCACACCCCTCCTTCTATGAGGGAATGTTAATGTTCAACAAGGCCCACAGTGAGTCGTTTACAACCAGACACAGCTGAACCTGAAGGACGGCAGCTTTTTTTTTTTCTTCTTTTTCTTTTTCTTTCTTTTCTTTCTCAAGGGATCTCATTCAACAGCAGGAGACGTGGTGGGAAAGTCCTGCAACAAGTGACCAGTTCGAGGAAAGTAAAGAATGCCTTTCCTCTCAAAACAAACAAAACTGCGCTAGTAGGAAGTTCCCATTTGCAACTGTTAGTGGCACAGAGAAGAAATGCCACAAAATGTGGTTAAGATGAATCTGAGCTGGGTGCGGTGGCGTGGGGCTGGGATCCAGCACAGGAGCAATGAAGGCAGGAGGATCAAGAAGTTCAAGGTCATCCCCAGCTAATAATGAGTTCAAGGCTATAGTGAGATACAGGAGACTCTGTCTCAAAAATAACAAAAATGATTGAAGCTGGGGGTTGGAGAGATGGCTTAGTGGTTAAGAATGCATCTTGGTCTTGCAGAGGACCTCAGTTCAGTTCCAGGCACCCACACCTGGCATCTCACAACCACCTAGAACTCTAGCTCCAGGGGACCAGTGTCAGGAACCTCCACTCACATACACAGAAATAGTATCAGTTTTAAAATGACTGTTCTGGGCTGGAGAGATGGCTCAGAGGTTAAAAGCATTGGTTGCTCTTCCAGAGGTCCTAAGTTCGATTCCCAGCAACCACATGGTGGCTCACAACCATCTATAGTGAGATCTGGTGCCCTCTTCTGGCCTACAGGCATTTATGCAGACAGAACATTGTATACATAATAAATAAATCTTTTTTTTTTTTTTGGTTTTTCGAGACAGGGTTTCTCTGAATATCTCTGGCTGTCCTGGACTCACTTTGTAGACCAGGCTGGCCTCGAACTCACAAAGATCCGCCTGCCTCTGCCTCCCAAGTGCTGGGATTAAAGGCGTGCGCCACCACCGCCCGGCTATAAATAAATCTTTTAAAAATTATTTTAAAAAATAAAATAAAATGACTGTTCTGTGTATCTAATGTATAAAGTCTCAAACAAGCATATTTTTCCTTCTAACTATCATCATTTCATGTGACCTCACACATGTGGCAGAGAATGGCAGGAATGAATAGAACCACTACTGGGCTCAGAGGCTCACTAGATTATTTGGAGCACGAATGGGGTTATGTACCAATTCAAGCTTATACTGTATCTTTTTTTTTTTTTTTTTTGGTTTTTCGAGACAGGGTTTCTCTGTGTAGCCCTGGCTGTCCTGGACTCACTTTGTAGACCAGGCTGGCCTCGAACTCACAAAGATCCACCTGCCTCTGCCTCCCAAGTGCTGGGATTAAAGGCGTGCGCCACCACCGCCCGGCTTATACTGTATCTTTGAAAAATGAAGCACACCAGTCTCCAGAGTGGCATGGAGTTTAGTAGAGTGCTTTTTCCTAAAGGAAACAGAAACCTCTCTTGGGGGTCTGGAGAGAGGTTAAAAGCATTTTCTGCTCTGACTGAAGACTGGGGTTTAGTTCCAGCACCTACATGGTACCTTACAACCATCTGTAACTCCAGGTCCAAGGAATCTGATGCTGTCTTCTGGCCTCCTCCAGTATCAGGTGCACAGATAATCATGCAGGCAACACACTCATACACATAAAAACTAAAATTAAGAAACCTCTGACTCATCAGTCAAGAACTCTATTATGGGGGGCTGGAGAGATGGTTCAGCAGTTAAGAGCACTGACTGCTCTTCCAAATGACCTGGTTTCAAATCCCAGGGCCCACATGACAGTTCACAGCTGTCTGTAATAGCCAGGCATGGTGGTGCATGACTTGAATCACACACCTCTAATCCCAGCACTCTGGGGGCAGAGGCAGGCAGATCTCTGTGAGTTCAAGGCCAGCCTGGTTTACATAGTGAGTTCCAGGACAACCAGGGCTGTTACACAGAGAAATCCTGTCTCGAAAAACAAAACAAAACAACAACAACAAAAAAGGAACTTTATTATCTCACAGACCAGGAAAACCAGAGGAAAGAGTCCACATTCCACAAACATGCTCATACTGTGGTGTGACAGGGTCACAGAGGACCCAGGCTCCTTTCAAGCTGGCCCTGTATCTTCAGTGTTGACTCCTCTTAGGCTAGCACCAGGAATTCTCAGCCTCTTACCCAGATCAATCCCTATCTCCCAGACCTTCCAGAGACTTCTCAGCACAGACACCAGCAAAGGGGAAAGGCTGTCCCACTCTGGAAATGAAGGTGGGTCAGGTTCCTGAGGCATGTGGCTGTGTGGGAATGGGAGGTACAAGAACAAAACTGAGGTCCCATCAGGAAAGAAGGGGAAATGGAGTGACTATTACACAGCTGGGTAGGGCACAATAAAATACCTGTCACAGGGTGATCTGTGTGGACATTGTCTGTTGAAAAGTGTCTTGATTAGGGTTTTATTGCTGTGAAGAGACACTATGACCAAGGCAACTCTTATAGTGGAAAACATTTTAGTCCATTATCATCATGGCGGGAAGCATGGCAGTGTCCAGGCAGACATGGTGCTGGAGAAGGAGCTAAGAGTTCTACATCTTGATCTGCAGGCAGCAGGAAGAGACTGATTTCACACTTGGCAGACCTTGAAGATAGGAAACCTCAAAGCCCAGCCCCCCACATGCACACAGTGATGCACTTCCTACAAGGCCACACCTACTCCAACAAGGCCACACTTCCTAATAGTGTCACTCCCTATTCAAACCACCACAACTGTATAAGCTGGGTCAACCTTGAGTGTCTGGAGGATCTTAGAGCTCTCTTCTACCTTGACTTAATCGATTCTGAATTCCTACTAGTGAGTTGTACCATCCCACTGAGCCAAGACATCAATAAAATTCTAAGCCAATGATCCATGTCCATTCAGGAAACTCTCTACCAATCATATTTTATTTTCCATCCATGTTTTCTTTGGGAGCCAAGGCTACTTAGCCAGTCTTTGTGTGGAAATCAGAGAGCCTGGGTATCATAAGGAGAAAGAATATGCTTAGACCTTAAGAAATGGATTAGGGTGCTGAGAAGTGGTAGCACACTCCTTTAATCCAAGCACTTGGAGGCCAAGGCAGGTGGATCTCTGTGAGTTCGAGGCCAGCCTGGTCTATAGAATGTTATGTCTACATGCAGAGAAACCCTATCTTGAAAAGCCAAAAGGAGAGAGAGAATGAGAGAGAGACTAGGTAAGGGCTGGGGAAGGGGCCGAAAGACTGCAAGACTCTACCCTCTGTCTTATAGAATAGGGCTGGAGAAAGCAAACACTTATTCCCAGCTGGGGGGAAACCCAAAGTTTGGGTGAGATCCTTGGGTGCTGAGCCTTTTTAACACTCATGTCTCATTTTCTGGCACAGCTCACCAAGGACGGGGACTCAAAGATTCAGCACTCCCAAGTGTAAACAGCGGCAGGCAGCCTCCAGGGTGCTGTCTTCGGTGCTGAAGTGGCACAGCTTGGCGCCTGGAACAGGCAGACTCAGCTAGGACATTCCCAAGCCACTCCATGCCCCACTTCCAATTTAGCTTTGGAGTCAGAGCAATCCTCCGCATTGGAACTTGACTGCTATTTTTCAGAACTGGGGCAAATTCCCTTGAATCCCTTCTTGTTCCTCTTCTACTGCCTCTTAACTCAGCTCTCAAAGACACAGGAAGAAGATTTTTGAAGCTTCAAGGACTGTATCAGGGTCAGTGAGATGGCTCGGTGGGTAATGGCACCTGCTACCAATCAAACACCATGGGTTTGATTCTAGAAACCACATGGTGGAAAAGAGAGCCAATTTCCTCAAATTGTCCTCTGACTTCTATACAGACACTGTGGCCCACACAAGTACACACACACACACACACACACACACACACACACATATATTTAAAAGTCTACCAAAAAATTTTCAGCCAAACTACCATGCCAAATAACCAGCCTTTCACATTCCAAAGATTCACTTTCTATCTCTTCTTTTCCCTGCTGGTGGTTCCTCAGACTCCCTTGCCTCCAGTGTAACTCTCCCACACGAAGCCTCTTAAACAGCTCACTTTCCAGGGCTACTCCAAGAAAAAAAGTCTAGAAGAACTTTATAAAGACAAATCTTTAGGGAATTGAAGAGATGATACCATTTGAGACAACAAAGGGGAGACAGTTTCTTAAGGTTTGTAACATCACACTCATGGGCAGCCTCCTATTGTCCTACACACAACAGGACTGGTTACTATCATAACACATGTGTAGTGTTATGGGAATTATAAAAAGGAAAATACACTTAATTTATCAGAAGCCAACATTAGATGATCTTAATTAGAACAAAACACAAGGATTATCAAGACATAGATCCTAGTCTGAAAATATCCCCAATCTAGTTTGGGACATGGGTAGGGCTTCACAAACTAGCCATCTGCATGCCAAGCCTCCAGCTAGGTTTCCTGGGAGCATGGAGACTGTCTCAAGGACCCAGGAGTGGATCTTGGGAAGGAGTTTGTCGGGCTAGATGTTATGTTGCAATGCCTATATGAAAATAAAGGCTCAGCTTATTTCCATGTGTTTGTTGCTTTGTTTTGAAGTACTGGGTGTTAAATGAGTGCCCACTAGCTATAGTCCCAGACAAAAACAGAGGTTTTGAGACCAGAAGGCCATGCTCCAAGTTCTACTCTGACTCTGTCTTGTGTCATTGTAATTTGAAGCTGAAATGGCCCCCACAGGTTCATATATTTGAACACTTGATCCACCATGGGTGGCACTTCGTAGGGGTAGGATCTTTAGGACTGTAGCCTGTTTATCAGAAGTCAATTGTGGGGGGTGAGCCTTGGAGCAGATAGCCACTTCTGCTTCTATCTAACTCTCTGCTTCATGATCCACCAAGAGAGAAGTTCTCAATGTGTGAGTCATGACCCTGTTGGAGACCACATACCAGCTATTTACATTATGATTTATAACAGTAACAAGTTCACAGTTATGAAGTAGCAACAAAAATAATTTGATGGTTTGAGGTAATTGCAACATGAAGAACTGTATTAAAGGGTCACAGCATTAGGAAGGTTGAGAACCACTGCACCTTTTGAGGTAATTGCAACATGAAGAACTGTATTAAAGGGTCACAGCATTAGGAAGGTTGAGAACCACTGCACCAAGACAAAACCAAACTCCCATAGTCCCAGCCACCATGCTAGCCCTGCCATGATACAGTACATCACCTGGAACTGTAAGCCAAAACAAACCCTTCTTCCATGCCTGGAAGTTGCTTCTGTCAAGTATTCTAGTACACAGAGGAAGAAATGAATACAGTGTGTTCATAGAAGAATCACCTTTAACTTCACTGTCCTTATCCTCTAATAAGAATAATAAACACATCAAACTTAGTTACTTTGCAAATGTGTTAAGAATACATTAACGTGCGCTCTACCAATGCTAACCACAGTTAAAAGAAGGAGAAGCATTTTCAGACTGTCCGACTGTAATGCCTATACTCAGATGTAAGAGGCATGAGGGTAGGCTGGGTCCTCCTGGCAGGCAACCAATGCTGAGCACAGAATCATGTCCCTGGAGACAGGTATCCAGGGCATTTAGATTCCAAAAGAGATCTGTCTTCAGGGAGAAAAGGAAATACACCAAGTTTGACCTCAGGGGGCAATTCTGCCCAAGCCACTCCTAGGGTGCAGGGCTGAGAGGTACAAAGGGAAAGATGGCTTTCACAGGAGGAGTTGGCCCAGCACATTGGCTCCAGATGGGATTTCAGCTGGAAGCATACAGAAGCAGCTGAGCTCAAAGAACATTGGCGGATGAACTGCTTCAAGGAGAAATGGAGGACAGGTGGTGTGGACAGAGGGAAAGGAGATAGGATTAGAAGGAGCAAGGGAGAGGTCACAATGGAGGGTCACATTCCAAATCTTTCACTTGGGTGGAAACTTTCCACAACTACAAGTGCCTCTGGATGCCACTAGATCTTCATTAACAGAAAAACAATTCAGAACAGGAATCATACTAGATTGTTAAGTTGGATGAGAACTTTCAAATGACCTGATCCTCCATCTTCATTTTACAAATAAAAGGATAGCCAAGAGAAATGAAATTCAAAGTCATAAAATGAGTCCCTTGAAGGAATAGCACTGGGATTCTGAACACCTGATTTTCAGGTCAGGGTGTTTCTTACTATCAATGACTGAATGGAGCCCTAGGAGAGACAGTTCTGTAGGGGTTAGATAAATTAGATTTAGAAAATATATAGGAGTTTCTGATACTGTCTCTTAATTCGGGGCCTGAAGAGCATTATCAGCATGAAGTCAGCAAAAACAGGAAAGACTCAATAGACCGAAAAACAAGTTTGAAGTCAAGAAAACAGGAAAGACTCAATAGAATTGAAGAAACAAAGTATCTGGCCTGACATTGTTTTCAGCTGCTAAGTGGGCGGAGCCCAAATTAAGCTGAAACAGAGTTCCTCCTATTTGAGGACAGTGCGTGGAGCCCAGAAGAGAAGAGGCCCCTGATGCTAGAGAGCTCCAAGAGTCCTGCTGAAAAAACGGCTGGCCATTGATGGCCAGCTCTCTCCCTGAAGCAGAAAGAAGCCGGTGAGCAAAGAAAGCCTGAGCAAGACACCAAAAGGCCAAGGACTGGACCCTGTGGCTCAGCTTTTGCCTAGAGGGGTTTGATCTGTCCAAACAGTGGCCTAGGGGAAACGGTGCCTGGCTTTAAGGACTGAGGCAGAGCAGCTGAGTTCCTGATTCAAAAGAAGTAAGTTGGCCTGCAGACGGCTGGGGTCTCCCACAGAGAAGAAAACATGAAGCCTTATTTAAGGTGAGACTGCAATAACCAACTTACCCTGACGAACCTACATCTGAGAGATCCAGAAAAAGGACTGCTAAGTGTGTTAAAGAATCTACAACAAAGACTGTGTTCCTGACGACTGAGGACCTGCCCCAGAGACTGTATCATTCTAAAAGGTTATGAAAGTGGTTGTTATGATTATCAATAGGTTTAGTGGATAGGTTAAAGGGGTTGTAGGAATTTATAGGATTAATAGTTAAGAAATTGTGGGTGTTTATTATAAGTGAATTTAGTAATAAATAAGTGTTAAATAATAATTTAAAAGTTCGATTACACAGTTCAGTGGGCAAAGGGTTTTTGTCACTTGCCTGGAAAGTGTGAGGACCTGAGGTGAATTACCAGAACCCATGTTTGGTGATGGTGGTGGTTAGTTGGTTGTTGTTATGTTTTTTAAGGGGCTACAGAGATGCCTCAGTGGCTCAGAGCACAGCTGCTTTATCAGAGGACCCAGATTCAGTTTCCAGCACCGGTATGGTAGCTTACAACCCTCTGTAGCTCCAGTTCCAGAGGATCTGTGCCCTGTTTTGACCTCTGCAGGCACTGCACACAAGTGGTGCGCTTCCATACATGCAGGCAAACACACATGCACATAAGATAAAAATAATAATAAATAAAAATATCAGTCTTCTTTGCATCTTGTTTTGTCTGAGAGTGACTCTCAGCTCCCCCCCCCCACCATCGTTACTTACTCAGGGAGGGTGGGGCCTAGTGCATCTTGTAAGTTTCAGGAACTTCCTAAAGCTATGTTGAGTCGTTCATCTTACTGCTTAAAGAGCTTCCCTGCAGGATGGACTATTTGACTCTCACAGGAAACGGTCACACAACACTGGTCTTGCCTACTTGGTGAATTCCAGGCTAATGAGAGATTTCATTTCAAAAAAGAAAAGAAAGAAAGAAAGAAAATAAACAGCCCCTAAAGAACAACAGCTGAGGTCATCCTACGGCTCATCCTCCACATACATATGCAGGTAGGGTACACCTACATGCGCATACACACACACACACACACACACACACACACAAACAACTGAATGAGGTAGTAGTGAAGCTACTGTAGCAGCTAAGCACAACACTGCAGAAACTTAAGGAGTGAAAAGGGGTTCTGTCCACTTCCATTCATGTGAGTCACAACGTGAATAGCACATGGGCTGGGTTCTCTGGAACACGGCCTGAGGGGAGACTTGCACTCTGGAAGGTTGTCAGTGAGTACATTTGGAGCAACAACTGGGCAGAGGGACTGCCAGAGTCACAAAGGAAGCTTTAGACAAGCTTCCATTATGCTTGGCTGTAATTCTAGCACTTAGGAGGCTGAGGCATGAGGATCATGAGCTGAAATTGGGCTACATGAAGAGACTTTATCTGTAGGGCGGGGGTGGGGGGCAGAAAATGTTTCAGCCAGGGGGGACTCTGAAATCCCTTTTGAGAAGTCCAGCCTTTTAACCTAGCACTGAATCATTGGATGTGGGGTGGAGCTTCAGGTGAGGCATCTCTCTTTAAACAAAAGAAATTCCTCAAGAATTCAGAGACTGGCCCTCAGCAGCCATGCACCGGAAGCTAGAATGGGAGCTTTGGAGCAAAAGGAGACCTCGGCAGCCCACCACAACATCCCCCAAGGTGGTCCCGGTTTGGAATGGGAGGGGCCAGAGCCTTCTGCCACCTGAGGTAATTTGGCTTCAGGAAGATTGTCAGGTAGAATAGACTCAGAGTACACATGACCCAGCGCCCAGCCTGTAGAAGGCTCCTCCTCCTCTTGGGCCTCCATTCCATAGAATAAAGAGCTGCCACCATGTTCAAGGCGTTTCTAACCGCAAGGTTCTCACTGCGGTTAGTGAAGCCATGCGATCCGCCTACCCTGCCCTGGGCTCCAGTAATAAACCAGGGAAAGCCCACTTGTTATTCTTGTGAGCCCTCGTGAGGCTGATTCATCCTTTTTTGGTGTTGAATATTACACAAGGTACTGGATTTTATCTGAGCATATTCAGACACTCACCCATGACTCTTTTTTTAAAAGGTTTTATTTTACTTTTAGTGGCATGCATGTGTGTGTGTGTGTGTGTGTGTGTGTGTGTGTGTGTGTGTGTGTAGAAAAGCTGAACACAGTGGCACAGGCTTGTAATCCTAACACTTGAGAAGGGAGAGACAGGAGAATCTTTGGGGTTCATTGTCCAGCCAGATTACTCAAAAATCAGTGAGTTCCAGGCCAGTAAGAGACCCTGTCTCAAAAAATAAGGTGATGAAGAATGACAGTCTGACTTGTACTCTGGCCTCCACAATCACATACACACACTTGCAGGCACACTTACATACACACACACACACAAGCCTGAAACTGTTGTCAGTTGGCTTCCTCAACTGTTCTTACTCTATCTACTGAGGCATAATATCTCCCTGAACCTAGAGCTTGCTGATTCCAGCTAGTCCAGCCAGCGAGCTTGCCCCACTGATCCCTATGTTGCAATTACAGGAGACTGCCACTCCTGCCCACCTTTTATGTGGGTCTGGGGTTCTGAACTGTGATTCTCACATCTGCATGGCAAACACCTTATTCACCAAGCCATCTCCTCAGTCCCATTGTTTGCTGGTTGGACAAGGTTCTCCATCAGTAAAAATTTGAGTGTGCATCCCCAATGTACATGCATTTATATAAATTATACAATGCACTTACACTATAGCTAAAATCTCAAGTCATCATAAACTGTCAAGGGGCTAGAGAGATGGCTCAGTGGCTTAGATCACATGTATACACACACACACACACACACACACACACACACACACACACACACATACACATGTTGGGGAGGGACGAGCAAGAAAAGAAAAAAAGAAACTCAGGAAGGCAAAGACACCAAAGACCATAAGCTGCAGAATAAATCGAGAAATAAGGACCAGCCAGCTATGAAACTTGAGTGAGCAATTCAAGAAGACATCTGAAAACTGAAAGGCAAATTCCAGTCCGATCACTACTGAGTCATGAGCTCTGCCCCATTCTATTCCCAGAAGATTATGTCAGGAAAGCCCGCCCCAAAGCAGCACTCACCCCATCAGACTAAATGATCTTGCCTGGATTCTAAGAACAGAAGCATCACCCCTGAACAAAAAAAAAAAAAAAAAAAAAAAACCTACATCAGCCATAGGACATTCTAAAGATGCTGCTGCCATTGTTACCAACAAACCATACATGTGACCTTCATGAGTGGGTCTGAAATGGGCAGCAAGTCCCCAATCCCACCTTATTAACTCTGGCTGCACAAAGGGGATTTGATCCTGGCAAAAGCTAAGGTATCTCAAGTCTGTGACTTTGCAGGTTGCAGTGTTTAAAAAAATAAACTTACCCCTGGCCGCACACACACATACTAATACATAATGGGGAGAACTATCCATCGGGAGAATGGAAACCTATTTCACTCTGCAGCGATCCCGTCTGCCTCCCCCAGCTCAGAAATGTGCTGTGCTCAGCGTTTCTGTACGGATGCTGCATCCCTGGTAGGAGAGGCAGGGGCAGCTGCAGCAGCAGCAAACGTTAGCAGCCACAGCACAGACTCCAGGGGATGGGAATCAGAATGCACCATTTATTTCTACCTCTTTGGCGACAGAAGCATCAAGTCACAAGGAGGGTGAGGATGTAGTCCAGAGGCTGCTGGGCTATGTCACTCTGAAGGTGGTGAGTAACATGCTATTCACTGGAGCATGGACCGAGTAAAGATTCTAGGTCCTGATGGAGGGGTAAGTGTGTGTGTGTGTGTGTGTGTGTGTGTGTGAGAGAGAGAGAGAGAGAGAGAGAGAGATGGAGCACATGGATGGTCACTTCTAACATTTTCATGGTGCAAAAATACATGTGTATCCGTGAATGCAATGTATAAATAGGACATAGTGTTTTCTATCACAGTCAGAGAGAGTCAGAGCAGCCGCATGCTCTGAGGTTCAGAGAGATGCAGCCCTAAAATTCCAGAACTACTAAGGGACAGGTCTTGAACTTAGAGTCCAGATCTGCAGCACAAGATTCTTTTATTCTACATGGGGATATGATAGCCAAGAGCCTCATACCCCTGGACATGAAGCCAAAGGCTGCAGCTCCAGTGTGAATGTCACTGGGACACATCTCCCTGTCTTCATTGAACACAGGGAACTATTTTGGACTGACTGCAACTTGGGGCACAACAACAAAACAATAGCCCTCATTGGCCATAAATCACCCAGCCTTCATGGCCACCTCCTCTCTTGAGGTTATTCTCTGGGTCACAATACCAAGTACTTTCATTACCTGGAAATCTTCCCAGAAAGAGAACAATATCTGGGGCTCAAGAGCTTGTCATATCAACAACTTCCTTTACTCCGTTCATAGACTGTGTGTTTGCTGAATGCCATCCATATATCATGTGTGGGGCTAGAGAGATGGCTCAACCATTAAAGGCTAAGCTCACAACCAAAAACATGTCAGGTGTGATGCAAGTCACCCTTTTCTGTTTTATTTTATCTTAGGGTGATGCCAGGGATCTCACATGCTGACTGGGAAACACTCACCAACACCAATGCTCACATTTGAATTGCTCATCTCAGCCCTGCATCCTGAGGCCTTACTACCCTATTATCTATGACAGACAAGTCAGGGAGACTAAGGGGGGTAAGGTTAAAAAGTATGAGCTGTTTAAGCCTTTTTTAAAAATTCCTACTTTCTTTAAGAATCATAGTTTTTAAAAAGATGTTTTCTACGATTCCCTCAACCAGTATGATCTTTGCCTCTAAAATGGAAGAGAATATTCTCTCCTCAAAAAAAAAAAAAGGCAATTATTTACAGCATTGTGGTTCAAATGTGCCAACAGAGCAGAACCCTCGAAATCTGGACTCTCAGTTAGGCGCTGCATGTGCCACGGAGGCACACTCTGGTCTGCTTCATATTTTTCTGGGTTGTTTGAAGTTAGCATAATGAAATATGTTTCAGAAACTTGTCTGGGTCTGTCAGCCGAGTCTATAGCTGTGGGAGATAGATACATTACTTTCCTTCCTGGTGCCTCCATCTTTTCTTATTGATAAAATGATGACTGAGACTGAGCGATTTCTCTCCTCCCTCTGAGCACTGAGATGTTGGAGTGTGCATTCCCTCCTTCCTTGTGCAAGCATGTCATGCGGGATGTACTGCTGATGTTTAACTTCTACCACAGGAGAGTTTCTCCAAACCTGGGAGATTTGTTATTTGCTGACAGCAATAGTTCCGGTCAATCCCCCTCCATGACACCAAGCGTCTTCAGTCATTGCTTCCTATCACATAGAGCCACAAGACTTTCTCTGTGCCCTGTCCCTGTGCTAAGAGGTCTGCATCCTTCTTTCTTGCTCTTTTCTATAGTAGCTCTGAGCGTGTACTCAATAAGCCACACTGCCAGGCACAGTAGTAAGCAGCTTTCATGCATGACGTCATTTAACCCTGACAATAATCCTATTCAGTAGACAATATGATTAGCCGGACTTACCGATGAAGAAACTGGCAACTTATCCAAAATGGCCTGGTTGAAAAATAATGGGGACAGAGTTCCTGTTTGGGATGGTAGAAACTTCTGGAAATGGATAGAGGTGGTGGTTGGATGACATTGAGAATGTATTTAATGCTATAGTTTTGAATGGTGCTGGGTATAGTGGCTCATTCGGGGAGGCTGAGGTAGGAGGGCAGCCACAAGTTCAAAGTCAGCCTGTGCTACATAGTGAGTTCCAGACCAGCTTAGACTGCATAGTGAGACTTTGTCTCAAAATAATCAAAATAAAAGGATAAAATTTTTTTTTTTTGGTTTTTCGAGACAGGGTTTCTCTGTGTAGCCCTGGCTGTCCTGGACTCACCTTGTAGACCAGGCTGGCCTCGAACTCGCAAAGATCCGCCTGCCTCTGCCTCCCAAGTGCTGGGATTAAAGGCGTGTGCCACCACTGCCCGGCAAGGATAAAATGTTAAATTTGTGTTACATATATTTTACCACAATAAAAGAAAAGAGGTGGGATTGGGGATGTAGCTCAGTCAGTAAAGTGTTTGTCTAGCACTCAGGGAGCCCTTGGTTCAACACCCAGCACCACATAAAACTAGACATGGAGGCACAAGCCTGAAATCTCAGTGCTCAAGAGGTGAAGGCAGGAGAACCAGAAAGCCAAAGTCATTCTTGGCTATATATTGAGACCAGCCTAGGCTTCATGAGATTTGGAAGAAAAGAAAGGAAGGGGGAAAAAGTAGAGAGGGAGGAAGGGAGAAGAGAGAAAATGGAAGGGGAAAAGAGGAAGGAAAGGAGAGAAACTGAGAAAGGGAGGGAGGGAGGGAGGGAGGGAGGGAGGGAAGGAGGAAAGGTAGGAGGGAGGGAGAGAAGGAGGGAAGAAGAAAGGAAGGACAGCCAAAAGTGACCATTACCATGTCTCACCTATTGCTACCAACAAATAGAAATCAGGAACAGAGCTGATAAGTCTGAGTACATTATTTATGTTGTCAAATATCTAGATGTGTCTAACATTTTTTTGTTGTTGTTGTTGTTTTCAAGACAGGGCTTCTCTGTATATCCCTGGCTGTCCTGGACTCACTTTGTAGACCAGGCTGGCCTCGAACTCACAGAGATCCACCTGCCTCTGCCTCCCAAGTGCTGGGATTAAAGGCATGTGCCACCATGTCTGGCCATTACAGACAGCTGTGGACTTCCATATGGTGCTGATATTTGAACCTGGGTTCTTTGGAAGAACAGCCAGTGCTCTTAACCACTGAGCCATCTCTCCAGTCCATGTATAACATTATATCTCAATATTTGTCTGAGATTTCTTTTGTAGCTAGAACATGATCAAGGTTTTGTAGAAAATGTCCCAGGTATGGGATTTTTCTAATAATGAGTAAGAGGGCTTCTAAACCTGTTTGTTAAAATAAGATGTGCAGATGGAGGGCGACAAGGCAGGCCTCATACAGCCCAGTCTGGGCTCAAACTTGCATGTAGCCAAGGGTAACACTGAATTGATCTTGCCTCTACTTTCCCAGTGATGGAATTTTAGGTGTACACTACCACACCCAGTTTATGGGGTGCTGGATATTGACCCTGGGATCTTATGCATATTAGACAAGCTACATAACTGACCGATGTTCCCAGCCCTTAAAATGAGATTGTAACAATGTTCCATTGTTCCAAGATTGCATAGCCTTCCTAAGTTGTTGACGTTTTTAACCGATGACCAAGAAAAGAAATTCAAAATCTCTGTATTGTACTCCCTATAATTACTTTCCTTTGTTGAGGTTGTTTCTTTGGCTTTCATGATCTTTGTTTTCTTGGGGGGGGGGCTGTTTGTTTGTTTAATTGATTGATTTTTTTGTTTGTTCTCTTTTATATTTTGAAGCTTGGTTTCTAGGAGCATACAAGTTTTGATTATTATTGTACTCAGTTTTCCTCCCTCCACTGGTTGTTATGTATGGTCCCTCTTCAGCAATACTTTTAGTATTCCAGGATGCTTTGTTCTGACATGTATAAGCATCTCCAGTTTTTCTTTGAGTAAATTTAGCTGCTTGCCAGGCGTAGTGATGCACATCTTTAATCCCAGCACTCGGGAGGCAGAGGAAAGCAGATCTCTGTGAGTTCGAGGCCAGCTTGGTGTACAAAGTGACTCCCAGGACAGCCAGGGCTGTTACATAGAGAAGCCCTGTCTCAAAAAAACAAACAAAAAAAAAATTTACCTGCCATTCTTTCCCCACCCTTTGCATTTCCTGTTTTTTATATGGCTCTTATAAACAACACATAGGTAGATTTTATTCCAACTTCAGCTAGATCCCTCTCCTTTGAGCTCTGTGATACAATGTTACAGTGAAGACAACCCTCTTTTAGGGATTCCTTTCCAGAGGATTTTGTATTTTCCTCATTGAAGGGTCTCCATGAGCATGTCCTTCACATACCCCTTATAGCATGTTAATAAAAGGGGTCTTCCCCTCAGCCTGAGTCACTCCATCACACCTGATAAGCTTTGAATGCCACCTTCGATCTCCCAGATATCACCTAAAATTCACAAAAATCAGATTCTTAAATGTCTGTCCTTGTGCTGGTCATGCTAACGCACAGTGAATTGTGAATTGTGCAGAATGTCATTTCCTTGAAAACAGACCGAGTTTTGGGGTTTTTTGTTTTTGTTTTTGTTTTTTGTTTTTTTCTGGTATAAGGTTTATTAAGATAAAGGGGAAGGGAGTTTAGGGCAGGGAACAGAGGCAGAGACATGGGAGAAGCTGGAACATAGAGAAAGAAGGATATGGGCACAGAGGGAAGTTAGAGCACACACAGAGAGAAACAGGGTTAGAGAGAGCCAGACCTAGATTTGAAGCTTGAGTCTCCAAAAGAAAGAATGACTTAGATCTTCGAAGATGTTGCTACCGTTATCCTCCTTTGCTACTAGTCACCCCCAAAATATTGGCAAACTACTCTGGTCTTCAACCAAGACACAGCCAAGGTCTCTAGTCTTCCTTTCTTCCTTCTGTGGCTCTGAACTGGAGGCATCAGGCATGCTAGCCAGACACTCTACCATTGAACTAGATCCCCACCCTCCTTGGGTCCTTCCTTCCTTTTCTTTCTTTCTTTCTTTTTCCTTCCTAGATATAAATGTCCTCCTTCAGCTAGTGTTTATTGAGAACTTGCTATAACATATTTTATATTTTGTCATTTTTATCCTGAAAACTTTATCATAAGGGTATAAATATTATTCCCCCTAAAAGAGACCTCTGAGAAATTTGAAGTTCTAAAAAAAAAAAAAAAAAAAAACTACACTGTGAACTAATGAGAAAACAAGTGAACAAGAACCTACAATACATAATGAAAGAAAATTTAAAAGATGGTGCTGGAGAGATGGCTCAGTAGTTAAAAGAATTGGTTACTCTTGCAGAGGACCCAGATTTGACTCCCGGCACCAACATGGTGGCTGAGAATCATCTGTAACTTCAGTTCCAGAGGATTCAATGCTCTATTCTGGCCTGGAGGGAAGTGCATGGACATAGTACACTTAAATACATGTGGAAAAAACATGCATGCACACAAAATAAGAAAATATCAGACCCCCTCTCTCCTCAACTAACCCCTTCTCTGACTTCCCACAGAATCAGACCACCTAACAAACAACTGTGCTGAGAAAGGTATGCTACTCATCAGAGCCTCATTCTTGTCTCGCAACTCCAAAACCCTTCCTAGTCCCTGAGCACCTCCAACATAACAGTTCCAAGACCAGGGTCAACTGGGGAGGCACCCTGTCCCACCTCTCCAAACTCCAGGTCTTCGAGGTTTCTGAAAGCCCCAAAATTCAGGGTGTTGTCTGTGTGCTTTGTGGTACTTGTTCAGTCTCTGGGCCTCGTAGGAGTAACGCCAGAAAATGTTTCTTCTGCAGACTTTTCTTCTGCTGGGAAGACCAGAGACAGGGAGTACACAATGAAGCATGGGGGCAAAGTTCACCTGCTGGCTCTCTTGAAAAAGTGAGGCATAGCAGAAGCCACAGACCTCAGGGAACATCTTCGTTCATCTTTTTCATATATTTACTCCTTCTCTATTTATTTGTACATGTGTGCACTTGCACATGTGCAACACAGCACACACAAGGAGTTCATGTGGGTCCTAAGGGTTGAACTCAGATTGTCATGCTTGGCAACAGTCCCCCTATCCACTGAGCCCTCTCTCTGGCCCCTGGTTTATCCTTTAAAGGGAATACAGGAAGGTAGGAAAGCATCTACTGGTTATTAGAAAACTGCATGCTCTCACCATCATCACCATAGTTCACATGGAAAACCAGATGGAACTGGAATGTCTTGGCTCCAAGGCTCATGGCTGTTCTATAAGGCCACCAGCTGTGGAGGAAGAAGACAAAGAACCCAGACCAATCAGCACCTTTCACATCAGTGCGTCCGTTCTCTCCTCCCAGCATCTGTCACTCAAAGATATGAGGCCTTTCAAAGTTTCCTTTAAGAGAACAAACAACAGCCGGTGCCAGTTGCTGGGAGGAGATTTTGAACAGTAAGTAGTTCTGATGAGAAATCAGGAGAAAGCCTCACAAAGGGGAACAGAGAAGGAAACAAAGAGGTCCGAGTGCCAGACAAGTGGAAAGCAGGCTCTTTTTGTCTGTGAGGGAGGGACTCAGTTTATCAGAGGGAAAATGACTGGCCCAAGGTCACTCACAGCCAAACCTAGAACTTGAACCCAGGTTCCTGCCTCCTCCCTTGTGCAGAAGCCCCACACCACAGGGCCGCATGAGGGTATGCAGGCTTCTTTATTGGACAGGGAAGGATCTTGGTAAGACTGTGATTGCTGCTCTATTGTGGCAAAGAATTTAACTAACTGGCACAGTTCTTGTCCCAGGCCTCGAATAATTTAAATCTCAGTACTAGGACTGAGAGCGGAGCTCAGTGATAGAGTGTGTGCTTAGTATTGGGGACCCAAGTTCAGACTCTGGCACCAAAACAAATAAAAATAAAAATGCTTGTTAAGCTGAGAAACAAGCTGGGAGTGGTGGCGCCCACCTTTAATCCCAACACTCAGGAGGTAGAAGCAGGCGGACCTCTGTGAGTTCAAGGCCAGCCTGATCTATAGAGTGAATCCAGGACAGCCAGGGATACACAGAGAAACTCTGTCTCATAAAACCAAGAAAAACAAACAAAACTAAGAAGCAAATCACATAGAAACAAAAATCTCTAGTGTTTATTTATTAGTTGTGTCCATGTGTTTGAGGAGTTGGGTGAGTGGTACCACAACACACAAGTGGAGTTCAGAGGACAATTTTCAGGAGTCTGATTTCTTTACCATGGGTTCTGGCATGGAACTCAAGTTGTAAAGCTTCCTTCATCTTTCCCCACCCACCCCCACTTTTTTTTTATTCCCACCCCCTCCCCTTTTTTTCTTTTAAATCAGTTCTTCCTTTCATTTTGCATTGTATAGTATCAGCTCCAGTGACTGACCAGGCACCAAAACATGAGGGACATGTCTGCACAAACAGGAAACCTTGCTTTACCAGGCCTGTCTTGGGGTAGCCTGACACAGGAGTTTACCCAGAAGGAAATATGCACCTTAATTGACAGCCTGCCACCCCCAGAATTTCCCCGGGGGACCTCTGCCTTCGAAAAAGATTGCTAAATTCTCTGACACCCCTCCCCATCCTCACCCCAGGTGGTGAAACATTGCTACTTGGCCCTTAAAAGATGCTGTTTAAATGCACAGTGTTATTGTCACCATAGATCATTGCGATCGGCTTCCTGGGTCGTAGGAAGGGTGCCAGAATGATGCGCACCAGCATTTTTATTATTTAGGATACAGTATATGTGGTTTATGTTGATTGCCCTGAGTATCATCTCTGAAACACAGTTAGCATCAAAAGGGTTGGTAACAATCTATCCTTTGCAATTCTATTTGCATAGTGTACAACACAGTTTAGCAGAGAGAAAAAAAAAAGGTCTTAAGTGACATTTCTCATCTTCTGTCACCTCACCCTGCTTGCATGCAGCAAGACAAATGCTGTTTTGGTTAGGTTTGGGTTTTTTGGTTTTTGGTTTTTGTTTTTTTGGGGGTTTTGGTTTTTAATATCAGCTTTAAATTATATAACGGCATTCGTGTTTGTTCTCGAAGGCTTTGGAATGGTGTTATGACAGAGAAAGCAGAATCTTTGGGGCTAGTAGACTTGCATCCCAATCCCAGTTTACTCGCTTGACCAAGTCATTTAAAGCAACCTGCAATGTCTCCTCTTTGTAAAATGGGATTCTCATGATTGTGAGACTGTTGATCATGGAAGAAAAAAAGCCCCCAAATAGCACTGTGCCTAACTGGGAGTCACTCTGCATGCCCCCTTTGTTTTATGTAGTGTTTGGATATGCCCTTTCAAGACTGTGAGCAAGCCCACCACCTTCCCTATCCTGCACTTTTCTCAACAGTCCTTTGGCCTCTCCGGCAATGTTATATATGCAGATGATCTGTTTGAAGCTGCCAAACACAGAGGGGACAGTGATTTTATTTTATGAACAACAGTTACGTGTCTCCTGAGTGCTGGCTACTGGGAAATAAATATTCTAGATTTCATCTATTCATTCATTATAAAGAAGCTATCCTCCAACAACCCCCCTCCTCCCTTCTTCCCTGTTTCCTTTTTAATTTCTCTCTCTCTCTCTCTCTCTCTCTCTCTCTCTCTCTCTCTCTCTCCAATCCCAGAGGCCCAGCAGTCTTTTTGCCCAATTGGATGTTATTTTTCATTTTCTTCTTGTCACTACCTAATGTCCAAATTTATTTAAATCATCCTCAGACACAATCCTACAAGATATGAATCACATCTGAGGCAGGCTTTTTTTTTTTCCTTCAAACTTGTCAGCCATCTCACTTATGATTGACAAGATTTCCATTCTAGTCATTTCTACTAATTCTGCTTCAAATCTGTATATTTAATGAACACACCAATTGGTCCCCCGTTATCAATCACAGCCATTTTTTTTTCATGGATAATGCACTGATTTTATAATTTATTGTGCATGGTGGCTGCCTCTAAATGAAATTCAGCAAAGGCCTTGTCCGGTTCATATTAAAACAATATCTGAGCCGGGCGGTGGTGGCGCACGCCTTTAATCCCAGCACTTGGGAGGCAGAGGCAGGCGGATCTTTGCGAGTTCGAGGCCAGCCTGGTCTACAAAGTGAGTCCAGGACAGCCAGGGCTACACAGAGAAACCCTGTCTCGAAAAACCAAAAAAAAAAAGACAATATCTGGCACGTGAATAGGATCATGAGATCCCCCCACCTCATCTCCCCTTTTGTTCATATGAACAGCTTCATGTTCCTGTTAGACTCTGAAACACAAGCAAGGCTTTTCTCACCCTAAAGTATGTTGAACGTTATAACTCTGTACAAAGATGAAAAGAAAAACAAGAGATTGCTTACTAAAAAAAAAAAAAAAAATCTCTAATGCAAACACAATCTGACACATGCTAAAAATTGCCCAAAGCACTAGTGAGTTATGGTTCCTCTCCCGAGGCAGATCATTCATTAAGAAATAGCCTCATGCCCTATGTAGCAATTGAACAAAAATATTTATTTGTGGTACTATCAGATGATAAGGGGAACAGGGTTTCTTTGGGAGTGAGGGGGGAGGGGAAGCCTGCAGTAGCTGCCCACCATAAGCATTGCAAATGAATCATTAGCCTTCATCCTGCAATCTAGGTCAGGATGGAGCGGTGGGACGATGGGATGGCTTTTAAATCTGCTGTAGGCTCCCATCAATCTGCTTAGAAGACACAGGAGGCCCAGTTACACTGGACTGGAACATTCCAAGGGGAATAGAGATACTCTCACCTGCTGTAGGGACCATTACCTGACCCACAGAGTCATCAAAAATAAAGAGAGCTGTACCATCAGATGAATTACATTTAAACACACATAGAGTTTAGGCTTTCCTTGTTCTGCTTCTGAAGACCTGAACAGGATTTGCCAGACAGGTCTTTAAAAGAGACGCACTATCTTCCAGCCTCTAAAATATGTGGATTCTTCTTTTAAAATACAACAGGCTCCTACACCCTGGGTGTGGACAAGAATTTTGCAAATCACCTCCCCATGTTGCAGAAGATAGGTAATACCAATGTCCTCCAGCAAGGCATGGTTTGTTTCCTTCTGGCTTTCTTTAAAGACAGGGGGTTTGTATACTATGAATAATTCATCAAATAAAGTAGAAACAAAATAAATTGACTGGTGACTGCCACATGGTAAACTAAACTTGCACCAAAGACCCTTGTGGAGGGCCTTATTCTTCCCTCAAAATGAGTATGGAAGGATGCTGTTTCCAAGAGCTCAGGCTTAGTGGGTCCTCCCTCAAAACTGCTTGTGCCAGCTTTAATATGGCTACTTCTTGGACATGCTATCGGCTTAGTTCCCTAGGTCAAAGTCCACGACATTTACCCAGTTTCTCGCCCTCAACACACCACACACACACACTGGCTCTGTGCATTTTTCTAAACACTTCCCAAAAAACTGCTAACACTAGAGAAATGTAAGTAGAAACATCTGAATTTCAAAACTCAGTCTAAGCAAAACATTACACAAACCAGACAGAACAGGCTACTTCCTTTAACTTTCAGCGCATGTTTTTATTTGCTTATTTTAACTGTCATGCCATAATTGTGTCTATTTATGGGACAGCCTGTGGTAATTCAATGTGCAGCTATCAATTAAAATTAATTAGTAATTCCAGGTCCCCAAAATTTTATCATTTCTATATGTTGGAAAATCTTCAAGCTCTTCTTTGCCAGTTACTTTGAAAATAGCATACATTGCTTTAGACTCATGTTAACCTAAGTTACTTATTTCCTTTATTTGACAAAATCATAAGAAAATTTTTAAAGTACAAATATGATATAGGAAAAATATGCAGCAAAAAAAATGAAGACATCTGGGTTTTGTTCTAAACCTCTGAACTTACTACGAATCAGCCTCATTGTTCTGGAAGGTACTTTTCCATCTCTCTGGGCCTTGCTTTTTTCTTTTATATACATTAGAAGACGCCAACCAGCCCCAAGGTTCTATCGTTAGTTCTGCTGTCTAAATACCACCTCCAAATTTGTTTTTTTGCTGTGTTTTGTTTTTGGAAAGACAAGGTAACTGCAGAAGTATATGCAGTTATTTCCAAAGATGTGAACTGACGATTCACAGAAAAGCACTTCTGAATCTGCTCGCAAAAGGAGGCTCACTGTAGAAAAGATCTTCCAAAGCAACGTAGAACAACTTTAGATGAAGATTTTATAAGCCTCGAAGCAGTATTTTGTTCAAATTTGACTCTGTCTCTTTCTCTCTCTCTCTCTCTCTCTCTCTCTCTCTCTCTCCATCAACATTACTGGAAAGGCCTGAAGAAAGCAGCGAGTATCAGGTACACAGATAAGTAAGAACAAACTTAGCTTCGTATTTGTCTGACTATTTTACTAGGGATGGAGTTTTGTATTCCGAAATTGGAAGATGATAGAATATTCTATTTCAGGACATCTTTTTTTAAGCCATTTTAAAGTACTGCAGAAGGTTATTTTGATTTCTGTCACAGGATAAAGGGCTCCTCTTGAATGCAAACAACAAGCAAATAATGTGCTAGAGGATCCGCCATCTATTAAAAATTAAACCCGGCTGCATTTCATAATGGGCTCTCTCTCTCTCTCTCTCTCTCTCTCTCTCTCTCTCTCTCTCTCT
>CAJQZJ010032201.1:6070933-6081821 GCA_907164525.1 Lophiomys imhausi | reverse complement strand
ATATATATATATATATATATATATATATATATATATATATATATATGAGATCTCACTAAATTTCCCAGGCTGGCCTTAAAACTCACTCTATAGGGCTGGAGAAGTGACTCAGCAGTTAAGAGCACTGGCTGTTCTTCCAAAGGACCCAGGTTCAAATCCCAGCACCCACATGGCAGTGCACAGCTGTCTGTAATTACCGGGCATGGTGGCACACGCCTTTAATCCCAGCACTTGGGAGGCAGAGGCAGGTGGATCTCTGTGAGGTCATGGCCAACCTGGTCTACAGAATGAGTTCCAGGATAACCAGGGGTACACAAAGAAACCATGTCTCGAAAACAAACAAAAAACCCTCACTCTATAGTCAAGGCTGGCCTTGAACTTGTGATCCTCTTGCTCCTCCGCCTTCTGAGTAAGTAGGATTACAGACCTACACCTCTAGGCCTTGATCAGTCCTGTTTGGAATGTTGTCCATGTCTTCTTCTGGTCCTGAATCCAAGTCCCTGTATGCTTCAGCATCCAAAATTAGCTTATGTCATATGTGTATGTGTGTGTGTGTGCATGCATGCATGTTTATCTGTATGTATCTGTGTCTGTGCCTCTATATATGTGTTTTCCCAATTACATAGCATGGGTTGCTCTGTACACTATTCTCACTGTACTGCTTTGTTCCCTCACCAGCCACCAGAATTTCTTCTCTCCTTTATATAAGAAACAAAAATTAAAAAGAGCAGCAAAAAAAAAAAAAAGAGCAGCAAATATCACCAGACTCTCCTCTCCCAGGGACTCCTTGTCAATGAACAATCAGGGACCTAAAGAAAATTCCCATGGGGAGCCCTTGCTCCCATGTGTTGCTAATTCTGGCTTGAATCTCCCTGCATGCCAGGTATCAAACTAATGAACCTCCCATACCTTCTGTTTTCTATTGTCTTGGCTAATAAAGGTTCCAGATCTGAAAATTTCTGAGACCCTAACCCTCATCCAATTAAGTCCTGCTAAAACAGCTAGACTAGGGAAAGACAAAGAGGTGGAGGGGTTAATAGCAGACAGAACCTCCTCTGACAAGCTAAATTAGCCTTGCCCACCTCAGGAGAAATGTTAAAACTAGATTACTGATGCTACTGATGGTGATTGGCATTTGCTCAAAATTCTAAGTAGCCGTGCCCCACCCGCCATGTTAAATGTTAGCCTGTAGAAGAGCAGTAGCTACAGGGAGAGGAGTGTGAAGGGATGGGAATGTGACAAGTGGCTCTCCATCTGCCTTTGCTCCTTTCCCACCTAGGGAAGGGTAGGGCTATTCAACAGAGGAGTTGGATTCCAGTGTGAGAAGGAAGAGGAAAGGAGAATACCACACCTGACCTTGGGGGACCTGAAGTGGGTTAGAATTAGTAAAGACTCTTCAAGGGCATGCAGATCAGCCTGGCACCTGGCAGCGTACGGATTTTTTCAAAGCACAGGAGACGGAAGGAAAGCTTCTCAATGCAGCCACACTTTGAAAGATGCTATATGAAACTTTTGGCTGCTAAATGCTGCTCAGCTGCTGGTCACTTCCTCATTTTGAAGGACCCAGAACTAGCCAAGACTTGCGGCCCAGGAGGGGCGGAGAAAAGCTTACAAAAGGCACCCAGTGGAGGTGTGGCTACAAACATAACAGAAGTCTTGAGAGAATTGCCAATTTCCAAGAGAGTTCAAGAGTCCACGGGGACACTGTGAAAGACCTCAGGATAATGCCCTAGATAAACTAGGGAGCTCCACATGACTCTGTCTCAGTCCCCATGGATGGAGGAGACAAAAGCACAAACGGGAGAAGTATGAAACAAGGTATGCCATCTGCCAACCTTTAGGCTACAATAGCCCTGAAGCAAGTTAGCAGTCAGAAGTCTCAGCAAGGACTGAGAATAGCTAAGAAGACTGGGAGGTGGAGTCTGTCAGGTGAGTGAGTGAAAAACCAGGAGGCAGGCAGAATTCAGAGGCCTTGGGGAGGACCTAAGACACAGGCCAAAGGGTGGCCCCTGTCCCGTGAAGCTGTACAAAGTTTTAAAGTAAAAGATTAGACCTCACATGGTATAGCATCTGTGCTGTATATAACTGAAGCCTGACACAAGCTGAGTGGTGAGGTCAATTGGCCTCACGAATTGGCAGACATTGATGGGTAGGCCCAGAGGAAGCTTAGCCAAGCTGAAGATAACTTTGCCGTGATTGCCAGAGCTAGACTGTTAACCAAGATGCCCACATGGATTTGTGTTAGAGAATTTTAATATTTTGAAGAAAATTAAAATAGGATGATTGGTTAAGTGTTTATAGGTACTAGGCTGTAGGTATTAGGTACTGTAGGTTGTTTTATAAGTGTTTAATAACTATTAATAAATATAACTGTTTTAAATAAAATTTTTCTGTTACAGGGACGCAAACGGGGAGTAGCCTAGACAGGGGGACCAAAATGCAAGCTACATAGATAGGAGGACCACAACATGGAGCAACCTAGATAGGAGAACAAAAATGGGGAACAGCCTAGACATGGGGATAAACCAGGTGGCAACCTAGATATGGGGACCAAAACAGGAGCTACTCAGACAGGGAAACAAAACAGGGAGCTACCTAGACAGAGTGATAAAACAGTAAGCTACCTAGACAGGGGGAACAAAATGGGGAACTACCTAGAGATCTTCCATGTTTATATATTTCCTATGACTAGATCAGAGGATGTGTGTGTCCCAATACCACAGTAACTGACACTGGGTGTCTTGTTTAGCTTCTACTGCTGTGAAGGGACACCATGACCACAGCAACTCTTATAAAGGAAAACATTTAAATGAGACTGGTGCACAGTTTAGTCCATTATCATCATGGCGGAAAGCATGGCAGTGTATAGGCAGACATGGTGCTAGAGAAGAAACTGAGAGTTTGACATGTTGATCTGCAGTCAGCAGGCAGAGAACTGAGACACACTTCCTCCAACAAGGCCATGCCCCTTAATAGTGCCACTCCCTGTGGGACTGAGGCCATTTTCATCCAAACCCACCACACTGGGAAAGCACCATCTCCACCCAACATCCGTGAGTGCTTTTACATGATGGGATGATCTTCTTGGTGCAAGTAGACACTGGGATCTTCCTCAGCAGCCTTTGGTGGAGTATTTGTCTACCATGCAAAAGTAGAAGGTTTATAACACCAGACGGGGGATACAGGATGCTTATCTAGCATGCACAAGGCCTGGATTTCACCCTCAGCACCAAATAAAACTAGGCATGTTGGCATGTAAGGTAATATCAGCACTTGAGAAGTAGAAGCAGGAGGACTATGAGTTCAAAATCATGATGGTGGTTTGAATGATAATGGCCCCCATAGACCCACAGGGAGTGACACTATTAGGAGGTGTGGCCTTGTTGGAATAGGTGGAGCCTTGTGTGTCACTGGGAGTGTGTCTCTGGGGATGGGCTTTGAGATCTCAGATGCTCAAGCCAGGCCCAGTATCATTCTCTCTTCCTTCTACCTGCCAATCCAGATGTAGAACTCTCAGCTACATCTCCAGCACCATGTCTGCCTACATGCCACCATGATGATAATGGACTAAACCTCTGAACTGTAAGCCAGCCCAAGTTAAATATTTTCCTTTATAAGAGTTGCTGTGTGCAAGCGGGGCGTGGTGGCACACATCTTTAATCCCAGCACCCTGGAGGCAGATGAAGACAGATCTCTGTGAGTTTGAAGCCAGCCTGGTCTACAAAGTGAGTTCCAGGACAGCCAGGATTACACAGAGAAACTGTCTGGAAAAAAAAAAAAAAGAGTTGCTGTGGACATGGTGTCTCTTCACAGCAATAAAGACCCTAACTACAATATCAACCTTGGGTACCTTGAGTCTGAGGCCAACAGAGGTAAAACAAAAAAAATTTGCAATGAGAATGAGCATGTGTGCGTGTGTGTGTGTGTGTGTGTGTGTGTGTGTGTGTGTGTGTGTGTGTGTGTGTACACTAGCTTGTTGGTAAATGTCAGTGTGGAATTCAGTCTGTTAAACACAACAGCAAGGGATTGTACACATTAGTAGCACAGTCTTTCTTTTTTAAGATTTTATTTATAGCTGGGTGTGGTGGAGCACACCTTTAATCCCAGTACTCGGGAGGCAGAGGCAGGTGGATCTCTGTGAGTTCAAGGCTAGCCTGGTCTACAAAGTGAGTCCAGGACAGACAAGGAAACACAGAGAAACCCTGTCTCAAAAAAAAAATATTTTATTTGTTATGTATAGAGTGTTCTGTTTGCATGTATGCATGCAGGCCAGAAGAGGGCACCAGATCGAGTCACCATTTGGTTGCTGAGAATTGAACTCAGGACCTCTGGAAGAAAAGCCAGTGCTCTTAACCTCTGAGCCATCTCTCCAGCCCCATAGTAGCACAGTCTTAAGGCACTCATCTAGGGATGGGGGACAGAACGACAGAACAGTGAAGTATGGATCTGACCTTTAAGGAACTTACAGCAAAGACAAGACTTGAATAAAATGGCTAAGCATATGCTGTCTTTAAAAGGTCACGTGGTTTTGGAACTATTAAATGACACAGCCTCTGTGGAAACCAGTGTGTAGAGGCTTCTCACAAAGCTAAACACAGAATTATCACGTGATCTAGCCATCCCTCTTCTGCATACATATCCAAAGGGAAGTGGGAACTCCAGCTAATGGTACTACACTTATGTTTGCCACAGCAGTACGCTCAGATAGTCAGAGTGAAGAAGCAGTCTGAATATCCATCACTCAATAAATAGATGAAGGGCTGGAGAGATGGCCAGTAGTTAAGAGCACTTGCTGCTCTTTAGAGGACGTGGGTTCAGTTCCCAGCACCCATGGCAGGCCTCCTCACTACTGACTGTAACCCCAGATTCCAGGAACCTGATGCTTCTTCTGGTCTCCAGGGGCATCTGCACACACACACTCATACACAGAGAGAGAGTGAGATAAATGAAACAAATCTTAGGTAAATATATGAACAAATGTGAAAAATACATACAATAGGATATTATACAGCTTTCAGTGAGAAGGTAATTCTTTTTATTTTGTTTGTTTGTTTTTGTTTTTGTTTTGTTTTGTTTTTTGGTTTTTTGAGACAGGGTTTCTTTGTGTAGCCCTGGCTATCCTGGAACTCACTCTGTAGACCAATAGCCTTGAACTCATAGGGATTCCCCTGCCTCTGCCTCCCAAGTGCTGGAATTTAAGGTATGCACCACCAAGCCTGACCAGGAAATTCTTTTTTAAAAGATTTTTTTGTATTATTTTTGATTATGTGGATGTGTGTGTGTCTGTGAGTAGGTATATGTGCATGAGTGTGGTGCCCATGGAGGACAGTGGATCCTCTGGAACTAGAGTTATGGGAGGTTGTGAACCACCTACTGTGGGCCATGGAAACTGAACTCTTGTTTTGTGAAAAAGCAGTACTCACTCTTTTTTTGTTTTGTTGTTTTGTTTTTTGAGGCCTCTGGCTTCTGCTACCCCATCTGGACCCTCACTGAGACTCCTCACAAATATCCTGTTATTGCCCTTAGTCATGGAGATCCTGCAGCTTTGGATCTGCAGGACCAGCCCATTCATGGGCTCCAGTAGCTCATAAATAGGATAGTTGTTGGGGTGGGCCAACTCAGAGCCCTGGATCTGGGCCTGGGTGGTAGCTGAGTTGGTAACTACCCGGGCAAGGGGCAGGGCCAGCTCTTCCACATCATCACCACTGGTACCACCATGCAGTGGCCTGTGAGGGGTAGGACCCGCTCAGCGAGGCCCTGGACGGAGGCCCTGGACATCAACTTCAGGTGGTAGCCCAGACCATGGATGTCCAAATCACCTCTGGTGGTAACATGGCCACAGGCATCCACGCAGACCCCTGAGACGTCTCTCCAGCCCAGAGAAGGAAATCCTAATTCTAATAGTACTAGAACATGAATGGATTTTGAGAAGATTACGCTTATTTGAAATAAGCCACAAAAAAAAGCCAGGTAGAGGTGTCCTATGTCTTTAATCCCAGCAGAGGCAGGTGGATCTCTGTGAGTTTGAGGCCAGCCTGGTCTACAGAGAAAGTTCCAGGACAGCCAGGGACTACACAGAGAAACCTTGTCTTGAAAAACCAAAAAAGAAAGAAAGAATCCCAAAGAGACAAAGACTGTATCATTCTAGTTATGTGAGTGACCTAGAGAGTTCTAGTGCAAAGACAGAAGGCAGACAAAGTGTCTTAGTCAATGTTCTATTGCTGCAAAGAGACACCATGACCATGGCAACTCTTATAAAAGAAAGCATTTAACTGGGGCTTGCTTACAGTTTCAAAGCTTTAGTCCATTGTCATTATGACAGGGAGCATGATGGCACACAGGCAGGCATGCTCCTGGAGAAGTAGCTACATCCGGATCTTCAGGCATCAGGAAGAGAGAGCCACTGGGCCTGGCTTGGACTTTTGAAACTCCAAAGCCCACCCCCGGTGACACACTTCCTCCATCAAGGCCACACCTCCTAATCCTTTCAAATAGTGGCACTCCCTAAACATTTAAATATATGATCCTATGGGGCCATTCTTATTCAAACTACCATACGAGTTGTCTGGGGTTTCTGAGAGGTGCAAAGTCAGACCTTAATGGGATGGGAACAATCTAGGGGTGATAGAGACTGTCCCCTGAGAATGTGAATGTACTAAATGTCCCCAAACTACACAGTTAAAAGTGGTCGAGATGCTAACTTTCCCATAAAGAGTACCTCATTGCAAGTTTTTAAATTCTTATGGAAGAGGAACATGAGCTGGGCCTGAAACGATCAATAAGTTTCAATGTGCAAGAAGAGGAGGGCAGACCTTAGAGCTGGAGGAAGCCAGGAGGAAGGGAACCAAAAGTTGAGGCACTTCCAGAAGTTGGCCCACGCAGTACTTTGAGTTTTCTCCAACATAAGGTTCAGGAAGATAGTCAGATAGGAGGCATTCATCTTTAATACCAGTGTTTGGGAAACAAAGGAGGTGGATATCTGAGTATGAGGCTAGCTTGATCTACACAGAGAGTTCCAGGCCAGCCAGAGCTACATAGTGAGACCCTGTCTCAAAGGTTCTCAGGACAATAAGGCCAGGCAGCTGTTGAACCTAGGCAATGGTGGACCTCAAGGAGGGACTAAGGAGTTTAACTCTCATTCACTCAGCTGGGCACTCAGCATTTCCAGTGTCCCACAGAACACTAGTTCTAAGAGATGCTCTGCAAAGATGAAGTAGGGACCATACAGAATAGATTTGACAAAGACAAACTAGGCCTCACTGTGGGCTATTTTCAGTGAACATTTGATTATCACAGATAAGCCCAGGCATGCAGAAACCTGCTCTGTTTTGCTTAAGCTAATGTTGCCCTAATTTTCACAATACCTATTAGCACCCTCCATTGTGACAAACACCTCTCTAGGGAAAGGGGGCTGTTGGATAGGTTTTGTTTTGTTGTTAAAGTTTATATATATGAGACTGATAGTCTGTATGAGTACCATGTGCATGCAGTGCCTGCTGAGGCCAGAAGAGGGCACTGGGTTCCCCTGGAACTGAAACTACAGATTATTGTGAGCAGCCACATGGCTTCTAGGAATGGAATCTTGGTCCTCCAGAAGAGCAGCCAGTGCTCTTAACTGCTGACCCATCTCTCCAGCCCCTAGATATGTTTTTTTAACATAGCATTTTTATTACACAGTGCTAGGTTCATAAAGATGTATAAATTAATTCATCGTGTCCGTGTGGGAAGCACTTGAGCACACATTTATTTCATTTGTTTGAGCATGTCCATACCGCTGAACATGTATGGAGGTCATAAGACATTTGAGCACGCCTGCTATCCCAGGTCCAAGGACACAGAGAAAGACACCCTCTGCCATCTCTTATGTCACCATCACAGAGAAGAGGTTGGCTTAGCTCAGCCACCTGGAGGCTAGAGAACATGAAGCTGTCACCTGCTCAGCTCTGGTGATGGCCTCAGTGCGGATGGCACCAGAGAGTCCATCAAGAAGAACTGTTTGAAGGAAAAGCCAGACTTGCCCATTACAACCCATTTTTGTCAAAAATAATCCATTCCCTGGAGACCTGGCTGACTCTTATAAGATAGCACAAATCCACTCATGCGGGAGGAGCACCATGGCCTAATTACATTCTTTGTGCACTTTTTTGTTGTTGCTGTTTTTTGTTCTTTTTGTTTGGTTGTTTTGGTTTTTTTTTTTTTCCCAAGACAGGGTTTCTCTGTGTACCCTTGGTTGTCCTGTACTCACTTTGTAGAGCAGGCTGGCTTCAAACTCATAGAGATCCACCTGCCTTTGCCTCCCAAGTGCTGGGATTAAAGCACCCAGCTATATTTTTGCAGGGTGTGTGTGTGTGTGTGTGTGTGTGTGTGTGTGTGTGTGTGTGTCTAGGTTTGGTTTCAGATTTTTTTTTTAAAGATTTATTTTATTTATTTTATGCATATGTGTGCTCTATCTGCATGTACACCTGCATTCCAGAAGAGGGCACCAGATCACATTGTGGATGGTTGTGAGCCACCATGTGGTTGCTGGGAATTGAACTCAGGACCTTTGGAAGAGCACTAGGCAGTGCTCTTAACCGCTGAGCCATCTCTCCAGCCCCGGTTTCAGATTTTTGAGACAGGCTCTCAGTATGTAGCCCTGGCTCTCCTGGAACTTGCAGCAATCCACCTGCCTCTACTTCCCAAGTGCTGGAATTACAAGCATGAACCACCATTATCCTCCTAAACTTTCTATTTTGACAGTTCCATCACATCAACATCACTACACTGGGGACCATCCTTCTAGCCTAGGAATCTTCAAGGGACATACCACATCCAAACCATGGCACCATCCTACAGAGATCAAACACTGGTGGACAGACCCTCCACTCTCTCAAATTTTGACTTATCTACCCTGAAGCACACAGCACAGCCCTCCAGAGGTCCACCCGCCTTGTGTTGGTCCCCATTCACACAACCCCCAAAGGCAGGTGAAGTTGTACACTGGAATAGAATGGCTTATGCCAGACCCTGAGAGCTGTTTAGGAATTTGGGAAAAATTATGAGTAGAAATCCTAAGATGTAAATATGCCAGGGAAACAAATGCACTTGGTTTTGGAAGTTCAGTTTACCTGCACACAGCAAGTGTGAAGACAGAATTAAATGTGTAAGGGTTGTGTTAAGGAAATCATTGGTGAGAGGAAAAAATGGGAATGGAATCAGGCTGCATGACTGTCAGATAGCAAAAAACAGGGAAGGGAAAAGAGGTTAGAAGGAAGTGTCTTTGTCTTGGGGCTGAGGATGCAACTCAGTTGGTAGAGGGCTTGCCTAGCATGCACAAGGCCCTGGGTTCACTCCCCAGCATCAAGTAGGATAAAAAAGGGTGTCCTGTGGGTGTGGTGGTTCATGCCTTTAATCTCAGCACTCAGGAGGCAGAGGCAGGTTGGTCTTTGTAAGTTCAAGGCTAGCCTGGTCTACAAAGTGAGTCCAGGACAGTCAGTGATACACAGAGAAACCCTGTCTTGGAATGAATGAATGAATAAACAAACAAACAAATAAATAAATAAATAAATAAATAAATGTGTTCTAGCTTGTTCCTATTGCTATGATAAAGACAAAACCAACTTGGGAACAAAAGGGCTTATTTTAACTTACAACTTCCAGATCACAATCTATCACTAAGAAAAGTCAGTGCAAGATCTAAGACCAGAACCTGGAGGCAGGAACCAAAATCGAAGCCATGGAGGAATACTGCTTACTGACTTGTTCCCCATGACTGGCTCAGCCTTCTTTCTTTTGCCACCCAGGACCACCTTGCCCAGGAATGGCACTGCCTCCCAGTGAACTAGACCTCCCCACTTCAATCCATAATCAAGAAAATGCCCTCAGACTTCCCTACAGGCCAATCTGATGGAGGCATTTTCTCAATTGAACTTCCTCTTCCAGGATGACCCTATCTTGTGTCAAACTGACAAAAAGCCAACCTGTGTGCTGGTGCATACCTGTAATCCTGACATCTGGGAGGGGGAAGCATAGGGGTCAGAAATTCAAGGTTATCCTTGACAACATAGAGAGTCCAAGACCCACCAGGGTTACATAAGACCCTATATAAATTAAATTTAAAAAGGCAGCGAGCAATCCCTGTCTCGAAAAACAAAACAAAAAGGCATCATGCTGGAACAAGATCTCAGGAATTAAAAGTGATAATTGCACAACTATGAATAAGACTTGAGCTCAGACCCCAGCACCTGGGATCTGAACAAGCAAGGAACGGTCAGTCTCTCTCACACACACACCTGAAATCCCCACTACCACAGAATCAGGCATTCCTGGATGCAGTGTCTCCTAGGAAGCAGCCTGTCCTAGAGCCTTGCAGTGCTCCATCACTTACAGGAGGTGCCAGTACGGCAGTAGCTCTCAGAGCCCAGGAGCAAGTGTCCTCTGTCAGTTATCTGGCTGGTGCCAGTCCTCAAGGTACAGTTGCCATAGTGAAGCACAGGGCGCCTCCTCTGCACAAGGTGACTCAGGAAGTGGCTCTTCCAAGGCTCCCATCTAGGGTCCTTCTAGGAGCTGTGTCTCCTAGCTGAGTGATTTCTTCCACAGCCTCATCAGAGTTAGAACTGGAGCACCCTCAACCCTCTCCACCACTCCCCTCACTCTAAGCCATCGGGTCAGCAAGCATCCATGGCTAACCTACACTCCCAGTGTGTCTAAATCAGCAATAATTAGCTAAACATGGTGGGGCACACAAATATCCCAACTATTCTGGAGGCAAGATCTGGAGTTTCAAGCCTAGCCTGGGCAACACAAGAAACCCTGGTCTCAAAAAGGAATAAATGTGCGTATGCCCTTCTCAGCTTGAGGTGATGTCACAAGTTGCTTCACAGCTGTAACTGAATTCTAGGGGATTCCT
>CAJQZJ010032201.1:6035877-6053424 GCA_907164525.1 Lophiomys imhausi | reverse complement strand
TGTGTGTGTGTGTGTGTGTGTGTGTGTGTGTGTGTGTGTGTGTGTGTTCCTGTAAAGACTAAAAGAGAACATTGGATCTCTTGGAACTGGAGTTCCAGGCAGAACCCTGACATGGGTTCTGGGAACTAAACCTGGGTCCTCTGGAAGCTCTTAAGTGCTGGTGCTGAGCCAACTTTCTAGCCACTGACCTCAGTCACCTTTGAAGTCACATAAGAAAGTATGGAGGGTTTTGGGTTTTTTTGGTTTGTTTGTTTTTTGGGATTTTTTTAAGACAGGGTCTAATAAGGCTCAGTCTGGGGTCAAACTAACTATGACAACTTTGAACTTCTAATCCTCCAACTTTCACCTTGTAAGTGCTGGCTTAACAGGCGTGCAGCCCCTTGTCCAGTTTATAGGACACTACAGTTAGAACCCAGGGCTTCAAGCATGCTAGGAAAGTGGACCCCCAACCAAGCTATGTCCCCAGTTCCCTAGTTTGGGGGTTTGTTGTGTTGTTTTGCTTTTGAAATGGGGCCTCACTACATAATTCAGGTTGGTCTCACACTCTCAGGCCTCCTGACTTAGCCTCCTGTGTGCTGGGATTACAGGCATGCAAAACCAGCTGTGTCTGAATATGGCTTATCCTTCAGTAGCTCCTGAGTTGGAAGCTTAGCCTCCAGTAGGGCTGTGTGACAATGGGACCTTCAGGAATCTGCTTGGGCTGGAGAAATGGCTCAGAGGTTAAGAGCACTGGCTGCTCTTCTACAGGGCCTGGGTTCAGTTCCCAGCACCCACGCAGTGGCTCACAACTGTCTAGAACTCCAGGTTCAAATGATCCAATACCTTCTTCTGACCTTTGCATGTACTATATGCAAGTGGTCAGGGCAAAACACAAAACTGAAATAAATAAATCTTTAAAAAAAAAAAAAGAAGCCGGGCGTGGTGGCGCACGCCTTTAATCCCAGCACTTGGGAGGCAGAGGCAGGCGGATCTCTGTGAGTTCGAGGCCAGCCTGGTCTACAAAGCAAGTCCAGGACAGCCAGGGCTGTTACACAGAGAAACCCTGTCTCGAAAAACCAAAAAAAAAAAAAAAAAAAAAAAGAGGTGGGTCCTTGCAGAAAGTGACTAGCTCACTGGGATTTCACCCCAGGAGGGATTTATTATTGTCTCATGGAGTGAACTGGAAGGTCTGTGTGGTACTCTGGCTTCTCACCTCACTATGCATGTGTCCTATTCATGCTGACACCAAATAATGCAGTCAAGGAGGCCCTCACCAGAAGCGGAAATGAGGGAGGGCCCGCTCAATCTTAGTCTTCCACCGTCCAAAGCAGTAAACTAGACAAAAAGTAACTAGCATCAGGTAATTCATTACAATTGAGGAAACTGGATAAACAAGAGTCTATAAACATTTCCCTTGAGGCTTTCCTTGTCCTTTTGACTGGCCCCACCTGCCTGAAACCCTAGTCTGCCTAAAAATCAGACCTATCACCCCCTACTGTCCGCAGTCCCCAGAGTCCTTAGTAAGCTGACTTGCCTAGGTCTCTGGCCACCCCCAGACAACTACTATCTAGCTTTCACCTATACCAGCACTGATAAGGAGACACTCCATTTTGAATTGGGCCTGCCATTTTGTTTTGAGGATTGCTGGAAATAGCTTGTTTCCCAAATGGAAATAGACATTGCCTCTGTAGACTTTCATTGTTGTTGTTTTTCCTCCTCAGTTATAAAGATTCGGGGAAATTCAGGAAGGTAAGAGGGGCTGGGATGTGGCTCAGTTGGTAGAGTATTTTCAGAAGAGACCCTGGGTTCAATCTCCAGCACTCTATAAACTGAGCGTGGTGGCTTGTCCATCTGTATCCTGAAGTAAAGGCAGGAGGACCAGAAGTTCCAGTCCATCTCTGGCTACACAATGAGTTCAAGACTAGCCTGGGATAGACGAGACACTGTTAGAAGAGATGGAGACAGGGAGACAGAAGGAGGGAAGGACAGAGAGGGAAAAAGATAATGCAGAAATGTCTTGTGCCTAGAGCGAACGTGACAGATGTCACAGCGTGAGTCACAGACTTCAGAGAGAGTCAGGGTGGTGTCAAACAAGAAGGGAGAGAACGAATTCCAGTTTGGGAAGGAAAAATTAACTTTGGAAGCCGGTTTTAGTTGAGAATCCAGCCATGTGGACAAAATGCCTGCCCTTAGGTGAGGCAGGAAGGCAAAAGGGCAGCATTCCAGGTGGATCTCAATAAGAGGCAAGAGAAGACAGGATGTGACAAGGGCACAGAAGAGACTTTTGTTGGAATTCAATAACCTTTACCTTCTTTTTGTTTGTCTGTCTGTCTGTTTTTTGAAACAGGATTTCTCCGTATAGCACTGGCTATCCTGGAACTCACTCTGTAGACTAGGCTGGCTTTGAACTCTCAGAGGTCCTGATGAAAGGGTGTGCCGCCACGCCTCGCTGTTTGTGTTTTTGAGACAGGGTTTCTCTGTGTACTCCTGACTGTCCTATAATTCACTCTGTAGACCAGGCTGGTCTCGGACGCACAGAGATCCGCCTTGTTATAATAGTGCACGGAGTGGTACACCATGGCAGACCCATGCCTAGGTGTTCGCCCTGAGGAAATCAGGCCATCCCACGCAACAGGTCGGGTATAAAGGGTTTATTAAGATAGGAAAGGGGATAAGGGCAGGGAACTGGGGAGAACCATTGTAGGAAGCTGGAACATGGGGAGGGGAAGAAGGGCGTGGAGTACAGCAGAGAAACTGAGAGAGATAGTGACTGGGACAGAGGTGGGGGAGGATTTTATCCCTGGTATGGCGCATCTGTCAGCAAGTGATGATGTAAGCAATTAGGACCCTGAAGGACTCTTGAAGTCAGGCTAATGGAAATGCCTGCTGTAAATTTACACGCCTACCTCTGCCTCTTGAGCGTTGAAATTAAAGGCATGTATTACCACAGTTTGGGGTATACATACATACATACATACATTTATTTATTTATAGTGGTTTTGTATTTATGGCAGGATCTCAGGTAATTCAGACTGACCTCAAAGTAGCTGTGTGGCCAAGGATGACTTTGAATTTCTTACCCTCTTGCCTCCACCTCTCCAACAGTAAGATTATAGGCTTATGACAGCACTCTTGTATATGCCCCAGTTCTGGGGAACAGATCCAGGATTTCAGGCATGCTAAGCAAATGCCTTATCTTCTGAGCCTGTTACCAGTCTCTCCCAACCCCCAGAATCCACACTGGCCTCTAACTTGTGGCAAGCCTCCTGCCTCAGCCTCCTAAGTGCCGTGACTACAGGTTCATTGTGCTTGTATATGGAGACGACTGTGTTCTCTCTTTCTCGGTTTGTTTGTTTTGGTTTTTGAGACAGGCTTTCTCTGTGTAACAAAGCCCTGACTATCCTGGACTCACCCTGTAGACCAGGCTGGTCTTGAACTCACAGAGATCCGCCTGCCTCTGCTTCCAGAGTGCTGGGGTGAAAGGGCCAGCTAACTATCTCTTAAGGATGAGAATTGTAACCATACCTCTTTGTGTGTCTCTAGGTAATCAGAGTCCAGATATTCAGTAGAGGGCAGTCAAACCAACAAAGAAGCTATAAAGGACAGTTTGCATCAGAAAGCCTGGAGTCGCACCTGACACTCTGCTCACCTGTGACCTTGGGAAGCCATTGCACCTTCTGCCCCTTAGAATCTGCTCCTGCAAAGCCTGGCAGTCAACTGTTGGCCTCATAGTGCCTTTGGCAGCACTGAGTAAGACAGTGTTCACTGAGGTGGATCCCAACCGCAAGTGTTAGTAAGTATGTGCCAAGAGAGACTGCCCTGTGTGTCAAGGGCCAGTCACTTCCCACAGTACCGTGTCCTGAAAAGCCTATGATCAAATTCCTCCAGGACCATGTCAGGTGTAACTCAGCTGGTAGAGTGCTTGCCTGGTATGTACAAAGTCTTGGGTGCCATACCCAGCACCACATAACCAAAGATATTGGTGCACCCTTGTAATCCCAACACTTGGGAGACCAAGACAGAAGGACTCTGTGAGTTAAGACCAGCCTGGAAAGCCGGGCGGTGGTGGCACACGCCTTTAATCCCAGCACTCGGGAGGCAGAGGCAGGCGGATCTCTGTGAGTTCGAGGCCAGCCTGGTCTACAAAGCGAGTCCAGGACAGCCAGAGCTACACAGAGAAACCCTGTCTCGAAAAGACCAAAAAAAAAAAAAAAAAGACCAGCCTGGACTAGCCTGGACTACTTAGTGAGTTCCAGACCAGCCAGAGCTATGCAGTGAGACCATGTGTCAAAATAAAATAAAATAAAACTTCCATGTATTTGCAATGGCTTAAGAGTTTCTTTAAACACTATTTTTACAAAGTTTGTTTTGTAATTACTGGCTGATCATGACAAAATAAGTTCACTTGATTCCCCGCCCCCTCCTCCTCTTAGAGAGCTGAACATTTAAATCACCTAGGAAACTAACACCTGACTCTGAGCCCAACCCCCAGACATTCCAATATAATTGGCCCGCCCAGGGTGTGGCCCAACTCTGTGATTTGTTGAAAAGCCACATAGTTCTCTTCACTTGCTCCCCAGCTGCTCTCTGTGCCTGGGATAGCCTGTGATCCCAGTTCCTGCCCCAAAGATTAAGAAGGCAAACAAGTCTTGTCTTAAAATCAGGTTACAAACACACCTTGACTCACCCTCCCGACTTCCTGGGTTCCCAATCTGGTTTATGGTTTGCAGATAACACCCTGGAAGGAGAACCAGTTAAGGACTCCCTATGACCTCCTGGCCCCTCCTCACTTCACTGCTGCAGGTTCTTGGTTTCTCTTCCCCTGACTGCCTCAGCCAGTCAGTCAGCATTGACTAGTCTTTGGTTACCAGTGCTTACAGGATGGGCTCCATCCTCTAGGCTTTTCAGCCTGAACCTTCCACTTTGCCAGCCTAGCCCCAATCCCACCCCAGCCTCCACCAGAGGTGCCTATTATGGTCATCATTTCCAGTTTCTGCTCTAATAAGGAAGTTGATAACATTGGCAAGAGTGAAGGGAGAGAACTGGAATAAATCCAATTCAAAAGAAAATGGGAGGCAGTCTTGCCTCAGCCCACACAGTCAACATAAGCCCACAACTCTCACTATTTTAGTACTTGATTTCTGCCCTTTATTTTCTCCTCCTGTCTCTGTGTGTGTGTGTGTGTGTGTGTGTGTGTGTAAATTTATGCAATTAGCTCTCTCCCTCTGTCCTTACACCTTCACGTGGGTTTCTGGGATTGAACTCAGATTGGCCAGACCTTGACCTGATGAGCCATCTTGTTGACTTCCTCATTATTTAAGTCTCTGAGACGTGGAATTACAGGATTGAAAGTACAAACATGTGTAAGACAACTCTTGAAATTCACTTACAGGGTTCTCTCTAAAAGAGTTACACCAGCATCCGCTTCTACCAGAATGTCTGAAGGTCTCCTTTTCACACAGATTATGTCACAAGGTTTAGTGCCAAATGTCCCACATTTTAGGAGACACCCCCTCCCAGGACACTGGGGAGCCCTAGTTTATACTGAGGAATGTGGAAGACCATAGGACAAGTACAAACCCTACATAGTAACCAAAATACAGGGTCGACAGCAACTGTGCCTTCAGTGTCCCATGGAGAGTGCCTAGATGGTTCAGTGTCCATGTTCACAGCCACGGATGTTGCCTCTGGCTCTTCATTCCCCAGTAACAGATTGCCTACCGTATATGCCACTGGGTAGGATATGACCTAAGGACACAACTCAAAATGCCTTCCAACTGTGTCAGCCCTCAGTCTTTGTCTTTGCCTGCGGACTCACTTGCTGCCTTTGTTTGTACTTGAATAACATTTGTTTAATTTTTAATATTGTGAATATTTTGACTTTGCTTTAAAAGTATTCAGATTATCTCGAAAAAACCAAAAAAAGTGTTCAGATTATATAACAACATCAGTATGATTCAGTTGTCACCAAAAAGGAAGGCTATGTCACAAATGACAGTTGGAAGGCACAACATTAGGAAGACCAACAACCAAAGCAGAGCATATTTACATGGACCATAATTTTGACTTAGGTTTGGTTAAGACCACATATGGAGGCTGGCTTTCACAGACCCCAGACTAGACTTCCAAGTGTTTCTCAATCTATCAGGAGGGACGTAATTTCTCTTAAAAACTAAAAAAAAAAAAAAGCCTCTAATCCCAGCTTTTGGGGAACGGAAGCAGGAAGATCAAGAGTTCAAGACATGCTCTGGTATAGAACAAGTTTGAGGCTAGTTGAAATACGTGGTTTTTGGTTTTGTATTAAGGCTGTTGTGCTGGGGCACACCTGAAATCCCAGCACTGTGAGTTTGAGGCCAGCCTGGGCTACATAGTGAGTTCATTTCTTAATTCAGGGGTTACAACCAAATGTCCTGTGAAAAAGCTACTTAAGACCTTTTGCTAACAAATATGCTAGACCCTTAGTGGTGAAGCTGATTCCTTTTTTTTTTTAAGATTTGTTTATTATGTATATAGTGTCCTATCTGCATGTATGCCTACAGGCCAGAAGAGGGCACCAGATCTAATTATAGATGGTTGTGAGCCACAGTATGGCTGCTGGGAATTGAACTCAGGACCTCTGGAAGAGCAGTCAGTGCTCTTAACCTCTGAGCCATCTCTCCAGCCCTGTGAAGCTAATTCTCTCAGAACTTACAAGTCCATCAAATGAGGGGTTAAATCACATTCATTAGTACATCAGGCGAGGGGTTAAATCATAGCAGCACCAATCACAATGAGGGGTCTAGAATATGGTACCGCAAAAGATGTCATTTTTTCGTATTGGTTATTTTGAGCAAATGACTGGTACAAAAGGACCTCTGTGGTCTCCATACCCAAGAACAGGGTGTTTATCTTCCCCTGAGAAAGGCACCCCTTTCCTAATAGTCCAATGGTGGGAGGCTTGGACATATATATACTAAATTCTCAGAGCCAGTATACTTTTTTTTTTTTTTTGAGACAGAGTCTCTCTATATATAGTCTGGCTGGTCTCGAACTCACTATATAGACCAAGCTACTTTGAACTCACAGAGATCTTCCTGGCTGTTTCCCAAGTTTTGGGATTAAAGGTATGCCACAACCAGCTGAAGACTTATTTGTATTTTTGTCTTAATGTATGTTAGTGTGCCTGAATGAGATTGGATCTCCCTGGAAATGGAGTTAGAGGCAACTGCGAACTACCATGTGGGTGCTGGAAACTGAACCCATGTCCTCTTCAAGAATAAGAGGTAGCCGGGCGGTGGTGGCGCACGCCTTTAATCCCAGCACTTGGGAGGCAGAGGCAGGCGGATCTTTGTGAGTTCGAGGCCAGCCTGGTCTACAAAGCGAGTCCAGGACAGCCAGAGATATTCAGAGAAACCCTGTCTCGAAAAACCAAAAAAAAAAAAAGAATAAGAGGTCTTCTAATGGCTAAGCCATCTCTCTAGCCCCCTCAATACACATTTTGCAGCTTCTATTGACTGCGGGCATCTGGCTCCAGACTCTTTGATCTCTGAATGTTGACTTGCTCCAGCAGCACTCCAGGGCCTTTGAGGCATTGAGCCCACGGCTGAGTTTGAATCACTGGTCCTTGGATAAGCAGCCTTGGCTTCCGGTTTCTCTATGGTACAAAGGGCCATTGTGGGACTGTTCAGAGTCTGGTCCTGTAAACCACCTAATAAATCCCCTCTTATAATTTTGTGTATTCTCCTGGTGAATTAATGTGAGGAGCTAGAAAATATATGGTGGAACAAATGTAAACGAAGGTGATTTAAGTAAAATCTGTTTCTGCAAACACTTCCAAGTCTCAGCTCCCTTCCCTGGTGACATAAATGACCTTTTCTTCCTGGTGCAAGAGGAGAGTAAAAATATCCCACAATATTATAGGTCAGAATGGGACATGCTGTTTTTATTAAATGTCATTTAATGTTTATTAGTCCTACCATATTTATGCTGTCTTTTGAAAACATATTACAGTCTTGTATCTCAAATATATAAAATGGGCTGGAGAGATGGCTCTGTAGTATGTAGCATGTAGTATGTAGTATGTAGCAGAGGACCTGGATTCTCAGTACCCACGAGGTAGTTCTCAACCACCTATAGGTATGGCACATCATAGTCCAGTTCCAGGGGATATGGTGCCTTCTTCTGACCTCTGAGGGCTCCAAGCTTAGAGATCCATTCTTTGCTCAGGGTAGTTTATCATGACCTCAGGTTATAAGGCCTACATTGCTTTGTTCCAGCACATTTATCCCTCTTTTCCATCATGTAGCAAGAGAGACATGTGAAGCCCCCAAGTTTATATAGGGGGTCGTCTTGTGATCTTCTGGAACGTCTTCTAGACTCTCAAACTCTCTCAAGGAAATTGGCAATTCAGGAGACTTTTGTGGCTTTGTAGCCACGCCTCCAATGGGCACCCTTCGCAGGCCTGGGTCCAATCTGGACTTTGCCCATTTCGTAAGGCTATTAGCAGCTGAAAACAATTGCTAGCCATAAACCCTGTTTTTAGTCCATATGCTGCCATGCCAGGTGCCCACAAGTACCAGGTTGATTTTCCTGCCCTTGAAGAGTCCTACTCTAATTCTAACCTATTACAGTACTGGACTCACTCTGTAGACCAGGCTGGCCTTGAACTCACAGAGATCCCCCTGCCTCTGCCTTCCAAGTGCTGGAATTAAAGCCATGAGCTGCCACCATGCCCAGCACAAAGAGCTTTTTAAAAACTGGTGCTGTCAGGCTGGAGAGAAGGCTCATCAGTTGATAGTGACTGCTCTAGCAGAAGACTCAAGTTCAGATCACAGGACCCACTTTGGCAGCTCACAACCACTTACAACTTTAGTTCCATAGGATCTGATGCCCTCTTTTAGACTTCTCAGGCATCTGAACTCACATATGCACATATCCACATAATTTAGAAAATAAAAATAAAATAAATTTTGTTTTGTTTTGAGACAGGGCTTCTCTGTGTAATAGCCCTGGCTGTCCTGGATTTGCTTTGTAGACCAGGCTGGCCTCGAACTTGAACACACAGAGATCTGCCTGCCTCTGGCTCCCAAGTGCTGGGATTAAAGGCATGCACCACCACGCCCGGCAAAATAAACCTTTTTTTTTTTTAAATGGCTGTATCATGAAATCAAAAGGAATATCATGAACCAGGTGTGGTAGTGCTGGTCCAAAATTCCAGCAGAGTTGGAACCAGAAGAATTGGTAATCAATGTCACCCTCATCTTTATTGTGATTTCAAGACTGGTCTGGGCTATAGGAGACCCTATCTCAAACAAAACAAAACAAAAAGAACAGGCCTGGTGTGGTGGCACACGCCTTTAATCCCAGCACTTGGGAGCCAGAGGCAGGAGGGTCTCAGTGAGTTTGAGACCAGCTTGATCTACAAAGTGAGTCCAGGACAGCAGTAAACTTGTCTTGAAAAACCAAAACCAAAACAAACAAAAACAAAAACAACAAAAAGTTATCATGTTTTTCTTTATTTTTTTTTGGTGGGGGGAGGGGCAGTTTCCAGACAGGGTTTCCCTGTTTAACAAGCTCTGGCTGTACTGGACTCGCTTTATAGACCAAACAAGGTTGGTCTCAAACTCAGAGATCCACCTGCCTCTGCCTCCCGAGTGCTGGGATTAAAGATGTGTGCCACTACACCTGGCTTATTTTTTATATTTTTTAAATTTGACAATAACATGTATAATTGTTATAGATTATATATATAGTGTTTGTGTAGTACAATTGTGTCCTCATTGTTCCTCTAAAAAGACAGTCACCTTGCTCAAACCAAAGCCAAGGAATAGTTTTAGATACTTGCCACACTGGCTGTGAGGTGGCTTGTGAGTGAAGGTACTTTGCAGACTGACAAGCCAGAGGACCTGAGTTTGATACCCTGGACCCCATATTGGTGGAAATTGAGAGCTGACTCCCACAGGTTATCTTCTCACCCCCATACGTGCATCAACCCAAACCCAAAGATTAATGTAAAATAACTTTTTAAAAGCTTACCAAGTCGTTAGATGAAAAACAAAAAAGGTACATCAACGTTGTTTAAACAATGGCTTGGTAAGTGGTGTTGAGTAAGATTTGAAGAGGCTGCTGCTGAGTGTGCCTTTCTTGGGGAGGCTGATGGTTTTCACATGCTTAGTGGCCAGCACACAACTTCCGTTGGCAACAATCTGTGAGTAACCTTTGCCAAAATTCCTCTTGACCTCTTTGTGGTTTTTGATTTGTTAAGACTCCTTTAGGACTTTAACCCTGAGTCTAACATTAACTGCAAACTTGTCCCCATTTGTGGATTATAGTGGTATATGGACACTTCCAAAGGTTTTTTGTTTGTTTGTTTGTGTTTTCTTGTCTTTCTTTGGAGACAGGGACTCACATAACACAGGCTGGTCTTGAACTTAGCAGCCAGCCATAGCTGGCCTTGAACTCCCAATTCTCCTGCTTCCACAATGAGAGTTCCAGGACAGAAACACAACACCACCTGGGTGTTGGTGGCGCACGCCTGTAATCCCAGCTCTTGGGAGGCAGAGGCAGGCAGATCTCTGTGAGTTTGAGGCCAGCCTGGTCTACAAAGTGAGTCCAGGACAGCCAGGGATACACAGAGAGACCCTGTCTCAAAAAAAAAAAAAAAAAAAAAAAAAAGAAAGAAAGAAACACAACACCAACGCCCAGCTAAAGATCTATAAAGATCTATGTTTTCTGAATGCCCTGTTCTTAATTTGTTCTGCTGGAGTTGGTTTCACACAAGAGTTAAAGAGAAAAGTCTGTCAGGTGGTCAGATGATTTGGTGGGTAAAGATATTTGGGGCCAAGCCTGCTGGCCCGAGTTCCACCCTGAAGCCTCATATGGTGGAAGGAGACGAATGATTCTTGGAAGGGGTCCTCTGACTTCTATATGCACACTGTGGCATGTATGCAACACCCCACTCCACCAATGAAAGAACAAATAAATACATGTTTTGTTTGGAATCAGAGTTTTACAATGTGGCCTAGGCTGGCCTCAAACTCACAAAGATCCACATGTCTCTGCCTCCTGAGTGCTGAGATTAAAGAAGTGAGCTACTGTGCCTGGCTCAAATAAATAAATGGAACTGAAAAAAATAAAATAAAAGTGAAGTAAAGTCTGGTCTCTGTTCCTGGGTTGAGTCCTTGCTTCCACAACACAGAGTTTGGGCAAGTTTCTCAAAACTTACTACCAGTAAAGATGTCTTTGCTTAAGGTCAGCTGAAGATTCACTTGTATTTTTCTCTAGTTTTCCACAAGAGCCTTATGCCTGCCTGGAATATGTCTCTCTTTCCAAGGATTCCTTGCTCCCTCCCATGGAATATGCAGGGCTGTACGGTGTGAACAGGCCACAGCTGCGCCCCTGTTCCTGGCCTGCCTCAGCTGCCTGGGAATGAGTCATGCGTGGCATAGGGAGGTCCTGGCTTTCTGGTACAGAGAACAGCTTGCAGACTGGGGCCCAGCTGAAACCAGTCTCCTTTTGTGGCATAGACAAATGAACCCTGTGACACTTCCTGTGTGTGGCTATTACACAGGCCCCTGGGCTCAGCTGTCTTGGGTTTCTCTTTAACTATTTCATGTCCCCTGGCTAGACGATTGTGTGGGCACAATCGTATTTGTCTTGGGCCGGGTGGGGTGGGGGGGCATGTTCCCTGCCTTCCCTTTCCTTTGTACTGAGGCTCTGGAACTACCCATGTTTCCTGTCCATGACACCTATTCCATGGGGGTGACTCAGGATTGATCTTCTTTCTCCATCCTAAATTCAGGCCTCACCCCCACCCACCTGTCACCATAGGTGACATAGTCCCTGGGAAAACAGGCTCTTAATTACTGGCCCAGTATCAGGGGAAGGATTATATGGGCTTCCTTTTAGAGGAATAATTATCTTGAAACAACAACACTTTATTTTCTATATTTTGACACAGGATCTTGCTATGTAGCCCAGGCTGACCTCAAACTTCTGCTCTTGCACTTCCACCTCTTTAGTGCTAGGATTACAATTTGCCAAGGTCCAAGCCTGGTTTTATTTGATGCTGGTATCTAACCCAGGTTTTTGTGCATTCTAGGCAAGCTCCCTGTCAAGTGATCCCCAGCTCCAACATTCTAAATTTCTTTCTTTCTTTCTTTCTTTCTTTCTTTCTTTCTTTCTTTCTTTCTTTCTTTCTTTCTTTCTTTCTTTCCTTTCTTTCATTCTAGGCAAGCTCCCTGTCAAGTGATCCCCAGCTCCAACATTCTAAATTTCTTTCTTTCTTTCTTTCTTTCTTTCTTTCTTTCTTTCTTTCCTTCCTTCCTTCCTTCCTTCCTTCCTTCCTTCCTTCCTTCCTTCCTTCCTTCCTTTCTTTCTTTCTTTCTTTCTTTCTTTCTTTCTTTCTTTCTTTCTTTCTTTCTTTCTTTCTTTCTTTCTTTCTTGTTATGGGCCTTAAATCTAAGGCTTCACACATGCTAAGCATATATTCTATCACTGAGGTGTACCCCTGCCTCCACTTCACATTTATTTATTATGTGGGGGTGCACACATGCCACAGTGTGATGGAAGAGGTCAGGGCACAATTTACAGAAGTCAGTTCTTTCTTTCCATTATGTGGGTTCCAGGGGTCAAACTCAGGTCATGAGGCCTGGCAGCAATTGCCTTTACCCACTGAGCCACCTCCATGGCCCGCCACTACATTCTAGAATGTAGAACATGCCATATTTGTTTTGTGGTTCTTGATTGAGCACAGAAATCTTGTATTGATTAATTATAGATGCAACTGAATACTGCTTGGATTGACTGTGTTTGCTAAAAATGCCAGTACTGAATGCAGGAAGGACAGTGGTCTTCAACAGGGATTTTTCTCCTAGGTCTGTTCTTCTTTCTTTGTTTCTCTCTTTCTTCTTTGAGACAGGGTTTCTCCATGTAATAGCCCTGTCTGTCCTGGAACTCACTCTTAGATCAGGATGGCCTTGAACTCAGAGATCTGCCAGCCTCTGCCTCCAGAGCACTGGGATTAAATTAAAGGCATGCATCACTCCAGTTGGTTTGTTCTTTCAACTCCATTCTGAATTTTAACATTCCACCCCTCCCACCCTTGACTTTGTCATTGGTGGTCAGGGTTGAGTGTTTCCAGATTTTTGGCCTCTTATTCAAGGAATTGAAATAAAAGCTCAAAAAGATTTGTGAAAGATTTAAGGAAATTTTATTTAAAGCAAAACAATTGAAAAGACCAAAATATACTGCAAGGGAGCAGTAGCCACAGGAGAATACTCAAGGGCCCTAATAATTGTTCAGGGCTTCTTTTTATGGAGTTCAAGAGAAGGAGGAGCTTGGTTACTAAGGGACATAGTGATAATGGGTCTCTGTTTTGACTGACAGATTATAATGGCATCTTTTTTCTGCTGTTCATGTCTTTTCCCAAATGCTGGATTTTTAATTATAAGCACACTCAACTATGCATACGCATAAGATGACAAGTAGATTCTCCCTAAAAGTTTACTTGAGTGCAAGGTTTTATTTTATTGTACATGTGCCCCAAACCAGTTCAGACTGGATCACACCCTTCCCCCACATGTGTTTGAATAGAAACTGTCCAAGTTTGATTGCCACTAAGGAGAATTATATCCCATTGTTCAGAGAGGGATGTGTGACTAGCCCAAGGTAGGTGGAGGTCCAAGGTCGCTAGGTGCATTGTTCAGAGAGCTGTGTGTTCATGGTTTGGTAGGTAGAGGATACAGGCTGCTAAAAGCATAGAGCCATGTGAACATAACCCAAACCCATAGAGTACCAAGTTACTAAACTATTCCTCTGGCTTGTTGGCCTCAGCTTAAGCAGTGTTTCTAGGCAAGCATCCTACCACTGAGCTACATCCCTAGTCCTTATTTATCCAGTGTCTCTCTAAATTGTTGTCCTTGGGGACCAATGCCCATTGCTTCTCAGTAGGGTGAGAGCCCTGGTTCCATAGTTCACTCCCATCTTACTTCACCCTTTCGCCTGAGGTTTCAGTAAATCCCTGTAAATTCTAAATAAGATTTGCAGATCATCTACGGAAACCTCTGAGCTGAAGGGAGTTCTGTGCAATGGCAGACCCTTCTAATCTAATCCCTCAGGGAAAGGGTCCCCAGGGCTGTCAGTGCAATTGTGCTGCAACCCATGAATACTTTATGGATGTCTCTTTGTGCTTGCTAATGGGGTCTGAAATGTACAATCTGCCCTGGGTAACAGAGAAAGAATGGCCTCTCATGACCTCAGCCTCTGTCCCTGAATGATTTATGGAGGCCGACCAGACCCATTGAGATTCATTAGTGATGTTTTTTCAGAGAAGTTTCTCTCCAAGGGAAGGAAGTTGATGGTCTTGTAGATGGTGAGCTCTTGTGTGTGTGTGTGTGTGTGTGTGTGTGTGTGTGTGTGTGTTGTGATGCCTGCACATTTGGGAAGGACTTTTAAAGTTCTAGTCACAAGGATGATCTGGTTCTTCAGAGGTTTGAAGGGACTCAAAGTCTCTCAATAAAGAGGACGAGTTGGGCTGGTCATGGTGGTGCACACCTTTAATACCCTCACTCGGGAGGCAGAGGCAGAGGCAAGCCAATATCTGTGAGTTTGAGGCCAGCCTAGTATATAAAGTGAGTCCAGGACAGCCAGGGCTGTGACATGGAAAAACCCTGTCTCAAACAACCAAAGGGGGAGGGGGGAGATAAGTTGGTTGTGGTGGTGCACACTGGTAACATAAGATAAAGAGGAGATAAGAATATCACCCCGTTCAAGGCCAGTCTCCACTATCCATTTTAACAGGGTATATCAGTGTGCCCCGTTAATCCTAGTACTAGGGAGGCAGAGGCAGGTGGACCTCTGTGAGTTCAAGGTCAGCCTGGTCCACATTGAGAGTGCCAGTTCTAGGCCAGCTAGGACAAGAGAGAGGGAGAGAGAGGGAGATTGCCTCCTAATGTCAGGGTTTTCTTTTCTGACATCTTGTTATTACAGATGATGAAGTAAAGTAGTTAACTCAAAGCCCTTCCCTTCTCTCCTGGCTGTTCTGTTTTTGTTTGGAGATAGGATCTCATGTATCCCAGGCTATCCTCCAAGCCACTGTGTATCCAACAACAGCCTTGAGCTTGTGATCCTCCTGCCTCCATCTTTCTAACACTGGGATTACAGGTATATGCCACACCTGGTTTCTTTGTGTTTATTATTGTTGTTACTACTATTTTATTTGAGTGTATGCCTGCCATTGTGCTATATGTGTTCTGGTGCCCATGAAAGCCAAGAAAGGTTGTTGAATCTGTTGAAGCCCAACATGGTTGCTAGGAGCAAAACTGAGGTCCTCTGAATGAGCAGCAACCACTCTTAACTACTGAGCCATCTTTCCATCCCCATCCTATCTTAAACCTTTAAAATCGTATTACTAGTGCGTGCATGCCCACACTCAGGTGGGCACATGTATGTTAAAGTCGGAGCACCACTTTTAGGGGTTGGCTCTCTTTCTGCTTCCAAGTGCATGGAACTAAGATCATCAGCCATGCTCTCCTTTTATTCCCTGGGCCAGCTCACTGGCCCCCCTGTGCTGTTTTAATTCATTCATTCAATATTTGTCAGGAGGGCTGGGTACTCTTCTTGAAATGATGCTGAAGAAGGGGAGGACCCCACTCCTGCCATTATGTCCTGAGTCTAACAGGAGGCAAGACCTGCATGTATTGGCAGAGGAAAGGCTTCCTAGGGAGGGGAGAATTTGAGTCCAAGCAGCCAAAACCAGCATGTAGGATAACGGAGACAGTATCAACTGAGAAGAAAGGATAAAGGTGCTTGGGAGACTCCAGGAAGTGCCACCATCCATAACTTGAATGGAACCAGAGCCACAGGGCCAACAAGGAGGGAGACATTTGCTGAGGACCCACACATTTTTATCTCTTCTGATTTGGTGCAGGCTGTGATCTCTCTCCATGGGCAGTGATTTCCTTGCCTCATCTTCCCCTCCCCCAGCCCACCACTCTGGCTTAGATGCTGGACTTCTTCCCTTTTCAATGTTTGTCCCCAGTGTAGACAAAAGTCCCTTTTCTTATTTTCCCTTAGCATAGGTCAAATAAACACAAATTTTAGAAAACTTTGCAGGTATGGCAGCTCCTGCCCGTCGTTTCAGCATTTGGGAGACAGGGGCAGGAGGATTGCTTAGAGTTTCACTTGTGTATGTGTGTGTATAGCAACCCGCTGTGGGTGGCTAACACACTTGCAATGCCAACATTGAGGAGGCTGAGGCAGGAGGATTTCAGAGAGTTCAAACTGGCTGGGCTACTGTCTCAAGCATTAAGGACAACAACCACAAAATGAAAACAAAAACACCCCGCTCCCCCAAGAAATGTTTACAAAATACAGAGAACCATATCATCAAAGTAGTTTACAAGGCACACTTTGTTCTTTGGGTCTTGTAAACCCTGGCTCATTCCAAGTGGGATCCCTGAAAGAGGTCATTGCTGGGGTCCACCCTGCCTAGCCCATCTCAGGAGACTTCTTAATCTCCAATACCCAGGAGCATCCTTTGAATATTTAATCCTCTCAAACAGAACCCAATTCCACTCAGTTTCCTAAACCCAGAGGATGCTGGCTTTATCATTTCAGGAAAGACACAGCTGGATAATCCCCAAGGGACCCCCACACACTGCAAGAGGCGGTGCCTTCTGCTGAAGGCAGTCACCGTAGGAGCTTTAAAGCAAGTGCTGAAGGCCTAGAGAAGAATAGTGCAAGGCTGGGAAGCTCAGCCCCAGAGCTTGCCTAGCTCGCTTCCTGGAGACCTTGTTTTGTTTTTCGAGACAGGGTTTCTCTGTGTAGCCCTGGCTATCCTGGAACTCACTCTGTAGGCCAGGGTGGCCTTGAACTCACAGAGATCCCCCTGTCTCTGCCTCCTGAGTGCTGGGATTAAAGGTGTGCACCACCACGAAGAGCTGTGGACAATGTTCTTAAAAGGGGATTCTCCACGCAGAACTGAGAGAACAAAGAGGCCACAAAGTAACTGCAAGATGTTACAAAATTCCCAGACATAGGTTCAAACCTCCTACTGCTTAGAGGCATGACAATGATCTTTCTTTTCTTTTTTTTTTTCTTGAGACAGGGTCTCCATCAGAGGCTGGCCTTGAACTTGCTTGAACAGCTGAAGCTAACCTTGAACTTTTAAAAATGGGGGGGGGGGGGCGGGCTGGAGAGATGGCTCAGAGGTTAAGAGCGCTGGCTGTTCTTCCAAAGGTCCTGAGTTCAATTCCCAGCAACCACATGGTGGCTCACAACCATCTATAATGAGACCTGGTGCCCTCTTCTGGATTATAGGCATACATGCAGACAAAATACTGTATTCATAATAAATAAGAAATCTTAAACAAAAAGTGTGTGTGTGTGTGTGTACAACTGTGTGAGTACCCACAGAGGACAGAAGATCCCCTGAAGCTAGAGTTACAGATGGTTGGGGACGGCCCAACCTGTATTCTGAGAACTAAACTTGTGCCCTCTGGAAGAGCAGGAAGTGTTCTTAACAGCTGAGTCATCTCTGTAGCTCCTAAAGAGAGAGGTTTGAAACTTAAAGTTTTTTTTTTTTTTTTT
>CAJQZJ010032201.1:5990204-6030877 GCA_907164525.1 Lophiomys imhausi | reverse complement strand
ACACACACACACACACACACACACACACACACACACACACACACACACACAATAAATAAATGGGTGTGGGGATGGGGCGGAACCCAACACTAAAAAGGCAGAAAAGGGGTTTTGAAGTGTATGTATTTTCCCAGCTCACTAGCCCATTCCCATTCTTGGAAGGGCCTTTCTCTTTCTTTGCTTTTTCCTTTTGGTTTTTTGAGACAAGGTTTCTCTATGTATCGGTGGCTATCCTGGAATTCACTCTAAAGACCAGGCCGGCCTCAAATTCACAGCGATTTGCCTACTTCTGCCTCCCAGGTGCTGGGGTTAAAGGTGTGCGCCACCACACCCTGCTGACTTTATCTTTCTTTTTTTTTTTTTTTTTTCGAGACAGGGTTTCTCTGAATATCTCTGGCTGTCCTGGACTCGCTTTGTAGACCAGGCTGGCCTCGAACTCACAAAGATCCGCCTGCCTCTGCCTCCCAAGTGCTGGGATTAAAGGCGTGCGCCACCACCGCCCGGCTTGACTTTATCTTTCTTAATAAAATATCTTTACTTTATTTTGTTTTGTTTTGGGGATAGGGTTTCTCTGTGTAGCCCTGGCTATCCTGGAACTCACTCTGTAGATCAGGTTGGCCTGGAACTCACAGAGATCCACCTCCCTCTGCCTCCGGAGTGCTGGGATTGCAGACGTGTGCCACCACGCCCAGTCAAAATATCTCTATTTTTATAATCCCAAAAATAATAAAAGGCAGACTGGGAATATAACTCAAGGGTAGAGTGTTTGCCTAACATGTGTAAAGCCCTAATTTTTTTTTTTTTTTCGAGACAGGGTTTCTCTGAATATCTCTGGCTGTCCTGGACTCGCTTTGTAGACCAGGCTGGCCTCGAACTCAGAAAGATCCGCCTGTCTCTGCCTCCCAAGTGCTGGGATTAAAGCCCTAATTTTAATCTCTAGAAAACCCCACCCCAAAAAAAGGAAGAAAGGAAGGAAGAAAGAAAGAAGAAAGAGGAAGAAGTAAAGCAACAGAAGGGAAGGGAGAGTGAGGGGCAAGAACACCACAAAACGGTGACAGATGACTACAAGTTCCAGAGAGCGACGCGCGAACTTTCCCGCCAGCGCCTCGGCCCGCCTTGCGGAAACTACAAATCCCGGCATGCTTCGGGCTGCACCGGTCCTTGCCCCTAGTCGGTCCCGCCCCCTCTCCCCACAGCCCCCGCCCGCCGGGTTGGCCTCGGAGAGTTTGTCCGGTGGCCGTGGCAGACGGAGGTGCAGTGAGAATCCCGGCTGCAGCACGATGGGTGACTCCAAAGTGAAAGTGGCAGTGCGGGTCCGGCCGATGAACCGACGAGGTGAGCGCTTGTTCCGGGCTGGGGGCGACAGGTGCCTGTGGTGGTAGAACCGTGGTGTCCTGGGGGGTCCCGGCGGGCACCCCACACCGCGCGTGCGCCCTTGACGGCGCGGTCGGGCCCTCAGCCCTCCGCCCCGTCAGCTGTCACCGCGCTAGCCAGGCCTCGGGCAGCTCCGGCCTCGCAGCCCGCCTGTGCACGCAGCTCTCGGGGCGTACAGTTCCACTTTTCGATTTTCCACGTTCCATCATTTGAACTTGCACCTTGTGGCTATTTGCAGAAAAGGAAGGACGTGCCTTCTTAGTTCCTTCTGGTTTGAGATTGTCAAGAGGTTTTTCTTTTTTCTTTTTTTCTTTTGCTAGAAGTGATAATCATCGTCTCAACAATAAATAGTCTTGGTGCCAAGATTCTTGGGAAATTGTATCTTTCAGACATGCTCTGATGTCTGTAGGGAGGGTAGAGAAAGTAGATAAACCCAGGACACGTAAATGATCTTTCCAAGTTGGAAGGGCTGAAGTCCAATTCGAGTCCCGAGAGTAGCTGGTTTTTACCTTTGCGGCTTCACCAGAGGGTGGCTGGGCAGTGTACTTTAAATGAGGTGATGTGTTTGAAAACACTTTATATACAAGTCTTGTTATTGAGGTTGGTGCTGCATTCCCAAGAGATAGAAATACAGCTAATTGATGTAGACAAGTGACTAGAATTGTTTTTAAGTGCAGTAATCATTTTCTAAGGTTTCTGGTTTGTTGTACTGTGTTCAAAGTCAAGTGTGTAGGGAATAGTTTTTCTGTCTACTTGCCCTTTTATGTATCTATTGAGGAAACAGGTGAAACAATTGACAACGATTTCTCTGGTTGGTTGGTCTTTGGGAAGTTGGTTTCCCTGTTTTCTTGGCATTGGTTTGCCCACCTGAGCCTGCTTAAGTCTATGAGGCAAGTTTTTCCCTGGAGACTTAGCTTTTTAAGCTCTCAGCTAGCTAGTGGCCTCCTTGCATTCAGGTTCTTACAAAACAAAGTAACTTATAACTCTGAAAGTTTTCAAAAGCTTCCATTTTTGAGTATCCAGAGGTCTTTTTATTTTAATTCACTTCAAGCTTATTGTGATCATCATCATGATTAAAAAACAAAAACCCAAGAAAGCCAAATAAAATCTGACTTATCTGGGAGTGATGCAGAAAGGATGGGTTCAGCACATTCTTAAAATTTCCTTTTTGCAAAACACTTGGAAATGTCAGTGCTGAAGGAGGCCACTAACTGGCCACCCCAGCAGGACTTGGCGCAGAGAGCTAGAGCTGGACTCTTCCTTGTTTTCTGTTCCTGGGAAGAAGCTATTCTCTATACTTAATTTGCTATGGTTGTAATTCTGACAGTGGCTGTTAAAAATGCTTAGAGTTTTGAGACATGCATGGAATGATTTTAGCTGTAGAGTGCATGTTAGTTGTTTCTTGTATTGAACATTATCTTCCTCTCCTCTTCCTTCCTTTTTTTTTTTTTTTTTTTTTTTTGAGACTGGGTCTCTCTAGCCCTGGCTGTCCTGGAACTCATTTTGAAGACCAAACTGGCCTCAAACTCACAGATATCTGTCTGCCTCTACCCAGATCCTAAGTGCTGGGATTAAAAGGGTCACCACTCCTGACCCTTTCTTTCTTTTTTAAACCTAGGTGCTAAGGATCTGAGCCTTGGTCCTCACTTGTGGTTTATTTACCTAAACCATCTGAGCTCAGCCATCCACTGAGCCATCTCTCCATTTTGTTGTTTGTTTCACCATTTATTTATTTAGAGCCAGTCTTATGGAGACCAGGGTGGTCTGGAACTTGTGGTCATTCCTGTCTCAGCCTCCTGAATGCATTCTGGTTGAACTCACTTTAAAATGAATTTTTACAGTTTGGTTCCATTGTCTGGAGACACACTGCCCCCTACCTAGTCTCTTCCCTTACTCCGTCTTCTCTCTTATGTTTTCTGATATGCACGTGGGCCTGTCTTTCCAGTGCTCATCACAGATATCACAGATAATTTCTTCGTCTACAGGTTGTTATGCAATATAATAGAGAGGAATTTTAAAGCCTGTGATTTCTGAGTTGGCGCCGCCTTGAATTCTCATGGAAAGGCAGCAACAAAACTGAGCTCCTTTTTTTTTGGCTGAATTTGAAAAGAATCCTATGAGTTCAAACATTACTGCTTCTGGGAAGCGTGGTGTTTAAGTGATAGCATTGTACCATCACGTAGTTGGGTGTAGTCCTGGGTGCCTCTGACTTAGTGTGCAGGAAGCATCATGAGGATTGACTCGGAGACAGACTGAGGATGGGTCGCTGGGGGTACTTCTGATCCTGCATGGTTGTTTGAATGACATTCGTGCCTTTTGAGGGAAGTCTGAAGGCTTCCAGAACCCTTTGGTGTAGTGTAGGGTTCTGGTTGTGTTTAGGGGCTTCAGCTTTTCTGCTCAGTTGTTTGTGGGTTTGGGAAACTTAGTTGAACATCAAGCAATGGTCTCTTAATTTAATAATAACTAGAGTTGTAATGGCTAATTTGTCAAGATAAAGAAGGTGCGTGCATGCATTGGTGCGTGTGTGGGTGGCGGTGTCTGTAATCTCAGCACTTGGTGGAGGCAGGAGGATCTCAATTTGAGGTGTGTCTGGGCTGTGTACATAGTAAAATTGCTTAAAAAAAAAAGAAAATTAGGCCTGGTGTAATCCCAGCACTCCAGAGGCAGTGGTTGGTAGGATCTCTGTAAGTTCTAGGCCAGCCTTGTCTACCGAGTCAGTTCCAGGACAGCCAGGGTGCCACACAGAAACTCTGTCTGGGGGGTGGGGGTGGGGAAGCAAGAAATTGCCTATATCCTTCTCTGCTAACCAACTAACCTTCCTTCCTCCTGGCCTCTATTTTTTCCTTTGGTGATAGTGGAGACTTAACCAGGGCTTTGCATATACTAATATCTTCATTCTGGTGTTTTGTTCACATGTATGTGTACTCTTACATAGCCTTAATATTACAGCTTCAGACATCTGAAATAGTAAGCTAAACTGCTGAAGAAAGGGGTAAACATAGCTTCTTAAAGATCTTCAGCTTGTATTCGCAGATGATGTCTTTTTTTTTGTATTGTTTTGAGATTGGGTCTCATGTGGCTCAGCCTGGCCTCAGGTTCGATGTGTAGCTGAGGCTATCCTTGAACTCCTAATCTTTCTGCCTGTACGTCCTGAGTCCTGGAGTTACAGACTTGTTCTGTCATGCTCAGTCTTTGTCTCTTCTTTTAGACTATACAACTCATGGGATAAGTTTACACCCTTCCACATTCTGGACAGAAGAACTTTTCATATATATATATATATATATATATATATATAAAATTTATTTTTATTGTTTTTGTTTTCTGAGACAGGGTTTCTCTGTGTAGCCTTGGCTGTCCTGGACTCACTTTGTGGACCAGGCTAGCCTTGAACTCACAGAGTGCTGGGACTCTGCCTCCCAAGTGCTGGGATTAAAAGCATGCACTACCACGTCTGGCGAACTTTTCATATCTTCTTAATCAGTTGAATCACTAAATAATCTGAAAGGCCTTTATTTTTGTTTTATGTGCATGAGTTTTCCCCCCTGCATATCTGTATATGCATCACTTGTGTACAGTATCCAAAGAGGCCAGAAGAAGGTGTTGGATCCCCTGGAACTGGAGTTGTAGGCACTGTGAGTTGCCATGTGAGTTCTGGGAACTGAACCATGGGTTCTTCGCCACTAAAGGAGCTAGTGCTTGTAATCACTGAACCATCTCCTCAGCCTCTGAACATTTTCTAAGCATAATTTCCATTATTAGATCAGGGAGACTCTCCTTTTCAGGAATTTGATATTGTCATAGTTGGATAGTTTAAAGAATATCTAATAGGTAAATGAACACTGACTGCTTGCTAGGTTTCTAGCTCATACTAGATTGAATGGGAACATCGATCGAGGAACTGCCAGTTTTAAAATATGGGAAAGATTAGCCAGGAAAAGAAATACATTAAAGTGTTTAGAAGGGAACAGAAAATCAGGCTGGAAGTTGAGCCAGAAGAGATTATCGCAGGTGTCCTGAGCATGTGTGATAATTCTATTTCAGAAGGTATTTCCAGTGAGTTTAAAGTTTGCAGCCTTTAAAGGTAAAACACACAAAAAAGTAGGAAACACTGTCCAGGAGAGTCATCACTTCCATAAGTCCTGGTCTTAGTAAGGAAGTGGAGGGACCATGGCGTAGACATTGAAAGTGATGTCAACCAAGACAGACCTGCTATGGGGAGAGCAGAACTTGAACCCTGTGTGTGACTAAGAATCAATCTCTTGCTGGCTGTGGTGCCGCACGGCTTTAATCCCAGCACTCGGGAGGTAGAGGCAGACCAATCTCTGTGAGTTCAAGGCCAGCCTGGTCTACAAAGTGAGTCCAGGACAGCCAGGGCTACAGAGAAACCCTGTCTCAAAAAACCAAAAAAAAAAAAAAAAAATGGATCTCTTAGTGTGGCAGTTGCTGAATGGGGACCAGGGCTAGAAGAAGCTGGGAAAGGAAGTGGATTGCTCTTGTGGAGAGGATTTTGCCAGAGACCTTGTTGGTGTTGCCCAGTGTTGTCTGTGTCTTCAAGGGTGCTGTATGGTTTCTGTATGAGGAAATGACTGTCATGTGAGGAGAGAAGATGAGAAGATAAACAGGTATATCTGACTGCTACTTATTAAGTGCCAGGTGAGTGACAGGGACACATAGGAATTTAGAGGAGTGAGAGACCTCTGCGTGCCTGGTGATTAGGGAAGCCTTCACTGAGGAGGGCAGATCTTGGTTACAAAACATTCCCAGCAGGAGGCCTATGATTTCCCTGGGTGGGAGGGGGAAGGCCTTGGTTCTCTGAGGAGAAAGTATGGCCTGGGAGCCAAGCACAAAGGCAAGGATGAGCAAAGCTTGTTTAGGCAGTGGAGACAAGATTGGTCTGTCCCAAAGGAGGGTTCTGCAGGGTTGACTGGAATTGGGGGTGAGGAGGGCTGGGAGAAGCTTGGGACCTCTGTTGACAGCTGGGCCAGAAGTCAGCTTAGGTGGCTGGTCTAGAGCGCTCTTTAGACTTTTAGAACTTCATGTAGCCACAGAAGTGAAGGAGAGAGATTGTTGAATTGCATGGCAAGGTCAGAAGACTAGGTAGATGTCTGATCCCTTGCTACAACTGGGCAGGTCTAAAACCCACTTGCTAGAGATAAAACCAGGTGAGGATGAAGTCAGGGGAGGCTGGCCACACTCAAGTAGCCTTGATTCAGAAGATGTGGGGAAACTTTAGAAATGGGAAACTTAGAAGGCCCTGCCCATCCAGGAGGAGATAGGAGATCCCTAGGAAGTGAGAGTGCAAGCAAGGTGGTTTTGACCCTGGGGCTGGCCACATGGAGGCTTTGGATCTTTTTGAAAGATGGCTGACAAATGTGGAGCCACAGGTGGCCAAAGCTGGAAACTTCTGACAGTGTTTGCTGAAACAGAAGGTACTTGTTTGCTGGCATCTGCTTGATGTGCCAATGTCCAGTGAGACGCTCCAACCATTACAACATTGTTCCTGCCATCAGTCCAGGGACTGAAACTTGGGTTTGGTTTTTTTTGTTTTTGTTTTTGTTTTTTTTCCAAGACAGGGTTTCTCTGTATAACAGTATGGGCAGTCCTGGAACTCCCTTTGTAGACCAGGCTGGCCTCAAACTCACAGAGATCCTCCTGCTTCTGACTCCCAAGTGCTGGGATTAACGGCTGAAACTTGGGTGTTTATACAGAGGCCCAGAGACCTTTGCTGGAGATGCATGCCAGGAACATACAACTTTGTTACAAACATGTTACCATTTCCTGTGACCTCCATAAACCACGACTAATCCCTCTCTTCCACTTCTTCAGTTCTGAATGTGGCAGAGACCACTGACAAAGCTATTACTTAGGGAGATGGACTGAGGCATTTATTGAGTGGAAACGGATTTATTGATCTCTGCTCACTGATGGGAGGACATGGTCTTTGTAAAAACTCGGCAGAGATGAGCAGAGCCTCATGGGGAGGTGTGTGAGGACTGAATGATGCCAGGCTTTCACTCCTGCAACCTGCAGGTAGCTCCAGAAAATGGTATTCATTCACCTATCCACTTCAAGTATTGATTGAAGAAAAACTATAATAACTACTTTTTCTCTTTTTCTTCTGGAGTGCTGGGGCTTGAACCCAGAGTGTGTACACGTGTGGGGGGCAAAGGGCAGCTTGTGGAACTTGACGCTCTCCATCCACTGTGTAGGTCTGGGGGCTTGAACTCAGGCTGTCAGGTTTGGTAGGAAGCTCCATGCTGACTTAGCCGCCCTGCTGGCCCTCCGAAAGTAATCTTCCAATGACTGCGCCGGTAGCTGTGCTGAGTTCTTGTTTGTTGCTGGGGCTTGAACCCAGGTCTTTCATGTTGTGTGTGGCTTTATCATTAACCTAGTCCCAGGGCTTTTCTATTTGTGAGTTACAGAGTTTATTGTTTTTATTTTTTTGTGGTTTTTTTTTTTCCCTTCAAGAAAAAAATCTAAGTAGCCCACGCTGGTTGCAGACTTGCCATTTTCCTACCTCAGCTCCCAGAGTGCTGGCATGCACTACCACCTGGTGCAGTTCTAGTTCTGTTTTTCATTTGTTTATTTTGTTTTTTAGACAGAATTTTAGTGGGTAGCCCTAACTGTCCTGGTACTTTTTATGTAGTCCAGGCTAGCCTTGAGATCTGACTGCCTTTGCCTCCCATATGATGGGATTAAATGTGTGCACCACCACACCTGGTCCACCTCTAGGCTCAAAAAAAAAAAAACCAAACCAAAACACAATTTTACTGTATTCTTCAAACCGAACTTCGAAATGTCTTTGTAGAATTTCTAAATATTGCAGTCTCAGAGAAGAGCATTCGCCTTGTAGGATAATCAAACTAGTATTTTGGGGGCCTGCCATCAAAGCCTGTGCGTTTACTGGGCTTCACAGGAACCAGGCAGGTCTGAAGACATGGTGGCCAGAGGAACCTGGCTGTTCTGAGAGGCATGCTCTCTTTCCTCCCTTTGCACAGGGTGTCACTGTGCGGCCCAGGCTGACTTCAAACTCACAACAGCCCCATGTGAGTATCCTTAGTGATGAGTGAGGCACAAATCACATGCCGGTAAGAGGAACTTAGGTTGCAGCAGGTGGCGCAGGCCACAGATGCAAGCACAGAAGTGGCAGTGAGTTGTGTTGTAGAGCGACAGGGCTTGAGTTTGAGAACGCACTGTCCTCCTTGCCTCCCAGTCCCACAGTGGTGATGTGGAGGGCTTCGAATGAATGCTGCAAAAGAAGTGAGTTCAGGTGGTGTTTTTCTGAGGAGCACCGAGCCTACGGATTCCACCTCAGGTTTGCTTTAGATGACTGGGCCCATGTTGGTGGCCCTGGCCGAAGAGTGCAGGAGAGGCAGGGCAGGTTTTAGGGGGAGGTGCTCGAGCCCTGCTCTCAGTCGTAGGCCTGCCTGAGCCGATTGATGGTTATGAGTCACTTTCTATGCCTGCACTGTGAGTTGGCTGCTGCAGGTACCAGGAAGAAACTCCGTGGTCGCTTGTAGCTCAATGGACAAAGGCAGCTGTCAGTGTAAGAGTCTCAGACTTAGGGACTGAGGCTCTGAGGACACCTGGAGTCAGCACTGCAGGAGAGAGAGTTTATGTTCGGGCCAGTGTGAAGGAGGAGGTCACAGAGGTCAAGAGGGACCCAAGAGAATGAGGTGGTGGTAACGCTATGTAAGACCAGGGAGACAAAGTCTGTCACAGAATGATTGGCCTCCAGTCAGATGTCACAGGAGTGGCCAGTGGCTTTGGCCTCATGGCATCGATGGCAATTTTCAGAGTAACATCAACTAAATAGATGGTTGATTTAGTGATAGAGTGTAGACAGTGTGTTGAGTAAGTGGGCATGCCGATATCGAGACCGTGAGTCTACATGAATATTTTGTGAACTCTTCAGGGACAGGAAGGCGAAGGAGTGGTGTATAGAGGGCCAGGCAGCTAGCACTCGGCCTTCCCAGCCTCTTATTTCTTTGATGTCTTCTTAAAAACTGGGAGATGTTTGGGTCAGTTGTACAGAAAGTGGATGGAGACGAAAAGCTTTGAAGTGTAGGAGGAAGAGGATGACTCTTAATGGGAAGGTCCCAGAGAGCTTCATTTTCTTGGCAAGATTAAAATGTGGCGAGATTGAAAGTGAGAGGAGTTGGGTGAGCTGGAATGATCAGAGAGAGCGTGTAGAAATGTGCGGGAAGAGGGTCGTGATGCAGCTCTGTTAGTAGAATGCTTGCCTAGCATGCATGGAGCCTGGCTTCCACCCCCAGCACCATATAAAATGGGTGTGGTGGTGCATGCCTGTAGTCCCTACAGGAGGAGGAGTTCAAGGTTATCCTTGGCAGCGACCTGGAACACAATAAATCCTGTCTGAAAGGAAGCATAAAACATTTGAAGGACCCAACAATATTTTATATCTATTGAGGGTAGTAGGGTTAGGGACTTTCTAAGTTTCCTCCTCTCTCCTCCTTCCTCCCTCCTTACCCCTTCTTTTTTTTTTTTTTTTTTAAATGTTTATTTTTTTAAGATTTATTTTATTATTTTATTTATTTTTTTTTGGTTTTTCGAGACAGGGTTTCTCTGAATATCTCTGGCTGTCCTGGACTCGCTTTGTAGACCAGGCTGGCCTCGAACTCACAAAGATCCGCCTGCCTCTGCCTCCCAAGTGCTGGGATTAAAGGCGTGCGCCACCACCGCCCGGCTCCTTACCCCTTCTTATCTTGCCCAGGATGGCCTCAGCCTCCTGAATGGTTGGGACTGCAGGTGTGTGCTACCATGCCTGACTCTTTTTCCTCCTCTGAAAAATTAGATAAGTTTATATACCAAAACTGTACCCTTCAGTGTTCTAGGACATTCAGAGCTGCTCAACCGTCACTGCATTTAGTCCTAGAATGGTTGCTTCATCCAAGCAACAGTCACTCCCCAATCCCCAATCCCTCTTTATCTGTGTGGATTGTCCTGTTCTGGCATTTCACAGAAATGGAGTCATACAACATGGAACAGGCTTTTTTCAGGTGGCATAATGAATTTAGGACTTATCTGTGGTGTATAGCATGAATCAAAACTTCATTCTTGGCTAGGCGTGGTGGTGCACGCCTTTAATCCAAGCACTCAGGAGGCAGAGGCAGGTGGATCTCTGTGAGTTCGAGGCCATCCTGGTCTATCAACAGAGTCCAGGACAGTCAGGACTTGTTACATAGAGAAACCCTGTTTCGAAAAACAAATAAACAAAAACAAAAAACCCTCTTCATTCTTTTTATGTCTCAGTAATATTTGATTGTGCCTTTTTTAAATTCATTGACCAGCTGATGGGCTTTGGCTTGTTGCTACTTTTTGGCTATTTTGAGTCAAGCTGCTATGGACATTCAGTATAAGTTTATTTTTTTATATAGCGGTTCACTGTGTAGCTCTGTTTGTCTGGAACTAGCTTTGTAGACCAGACTGGCCTTGGATTTAGAGTGCTGCCTGCCTCTGATTCTAGAATGCTGGGATTACAGGTATGTGCCACCGTGCCTGGCCTAAGTTCAGCGTCTCATGTGGCTGACCTCCATCCCTGCATCCCTCCTCTTCAGGTGCTGACAGGGAAGGCTGTGCCAGCTTGCCCAGTTTGTGTACACGTTTTGTATGGGGTGTATAGTCATTCATTTTGTGTGTGCATGGACACAGGCGTGGAGTTGCTCTGGCATATACCAGCTCTGACTTTTGAGAAGCTATTTAAAGTACTTCCATTACTCCACAGTTTTCGCCAGTGCGTGGAGTCCCCAGTTTTTCCCCATCAATGCTTACATGTGCTACATGCACCTCTTTCTTTGGCAGGGCCAAAGGATTGAACCCAGGGCCTGGCGCTGGTGTGCTGGTAATTGCTGTTGAGCTGTTCTTGCAGACCTGCCTTAGAGAGTTTGTTTGTTTGTTTGTTTTTGAGACAGGGTTTCTCTGTGTAATAGAGAAAATTTATACCCTGGCTGTCTTGGACTTGCTTTCTAGAACAGGCTGGCCTTCAGCTCATAGAGATCCACCTGCCTCTGCCTCCCAAGTGCTGGGGTTAAAGGTGTGTGTACCACCACGCCTGGCCATCTTAAAGGGTAATTTATTTATTGAGTGTGTACACTTGTGTTTGGGGCCACACAATGTAACTTCTCACACTGTGCCCTCTTCCCCTTAGCCCACACCACCTCTGTATTTCATCTCTTCAGTGCTCACCCACAGTAGAACTCAATTCCACTGCCGTCATTTATCAGTTGAGTAGATTTTGATATTCACTAGTATATAAAGGTAGAGATCACTTCTAATATGTATTTACATGTCTTACATATGGAAGGCCATTTTGCATTCCTTAGAAAGTCTCACATAGCCGGGCGGTGGTGGCGCACGCCTTTAATCCCAGCACTTGGGAGGCAGAGGCAGGCGGATCTTTGTGAGTTCGAGGCCAGCCTGGTCTACAAAGCGAGTCCAGGACAGCCAGAGCTGTTAAACAGAGAAACCCTGTCTTGAAAAACCAAAAAAAAAAAAAAAAAGGTCTCACTGTATTTACGGGGGAGCAGCATGTGTGTCTGAGGGAAGCTCGTAGGAGCCAGTTCTCTCCTTCTACCATGTGCATGCACCCCGGGGATCAAACTCAGGTCCTTAGGCTAGGCTGCAGGTGCCTTTACCCTTGGAGCCATCTTGCCAGCTCCCAGCCTGCTTTTCACTAACATGAGACTTTTACCCCACTACCTGGAAGATTGGACCACAATAAGAAGGCTCAGAAACCTGCAAATAAAAAGTATAAGCTGGCCGGGCGTGGTACCACACACCTTTAGTCCCAGCACTTGGAAGGCAGAGGCAGGCAGATCTCTGTGAGTTCGAGGCCAGCCTAGTGTACAAAATGAGTCCAGGACACAGTTCCAGTTACACAGAGAAATCCTGTCTTGATAAACCAAAAAAAAAAAAAAAAAGAAAAAGGTATAAATTGGTGGCATGTGACACAGATGACTTGAAAACAGAAACCACACATTACCTGCAGACTTTAAAATTAAAAAGTGAATCTCATAAGTAATTTATTATCTTCTTTTACAAAATGGACTTCAGAGGTGTTGAAGAGTCACTTAGGGCTAGCTTTTTTAGTGACACGACTGATAAGAAAAGGGGGAGTGTCTGTGTTTGGGTCTGGGCAGTCTCGTTTGGAAATTAGAAAGGCAGATTACCAAATGGGTATCTCTCATACTTCACACACAAATGAAGTATCCGTTTCTGCAGACAACATGAGTTACATAAGGGGAGTGTCCCAGGCCCTGCCCATATTTTAATATGAAGTCACTGGGGTACAAGCCATGGCCTATTTGTACATTGAAGAAAGACTTGTTTTAAATGATTGCTCACTCTTACAGGGTGACTAATACACTGGCTGAATAAGCAAAGATATCAGCTGTTGATATTTTTTTTTTTTTTTAAGATTTTATTTATTATGTATACAATGTTCTGTCTGCAGGTATACCTACAGGCCAGAAGAGGGCACCAGATTTCATTATGGATGGTTGTGAGCCACCATGTGGTTGCTGGGAATTGAACTCAGGACCTCTGGAAAAGCAGTTGGTGCTCTTAACCTCTGAGCCATCTCTCCAGCCCATGCTGTTGATATTTAATATTATGAATAACTTGACTTGGAAAGGCATCTCACTTGGGAATACTGGCCTTCAATAGTTTGGGGGCCTTTGATGCTAATATGGTACATCTCATGGCCCCCTTTTTAAAGGCCTAGGAGTATATCAGAGTGCCCATGGTCCTGAGAATTATAAAGCCTGCTTAGTCATAACACAAACTTAATGTATTACTGAAGGTTTCTAACTGGTTGTCAGACATAGTGTTAATTAAATCTCAATCTTGTTACTTTAAGTTTCATTATGAATAAATGTGCCCATGTTGCTTATCGTAATAATGACAAGTATTTGTTAATGTTTTAACCTTTTAAAGTGTATTGGTTCGAGGCATTAAGGACCTATCACATTGAGTCACCGTCACCACCATCCACTAGCAGAGCCTTTCCGCATTGTAAAGTCAGCTGTGGTGGTGTGTCACTAATCCCAGCACTTGGGAGGTAGAGGCCAGAGGCAGAGGCTAGAGGATTGCTGCAAGTCTTTTGGCCAGTTTGGGGTACAGTGTGAGACCCTGCCTCATCCCCCCAAACAAAAACAAAAACAAACCCACTGAAACTGTCTAGCAGCTATTAACTGCTTTACTCTACCCATCTTGCTGATCTTGGCACCCACCATTCTCCTTTGTCTCTGTGAGTCTGACTCTGGGCGTCATGTACGTGGAATCTTACGCTGCTTTTCCTTTTGTGAGTTCTTCATTTGGTTCACTTAACATAGTGACCTCGAAGTTTATCTCTGAGTAGGTGTTGTGTCACACACCAGTGATCCTAGTACTTGGGAGTAGAGACGGAGGATGGGGAGTTCAAGGACAGCCTCAGCTACATATATAGAGTGTAAGGCTAGCCTGGGTTACATGGGACCCTGTCTCAAAAACAAATAGAGCATGTACCAGAATTTGTTTCTTTTTCCTTTCTTTCTTTCTTTCTTTCTTTCTTTCTTTCTTTCTTTCTTTCTTTCTTTCTTTCTTTCTCTCTCTCTCTCTCTCTCTCTCTCTCTCTCTTTCTTTCTTTCTTTCTTTCTTTTTTTTTGGTTTTTCAGGACAGGGTTTCTCTGTGTAACAGAACCTTGATTGTCCTGTACTCACTTTGTACACCAGGCTGGCCATGAACTCACAGAGATCCACTTGCCTCTGCCTCCCGAGTGCTGGGATTAAAGGTGTGCACCACCATGCCTAGTGAATTTGTTTCTTTTTAAAGGCTGAATAATGTTACTCGTGTGTGTGTGTGTGTGTGTGTGTATACACATGTTGTTTATGGAGTCATTCAGTAATGGATTCTTTGGTTTCTTCCACTTTTTTTTGTTTCTGTTTTTCGAGTCAGGGTTTCTCTGTATAACATCTCTGGCTGTCCTGGACTCACTTTGTAGATCAGGCTGTCCTCAAACTCACAGAGATCCACCTGCCTCTGCCTTCCAAGTGCTGGGATTAAAGGCATGCGCCACCATGCCTGGCTATTCTTCCACTTTTGGAGAATTTGAATAATGCTGCCCTGAATATGCTCCGTAGCTTTATTTTCACAGAGGCAGTACAGAGCCACTGCCCCCACTGTTACATGTGTGTCCGTGTGTGTGCAAGTGGAGGCTGGGGGGTGATGTCAGGTGTCTTCCTCAGTCACTCTCCACCTTATTTTTTGAGGTACAGTCTCTCCCTGAACTCGGAGTGTGTTACGTTGCTGCAGACATGCTAAGCTTTCCAGGTGGGTGTTGGGGATCAAACTCAGACTCTCATGCAGACTGAGGTGCCATGCCTATTATGCCACCTCTCCAGCCCCTAAAGTGCTTTTCCAGGTAACAACCCTCAAGCTCTTCACACACACTGCTCCACTGGGTGTGTGTCCTACGCTGGAAGCCCTGACACATTCTGAACACTCCTGTGAAAAGCCTGCTTTAGTGTCTGTCCACCAGTTGACGGAATTGGGATGGGGATTTTATTTGGTAAATACTGAGCTATGGGTGTGGTGTCTCGCTCTGGTGATCCCAACATTCCAGAGGCACAAAACAGGAGGGTGGCCTTGCGTTCCAGTCTGGGCTACAGGGTAAAATGCCATGTCAAGAAAACCACTCCCCACAAGAAAAAAAAATAAGTGTATAAGCAAACCCTGAGCTAATAAAGATGTGCAGATAGCTGTTGACATGTTAAAGACTGCCTTTGGGGGCATGTAGGGGTATTTACAAATGTCGATGTCTTTAGGATAAAATGAATCTATGTTTGATGTTTTAATTACTAAGTGATACTTAGTGATGAGTTTCCAGCTTCTTAATCATACCATCAAATGCTTCCAAATTATTAACTGGATTTGATGACCTACGTGGTGTGTGTGAGTGCTGCAGAGAGAAGCTGTTACGGGAGTGGGGCTTGCTAGGAGTTCAGGCACACACCTATAACCAGCACATGGCGAACTGAGGTAAGAGGATCACGAGCTTGATTCTAGCCCGGGGGAAAGCAATACCTTGTTTGAAAATAGGCAGGGTGGAGGTGGCTAGCAGGGCAGAAGCATGCATACAAGTGTGTGGATGTAGAAGGAAAGTGTTTAGATTCCTTGAATCCTCTCCCCAGTTCAAGGTAATTTTGTTGTACATTCTTAGGGAAAACCCAGGTTTGCAGGTAGACGGGAGGCATTCTTAGCTGACTCGAAGCTGCATGGACTGTGGTGGGTGGTGAGATTGTAGGTTCTGAGTCAGTGTTTCTGGAGCTTTACTGCTGTGTTTGTGTTATAAAGATCTGTGTGAGGGGCCAGCGAATGCAGTGTGGTCAGATACCAGTGGGCAAGCCTGTTAGCAAATCTCTATGGCTTCAGACGCTCAGGCTCAACCCACAGAAGCAAGAAGTTCTCAGAGTGTTTGAAAAGTTGCCCTACCTTAGGGCCTGACCTTTCTTGCCTCCTTCTGGTCTGTCTAGAGCTGGTTGAAGCACAGAGCATTGGGAGCAGACCTCAAGGCTAACTGGCCACCTCAGAACAAAACCTTTCTTTTTGGAATTAGTCTTTTACATCTCGATAAAACTGAAGAAAAATTGAATAGTTGATATGTGAAAGTTTGCCTAGGACTAGAAAAGGAGAGACTCATCTTACTCTGCATTTGTTACATAAATTGAGTAAACATTTGTCTTCTCTGACATGGAAATGCTTCATCACAAATGTGGTTTAGACATTTGGCCGAGGTTATTAGGGAGATACAACTGAATCCACAAGGCCAGCCCCTTCCTGAGAGCTTATCTTTTGGCAGTGGGGAGTAGGGCAGGCTGAAGTGGTTTCATTCTTTGGGTCAGGCAAATAGAAGAATGTAAAAATGAGAGAACATAAATGTGCGGCAGACTATTCAGATGTAATTCTCATCTAAACAATATAGCCAACTTCGTGGTTTGTAGTTTGCTCAGCTGCCCACTCATGGACACATTTGTCACCCTGAGAAGAAAACTAGACTTACCTGTAGTAGTCGTTCCTTTGTTCCAAACAGCCATCACCTGCACTCGTTTGCACATTTCTCCACTATCTCATATTATGTGGTCTGTTAACATCTTTGTGTTGTTGTGTGTGTGCAGGTGTGTGCATGCCATGGTGTGTGTGGAGGTCAGACTGGTTCTCTCCTTCCACCTTTACGTGGGTAACAGATGGAACCCGGTTGCAGGCTTGCATTGTTAGTGCCTATGAGGTGTATCCCACTGGCCTCTGACTGTCTTTTAACTCGGTGTAAGCCTCAGCTAAGTAGTGGTTTGTATCAGTAGTTGGTTTGTTTTATTTTATTACTTTAGAATTTGTTGTTGCGTGTACTAACCTTCATGTGTGGAGATCAGAGGACAGCTCTGTGGAATTGATTCTTTCTTTCCACTGTGGGTTGTTCCAAGGGTGGAATGCAGGTCATCAGGCTTGCCCATCAAGCCCTTTTCCTGCTCAGCCTTGTCACTGGCCCCATTCATTTTAATTATTGAATAACGTTCCATTCTGTGGCAGTTCATATTATCTGTGTTTTGCTTGATAGACTTTGTGTTTTTTTCCTACTTTATGCAAAATATACTGCTATGAATGTGTTTCTCTTGGACCTGTGTCTAAGAGTGGAGTTGCTGGTTTGTGTGGGAACCCTGCTTAGCCCTCTAGGGACTGTTGAACAGTTTTCCCAAGTCACTGTCCCCCTTCCGTGCCAGTCATACGTCTTCTGCATATCCTTGACCACCTTTGTTTTTGTCTCGTTGATTATTGTTCTGTGACTGGGTTGGAGGGGGCATCTATTTGTGGTTTGGTTTGTCTTTCTTGGTGTTTAGTGATGCTGTATGTCTTCCTGTGCTCACTGGGCATTTTTGTACTTGTTTTGAGAGTTGTCTGTTCTGATGATTTGCCCATTTGAAAATTGGATTATTTATCATTTTTATTATTGAAGTATAAACGTGAGACTTTTTTTTGTTGTTTGAGACACTGTTTCTAGCCTAGGCCGGTCTCCACATCCCTGTACATCTGAGGGTTATCTTGAACTCCTGATCCTTCTGCCTCTACCTCCTAAGTGCTGGGTTACAGGTTAAAGTACACACACACAATATACACACACAGTATTCCACGTGCAGCTAAGAGTTCTCTGTATATTCTAATACAAGTCCCTTCGATGCCATGGGAAACTTTTTTTTTCTTCTAGTTCTCTGTGTGGTCTTTTCTCTGTCTGACCCCCACACCTGCCATGTTGCTGAGGATCCGAGATTTAACTCAGAGCTTCCTGCATTCTTGCTGCTGTGCTATAGCCCCATGAACCTTGTGCTTGCTGAGTTATTGCTGTCTTAATAGTGTGAGGATGCTGTTTGTGAACATAGAATGTCTTTCCATTTATTTAAGTATTTAACTCTTTTCAACTGTGTTTTGCAGTTTTCAGTATACAAATCTTGAATTTCTTTTCAATTTATTCCTAATTTAAAAATTTTGATGCTATTTTAAGTACAACTTTTTATGTTTCATTTTCATATTTCCACTGCTGATATATAGAAGCACAACTGATGCTTCTGTATTCAAAAGTATATTATGTACACACACAGTATATACACAAGGTACACACGCACAGTACACACACACGCACACAGTATACACATATAGTACATACACATAGTACACACACAGCATATATATATACACAGACAGTATACCCAGACACAGTACACACACATAGTATACACACACAGCATACACACAGCACACACAATATACACTGTGCACACACATGGTATACATACAGTATGCACACATAGAGTACACACACACAGAGTACATACACACAGTATACATACACAGTGCACACACAATACACACAGTACATACAGCATACACAGTGGACACAGATGGTATACATACAGTATGCACACACACACACACACACTACACACACACAGCACCCATACTCACCTACAGTACACACACATGCACACACACACAAAACATACACACAGTTTATTTAGTCTTTTTAGTGGGTCCTATAGGACTTTTCTATACACAAGGCAGAGCCATCTGCAAATAGAGAATTCACTCCTTTCTTCCTCCCTCCCTCCTTCCCTCCCTCCTTCCCTCCCTGTCTGGGTGCCTGTAGTAGTTTCTCTTGCCTGACTGCCCTGACTAGACTGTCTAGTGCAGTGTTGAGAAGAATTTGGTCGGTAAACATTCTTGTTCTGATGTTGGAGGGTAAGCTGTCTAGTCCCTCACCATCAAGCATGATGTTAGCTTTATTAGACTGAGAAAATTCCCTTCTAGTCTTAGTGTGTTTCTCACAGAGCGCTGTGGGATTTCTGTTAAATACTTCCCCCATATTATTCATTTCTTAAACATGATGGCTTTTCTTTTTTTTTCTGCAGAAATTGACTTACATACTAAATGTGTGGTGGATGTCGAAGCAAACAAAGTGATTCTGAATCCTGTAAATACAAATCTTTCCAAAGGAGATGCCAGGTAAGTTATGAAACATATCTTGTTCACTGAAATCCTCAGTGGCTACTGGATAAACCTGGGGTGTTCCCTGTAGACACATGACTGCCTACCAGGGGGCTGATCCCAGGCTGGAAGTGAGTAGTGAGGGAATGGCTGGAGTGTTGCAGACAGAGCCTGATGGACAGTGGACACCTGGAGAAGTGTGGGCACTAAGGGCTGGAGGGACTGAGTCCAGCTTCAAGCAGGTGGTGCAGGCTGGAGGACTCAGCTGGTGGGCAGAAAAAGAGGGCAGAAAGACAGCGTGTGCACTGATTCTTATCCAGGAGAGCACCTAACTTTTTAAAATTATGAGTAGGGGTATATGTCTGCATGTGGGAATGTGTGCGTGAGTGTAGGCACCTGTGGAGGCCAGAAGCGTCTGATCCCCTGGAGCTGGAGTCACAGTTGTGAACTGCCTGATGTAGGTGCTGGGAATTGAACTCAGGTCCTCTGGAAGAGTAGCAAGAGCTCTTAACTGCTGAGCCATCTCTCCAGCCCCTTTTTACTTTTTTTTTTTTTTTTTGAGACAGGTTTTCTTGTGTAACAGTCATAGCTGTCCTGCAACTCACTTTGTAGACCAGGCTGGCCTCCAACTCACAGAGATCCACCTGCCTCTGCCTCCTAAGTACTGGGATTCAAGGCATGCACCTCTATGTCTGGCTGAGTCCACCTAAATTAATTACGGCACATTGTTAATCTTTTGAGGTTAATTCTGTCAGCCCAAAGATGGATATTTCAGCATCACTTGTGGATTTGGGCAAATGTGTGAATGAAAGGGAAAGAGAGAAAATGAATTGGGGAAGAATGATGAGATTAATTATGTTTCTCTCAAAAAAATGGAGTGAAGTTAATTAGCTCAACTAAGCTGGGCTCAGATTGTAGAAACCCCAGGGAGCAGACAAGGTGGTTTACATTATTATAGCCCAGGCTGGCCTTCAACTTAGTTTCCTTCTGCCAGTCTCCTGAGTGCTGGGGTTATAGGTGTGTGCCAGTACAGCTGTCTCTGGCTTGTAGTTTTTGTTAGGCAGTTTCTGAGAATTAGGAGCAGGAGGTGAGTTAGGAGAAGCTGGCCATGTAGAAAGCAGTATCTGTATGGGGTGCTTTTGTGCTGACCCTGGATTTGGAGGGGGAGAGTGTGCTCTGGCGCCCCCAGCTCCCATGCAAGGTAGACACTCTGTAACTATTGTGGAAGTGTGGCTGTGGTGCTCACTTCATGCGGGTCTTTTGATTTGAGTTCTAATGTGTGTTGGACTTGGGGTCAGAGATTCTGAATTGAATCCTTCCATAGCTGTTAGTTTAGCTAGTGTTGTTGCTGTTTTGTTTTGTAGTCAAAGCTAGCCTGGAATTCATGGAAATCCTCTTGCCTCAGCCTCCTGAGTAGTTAGGTTACAGGTGTGAGCCATCATGCCTGGCTTGTAGCTAGTTATTTGTAACTTATTAGAGGAAAATCTCCATGATAACAGGTTTACCTGTCTTCATAGAAGAATTATTTTCCTTCAGAGATCAAATTAGTGTTTGGTCAAGTGTTTTGTCAAGTGTTCTGCAAATGTTTATTGTAACTGATGGTGGTGATAAGGATTATGGGTTATGTTATTAATGGCATGTTAAGGGTATAGTCTTGTAAAACATGGTACTGAGAACTTGGTAGTTTAGTCAGTAGAGGGCTCACCTTGCGCACACAGGGCCCTGTGTTGAATGCTCAGCACCACATAAAGCAGGCACCAGATACCTGTAATCCCAGCACTCAGGAGGTGGACTCAAAAGGATCAGAAATTTAAGGTTGTCTTTGGGCTCATAGTGAGTTGGAGGCTAGCCTGGGCTACCAAAAGATGCCACTGGGATTTCAAGCTGGCCAGTAAAATGCACCATGGCTCTGTGAGCTGTACTTTTGGTGTTTTCAATTCTGGGACTTGCAGTGCAATGCAGATGCCTTATTTGGACCTATGGGTAACTTGGCATACATCCGAATACAGTGACTGTTCTCAGAATTCTGGCTTTGCCTCCCACAAGCACGGCAGCCCACCCTCACTCCCTCAGTGCTTCTGTTATCTGTCGTTACCTTATGAGTCACTTCAAAAGCGCAGCAGCTTCAACAGTAGTTGTTAGTTTTTGTTGTGTGGCTTCTGTGGTTCTGGACACCATGAGGCACAGTGGGAAGGCTTGCCCTGCTCCATGCTGTGGAATCTGGGTGGAAGACTTGAATGCAGAGTTTGGAATCATCTGGAAGGGGCTTAGTATTCAGACCTGGTAGTTCATATCCTCTGTTGAATGAAGGTGTCTGAGGATGTGTGCAGGACAGCAGTTCATAATCTGGTGACCGCCTCAAAGATGAGTGTCCCAAAGGAGACCAAGCCGGGAGGAAACATGTCTGCCTTGTGTGTCCATCCTGTGGGTCACACAGGTCAATTCTGTTACATTTTCCTGCTCAAGGCTAGTGTGAGGGCCTATAGCCAATTATGTTTTGCTGTATATATTTAATGTGTGCGTGTCCCGGTGTGTGTGCACATGGAGGTCAGAGGTTAACAGCCAGGAGTTGGTTCTCCTTCCACCTGGTTTCCAGGGATGGACTCAGGTCACCAGGGTTGGTGGCCGGTGCTCTTACCCAGTGAGCATCTCTGGTTTAGAGAAGAAGAAGCTTTTATTCTGAAACCTTAGGTTCTAAGGATAGCATTGGTATGGGGTCAGGTAGATACGGCCATTGTCTTTTGGTGCAGTCTGTCAGATTGTGGGATGTAGCTGCCTGACAGAGTGACTGAAAATGAAGTGAGCACACAGAAATTAAAACAGTGTGCCCCTATCTCTTGAGGTCTTCCAATTTGGGAGGTTTGTGGAAGAGGCATCACTTTCAGATTATATAGATTTGGATGGTTCTTTTCTCTCATATAGTAAGACTAGAAATTGGATATTATTTATTGTTATAGATTATACTCTGACTAAAATAACCTTTTAAAACGACGACTTAAAAAAGACAAGTTCCAAGAAGGATTAAATGTAATTATATGTAATAGCTTTTAGTCAAGTAAAGGTAAGAAGCTTGACTTTTGAGATAGGGTATCCCTGTGTCACTATGTAGCCCAGGCTGGCCTTGAACTAATTCATGATCATCTTGGCTCTTGTTTCAGAGTGCTGAGACTACAGGTATATGCCATCACACCCAGCCTTGAAACATAGACTTCTGAATAACAAATTTTCATTGAAGTATATACATATAAAGAAAAGTGCATAGCTTGGTGAGCTTTTGTAAGTTGGATGTCCTTCTACAACTGGTACCATGTAAAGGAAAATACTAGTGGCTTTGCTCAGCCAGGCTTGCCACCAAGCCTGGTTATCTGAAACCCACAGTGGAAGGAGATAACTGATTTCCTGAAAGATGTCCCCTGACCTTCATCCGTGCAAGAGCAGTAAATAAAGTAAAAATGAGAAAAAGAGACAGAACATTGCTAGTGTGCAAAAGACTACTTGATGAGACCTCGCCTGCCTTCTCTCTCTTCCAAAGGGTCTCACTGTTGTTGACCTGGAACTTGCTGGGCATGTTCCACCACAGCTGGCTGTCTTGCTGTTTCTCCCCCCCCCCTTTTTTGTTTTTTTTGAGACAGGGTTTCTCTCTGTGGTCTTGGCTATTCTGGAACTCACTCTGTAGACCAGGCTGGCCTTGAATTCACAGAGATCTGCCTGCCTCTGTTTCCCAAGTACTGGGATTAAAGGCATGCATGACCATGCCTGGCCATTACAGACAGCTGTGAGCTGTCATGTGGGTGCTGGATTTAAACCCGTGTCCTTTGGAAGAGCAGTCAGTGCTCTTAACCATTGAGCCATCTCTTCAGCCCCTGGATTTTTTTTTGTTTCTTTCGTAATATCGAGTTGAAAAGAGAAAAAAATTTAGAAGTAGCAGTCAGTTGCAAATGCTAATTTATAAATTTGAAAAGAAATAGGAAGGAAATCATAAATTAAGAGGTTAAAATTTAGAGTACTAATTTTTTTTTTTTTTTTTGGTTTTTTCAAGACAGGGTTTCTCTGTGCATCCTTGGCTGTCCTGGACTCACTCTGTAGACCAGGCTGGCCTTGAACTCACAGAGTTCCATCTGCTTCTGCCTCCTGAGTGCTGGGATTAAAGGCGTGTGCCACAACGCCTGGCCGTTACAGACAGCTGTGAACTGCCATATGGTGCTGGGATTTGAACCTGGGTCCTTTGGAAAAACAGCCAGTGCTCTTAACCACTGAGCCATCTCTCCAGCCGCAGAGTACTAATTTTTAAAAAAAGATTATTATTTTTTGTATGTGTGTCTGTGTGTGCCACATGAGTGCAGGTGCCTGTTGGAATCAAAGAAAGCATCAGACCCTTTGGAACTAGAGTCACAAGTGGCTGTGAGTCACCCTGTGTGTGTGCTGGGAACTGAACTCATGACCTGGAAGAGCAGCAGTGCTCTTAACCACTGAGCCATCTCTCCAGCCCCACCTTAAACTTTTATTAGTGAGATTAATTATCTTGCAGAGTGCAGAGAAATGAATGACAATTTCACAGGATCTATACTTATAACTAGAAAACTAGAGATTTTCAGTTAATGTGGAAGTGGTCACATCAGCATCCCCAGAGCTTGGGAGGCTGAGGCAGGCAAGAGGATTTCCAGCCCGGGCTACATAGTGAGTTCAGGGCCTAACCTGGGTTTCATAGTAAGTTCCAGGTGCACAGTGAACCTTCTAGAAGTGTCAACTGCTATTCTTATTATTGCTGTTATTATTTTTATACTGCATTCAGGTTGAAGTCCAGGCTATATTCAGTGAGCTATAAGAAAGCTTAATAAAGGTGATAAATACTTAAAAAGTCAAAATTTATTTAGTACTTTAGTATCTATGGCCATCAAGAAATTACCTGAGTTCTAGAAAAATTTCAGCCTTTCAGGATCAGTAATTTAGAAATAAAGATTACTAGGACTGGAGAGATGTCTCAGTGGGGCTTCCTGCTCCTCTAGAGGACCCAAGTTTTATTTCTAGCACTACATGATGGGTCACAACTGTACACAAAACAGTTCAGGGGTTCTGACAGTGTCCTTGGCTCCTCAAACTCCTGCATACTCATGGTGGCACATGAACTCACAAAAGTATACTCACATATAGATAATAATAGACAAATCTTTAAGAAATTGTGGGTGTGGGTAAGAGGGGGGGGGATAACTTTATGGAGTTGGTTCTCTCCTACTTTTACAGGGGGTCAGAGGATCAAATTCAGGTCATCAGGATTCTCAACAAGTGCTCTTACCCAATGAGTCACTTCGCTGGCCTAAGATCTGAAAGCTTTATTGAGTTTTTCCATGTTGATTGGGCACTTAATGACTAATTGCCTTCTCTTAACAAGACAGCTGTCCTGGGCAGGAGAGTGCATTCAGTTGGTAAAGTGATTTCCATGCAGTTGTGAAGATCTGAGTTCAGTCCTAAGAATCCACATAAAAAAGGTGGGGCTGGTGTCACACATAGACAGTCCCAGCACTGGGGAGGCAGCAATGGGCAGACCCTGGGGTTTGTCAAGCTCCAGGTCAAGTAGAAGGTGGACAGTATCTCAGAAACAACACCCGCGGTTGTCCTGTGGCCTCTACATGCATTCACTCTCACATGCATAGGCACATGCACACATGTGTACATATGCAAGACAAGACCCTTGATTTTATGTTTGTTGTGAATGGGATTTTTTTTGTTTGTTTTTGAGACAGCTGTGTAAACCCTGGCTGTCCTGGAACTCCCTCTAGAGACCAGGCTGGCCTTGAACTCATAGAGATCTGCCTCCCTCTGCCTCCCAAGTGCTGGGATTAAAGGTGTGCCTGACCACACCCAGCCATTACAGACAGTTTAGAACTGCCATGTGGGTATGGGATTTGAACCCAGGCCCTTTGGAAGAGCAGCCAGTGCTCTTAATCACTGAGCATCTCTCCAGCCTAGTGAATGGAATATTAATCCCTATTAGCATCAACTGGTTTGGGAAAGCAGGTCAAGTCATTGCTCATGAACAAACATTTCATCACATACAGAAATAATTTCATCTTATTTATCAACATTATGGGGAACATTATTGAGTTAAATACTTATATTTACTGTATTCCCCTTTCTAATGTGATTACACAGAATACCCACTGGAGACAATTTATATATTTTCTCATGCAGACTCACTGTGCTTATATTCCAATCAAATATCTTTTTGAGATTATCTTCTTACTTGGGGCCAGTTGAATTTTCTAGACCCCATCTTTGGGTCTTTCCAAATCTTCATTAGCATCATAATTATAAGCCATTTGTGGACTAATGAATGACTAATTCCTTACCTTGTGTAGATTAAAAAAAAACAACAACAAAAAACTAGTAACATTCTCAGTGTGTGATTTAACTTAGCATTTTAGATACCAGGTATGTTGGTACATACTTATTACCATAGAACATGGGATTGCTGTGAGTATAGGATTAGCCTGGTCCACATAGCAAGTTCTAGGCCAGCTAGGACTGCACAGGAAGATACCCTGTCTTAACATCCCCTCCTCACAGTTTAGAGCACTAGACTACAACTAATTATGATAACATGATGTAGCATGCTCCATTCCTAAACAGCTGAAACTATCTTTAGTCATATTTAATTTCTAGTGCCTGTGACCGTGGTAGGTGAGCAAGTTTCTTGGGCACACAAGGGTGACTTCTCATGGAAAGTGGCAGGCTTCATATGTGATCACAGCTGATGCTCATCATCACACAGGAACTGTCACCGTGTCTGATGACAACTGCATTCTGAGAAAGTTCAACCCTCAGCTCCGATGTGGGTTTTGTATTTTGTTTTGCAGTCCGGTGCTTTGCCTTTTCTGTTTCACCAGCTGAACACTAACAAGGAATCTGTGTTCAGAGGTCGGGGTGAACTCTGTGAACACTGTTTGTACTTTATGGATGACATTCTTTTATCAGCTATGGGTGTGTGATGTGAAGAAACACAGCAGCTACCAGGCTCACTGGTCCTGAGGTGCCAACTTTGGGCTGGCCTGGAACTCACCCATCCCAGCTCCTCAGACAGCTGACCCTTCTGCCTTGGTTCTGCCACTACTGGCTTTTATGTCAACACAGTTAAATGGCCAGCATCTTGGCATTATCATGAAAATAATTTTGACCTCCAGACCTTCTGGAAAGCTGGGAACTGCCCAGGAATCCTCAAGCCACAAGGAATGACTTCTGCTTTAGGGATTTAGCACATTTTTTTTTTTTTGAGATAGGATTTCTCTGTTTGTCTGTCTGCCCTGGAACTCGCTCTGTAGACAAGTCTGGCTTCAAACTCAGAGATCCACCTGCCTCTGCCTTCTGATTGCTGGGATTAAAGGTGTGTGGCACCACCGCCTGGCTTTGGATTTAGCAATTTTACAAACTCTTAAGAACCTAGTGGTTGCCTTTGATTTGCTTGCTTAATTTCTGTTCTAATGTTTAGATTTTAGGGGATTGTGTTGCACGTTTCATGTATGTACACACTACATTATTCAGGTTCTCTAGAATACAACTGATGCATTTGAAAGGGGATTGGTCAGTTGGCTCATGGTACAAAGCAGGTGGTCCAGTAGTGGCTGTCTTCATGCTGCTGAGGCCAAGGACTTGGTGACTGCTCAGCCTTTCTCCTCACACCTTTATTTCGCTGCCACTATTCAAGTCACCTGTTCCAAGACTGGTGAGATGGCTCACTGGGTAAAGGCACCTGTTTCCGAGCCCAATGAGTTCAGTCCCCAAGACTCTTGCGGTGAAAGAACTCATTCCTGCATGGCATCTTCTTACCTCCTCACACATGCTGTGAAATCTGAGTCCTGTTTCTCCAAGAAATACACTTTAAGAAAGACAGAAGAAAATCCCTTATAGGTTTGCCTAATGGGAAGGTGAGCTCAAGAAGGAGTCGTGCTTAATAACAGTGAACAAAACCACTGCTGTCTTGTTTACCATAGTACAAAATCTAGACAAGAACAAAAGACTGGAGGACGCTGAGAAAGGATAAAACAGCATTTTTTTTTTCCCGTGAAATAACTTGGGTCTGCAAATTAAGCTGAGATACATACACAGGGCTGGGGGCTTATTCTGAAACACTGGAAGTCTCAGTCACTTTGGAGAACTGAGAAAGGGGGCAAGTATTGATGTCCTCAAACTTTGTTTGAAGTTACACTATGACATGAGCTGTAACTTTCGTCTGAAGAGAAGGTATGTCATGTTCCAGTAAATTGGGAAATGACAGACTGAACAATGCGGCCGAGTTCTTCACTGCAGGACCTCATGGGTCTGTTCACATACAAATGTATGTCAGTAAACTGTTCAACAGGGAGCTACTACCCATAGTTCTCACGTACACAGGGCACTTTCTTCACACTATTTACGGATAGCTCAGAATGCCAGTCTAAGAAATAGCAAAGCAGAGAAAAGGGAAAAGGTTGTCAAGTGGCATTGTTTACCCAACAGAACTCAGACTTGCTTTGCTGCTCCGGAGTGTAAATCGCTGGAACACAGAGGGTAAAAAATGACATTTTAGGCAGCTGTGTCTGGGACAGTGGATTAAATATAAACATTGTGTATTAGTACATATTGTCCATAAACCTGTATGTGTGTGGTGGTTACCAACCTCTGCTTGAGCCACAGCTGAGTGTACTGCAGTTCAGTTCTTCCTCTGACCACCTAGCGAGCTTAGATTCTCCAGGTCAAAGGCACAGTCCCTCACAAGATTGCATAACACACTAGTCTAACTGGGTCCCTGGCCGTATCCACTTCCCATGTCGATGTAGATCTGTGGCTCTCGCGTCCCTTTCTGGTTTGATGATTCTGCTCACAGGATGCAGGGGAGCAGTCTGTTTAAACCTGCTCCTTTAGTGCTGGGGGCAGTGCAGAGGGAGAATGTGTGCAGGAGGCTCTGGGTTCAGCCCTCAGAGCCAGAGCAGAAGACACAATGACAGCATTGTGCTACTGGAAAGGATACAAATGAGAGGGACCAGCCATCTGAAGAGACTCAGGGCAAGGTCTGGGTGGAAGTGGGGTGGATGTCTGTGCATGTCATGTGTAGTCAGTGTTACCGTCTTCCCAGCACACCCCAGTGGTGTTCACTAGGGGAGGTCCAGAGTTTGTGAGAATTTTAAATTTCATTTATTGTTATTGTGTGCATGTGTGCCGTGGTGTGTGTTGGGGAGGTCAGAGAGCTTTTGGGAGTCCTCCTCTTCTGCCTTTATATGGGTAGGATTGAACTCAGGCTGCCAGGTTACACAAGCGCTTTCACCTGCTGAGCCATCTCTTTGGCTCAGTATAGATTTTTTTTTTTAAATCAGGATTTTCAGTACAAAGGCATAGTTATTTGTCAGTTGGTTGAACTGTCCCTAGTCCTGGACCTTCCACCAGAAGTGGAAAGGTTGGTATGGGACTGAAAGTCCCAGCTCCTAGTTGGAGGCTAATTCTCAAGGGCATCTGTAAATGAATTGCCCACCAAATGGTCTGTGATTCCTTCTCTTCCTCAGATGTCATTTGAAGTTTATCACTGTTATAGCTTTGACTAGTACTTCATTTTAAAAATGGAACCCGTCTTGTACACCTCTTCAACTGTTGATGGACATTGGGTTGTCTTGGTTCTTGTGCTTTGTGAGTAGCGCTGTCTGTGTTCATGGCTTATGTGGACATGTACTTTCATTTCTTGTGGGCGGATATCTAGGCATGGAATTGCTGGATCGCATGGAGACTGTGCTTAACCTTCCAGGAGCTGCCAACACCATTTCACGTTCTAGCAGGAGTTCAGGAGGCTGGTTTCTTTGGGTCCCCTGAGGATAATGGTGGTACCTCCAGCTAACTGGGGAGTGCATGTCTTGCCTGAAGCAAAATAAAACATTGTGCTGTCCAAACAAAACAAGTCTGGTCAGCTTTAGCCCTTGGCTACCAATCTGGATCCCATGTTCTCTGGAGTACACTTCTATTAAGCAGGACTTTTTAGAAAGGTTTTAAAAGTTGAGTGAAGCCGGGCGGTGGTGGCGCACGCCTTTAATCCCAGCACTTGGGAGGCAGAGGCAGGCGGATCTTTGTGAGTTCGAGGCCAGCCTGGTCTACAAAGCGAGTCCAGGACAGCCAGAGATATTCAGAAAAAACCCGTCTCGAAAAAACAAAAAAAAAAAAAAAAAAAAAAAAAAAAAAGTTGAGTGAAATTTGAAGGCTATAGGATGAGAAAGGGTCTAAAGAATGGAAGGTTTATGTACCTGTCCGCTCAGTTCAGCAAGTCCTCCTCTGTACACTTGGACCTTCCCTGATCTGTCCCTCATTTTAACCTTTCCCTCTGTGCCTTGACTCCCTGATCTTCCTTTCATTTCTTCACTATTTCCACTGTGTGTGTAGATCATGTCCACAATATCAGGTGTGCATGAAGGCCTATCTCCATGAAAAGCCAGAAGTTTGACTAGGAAAAAATCAGCCACCTTGTAAAAGCTAATGTCTGAGTTTTAAAGACAAGAAGGGTTAAAAGGAGGTAAATGAAGTATTGCCATCTACTTTGGAGAGGAAAGCAACAACTTGGTATTATTTCATAAAGTCCTGTTTGCCTTTTTTTCTTCTTAAAAAAAAATCAAATGAGTGAGGAAGCGTCCCCTCCTGTGTCTTACCGGCAGTGAATTGTTTCAGTGTGCTTGACTCTGAAGAGATTGCATCTCTTGGAGGGGCCACTTGAAACATCCGCCCTGAAACCTGAAAAGGAAAGACCTCCCTTATGTCAGCTGCCCATCCAGTTACTCCGGTTTCCTGTTTAGCCCTCTGCTTTCTATTCCAGCTGTGTACTGTGTGTGGCCATGATGTATCTGCTTAACATCATGCTTGGTATGTTTTTTGTTTTTTGTTTCTCTGTGTATCTCTGGCTGTCCTGGACTCACTTTGTAGACCGGCTGACCTTGAACTCACAAAGATCTGCCTGCCTCTGCCTCCTGAGTGCTGGGATTATAGATAGGCATGTGCCACCAGGCCTGGTAATTACAAACAGCTGTGAATTGCCATGTTGGTGCTGGGATTTGAACCTGGGTCCTTTGGAAGAGCAGCCAGTGCTCTTAACTGCTGAGCCATCCCTCCAGCCCCCATGCTTAGTATGTTAAAATGGAGTTTCTTCTTTGATTCTTCCTTTGTGACCGACATCTTGAAAATAGAACTCTCTGAAGTTGAAAGCATTTGGAGATTTAGAGGTCAAGACCTTGAACCAGGTGTGGTGGTGCACACCTGCAGTCTAGCATGTGGGAAGTGGCAGCAGTAGGATAAGGAGTTCGAGTCCAGCCTCAGTTCCATATTGACTCTGAGATCAGCCGGGTAATTCATGAGACCAGTCTCAAAAAAAACCCAACAGAATAACAGCCCTCCCGCCCCTGCAATATTTTAAGACCTTGAGTCACTCAAACCTCAATTTTTCTGGTATCCCATGCGATGAGCTGTTCTTGTACATTGGGGCAGACTGCAACAAGGATGTCCCGGGGGTGTGTCTGCTTTTATAGTAGATGTAGGTGCTGCTCCTGTCTCCATGCATGAACCTAACAACCAGACAACAGTGTGGAAGTTAGAACTGCTGGTCTAATGCGCGGTGTGTCTGAGATGTGGATCTCAGCACCACTTAGTCAAGGCATTAGGACCCTCTTTGTCCCTCTTGATGTGTTAAGAGGCATCAGTTCAGTCGAGCTTGTTAGGTAATTAATGAATGTCTAACACAAGCAAACCACACCCTGATCCTGGTGGGCGATTGGATCTTGTAAAAAACACTGAGAAGTGAGGTGACCATGTTTGTTTTTTCCTGTGCAGCATATGGGGGGAGCGGTTATACTGGTAATTTCTTTGAAACATATGAAGTCATTTTCCGACTAATACCTTATTAGTGGAAGGCATCAGTAGGTCATATTAGATAATGACTTTTAACGATTTCTCTGTTGCTAGATGGATGCTCATTTAAATGAAGATTTTAATTGAAGGAAGTCGTGCAAAATGTAATTATGGCATGCACAATGGACATGCCTGTTCTCTGTGCTGTGACATGACCCGCATGAGGCTAACAGTGCTGCCTGCACAGCGAGTTCTCCTCTGGAGACTCTTGCACATCTGATTGAATTTCCTAAGAGACCTTCTCCTGGGACCCTTCTACCCTAATTATGTGGGGAGGGCTGGAGAGTGATTCTGTGCTCAGAGGTTGTAGATGGCTCTGTGCACCCTCCATTTACAGAAGTACTGTGATGGCTGAGCGTGTAAATCATGTACGAGTGAAAACGAGTCTGGGAGAATTGTAAAGAAAATATTTGTGGTTGAACGCAGCTCATTGTTCAGTTAATAGAAACAGATGATCACATTGTAGTAAGTATAGATTTTGTCAAGTTTGACCAGCACAGCCGAGCAGGCTGCTAAACTGATCTGTTTGACAGCTTGTTAGTAAGGCTGTCTGAATAAAGATTATGAAGGATGGCTGCCACAGAATCAATACTTGACATATATATGTACATTTATGTTTGAGACAGGGTCTCATGTAGGATTCAGTATGTAGCTAAGGATAGCCTTGAATTTCTGATCTTCCTGTCTCTACCTCCTAAGTGCTAGGATCATAGGTGTGTGCCACAGGCTTTGCTTAGAATTTATAGTTTATCATTGCTATTGTCTTATTCATGCTTTCATGATATTCATTGGTCATAAGAAGGAATAAACTTTAGAAAATGCTGCATGGATACTTAATTTGATAAAACAGGAATCCATGTTATGTTAGCAGATCATAAGTCTAGAATATTTTAAAAAATAACAGTGCATTTTACGCTGTGCGAAATGATCCAATCCAGGCCAAATTAAGTTATATAAAGGCAGGTTTATTGGATAGCTGAGGGAATGAGAAACAGCATGCAGAGAGAGAGAGAGAGAGAGGAGAGGGACAGAGTTGGGGGGAGGAGGAGGCAGAGAGGGGAGAGAAGAGGAGAGCGAGGGAAGGAGCCAGAGGGGGAGAGGTAGAGAGAGTTAGCCTCCGAGATTTCTGGGTTGTATAGGTAGAGGCTTCTGGGGGCGGGGTATACCCCATTTTAGGTAGAAGCGGAAGCATTCTGGGAGAACCTGAACTCAGGTAGACCTAATATAGCCCAAGTCAGTTACAGCTGAAGGGGTTTTCCTGAATTCTGAATTCAGCATAAAATGGTATATGACCTACCAGATAAAATGTCTAGTTATAGATAAAGCTTGTGCAGCTCCTAAGCCTTGGCCTTAGAGCCCTTTGTTGCTTTGCTTTGTTCTTTGCTGGCATTTGTATTAATTACTTTTCTCACTTCTGTGACTAAAACAACTTAAAGGACACGGAGCTCATTTTGGCTCACCGTTTGTGGGCACAGTCTATCATGGCAGGAAGGTGTGGGCAACATGGCTCTGGCCATGACAGGAGCACGAGGCAACTCTTCCATTGCACCTTCTAGAGGCAGAGAGAGGCATGCTGGTGCTCAGCTGGCTTCCTCTTTTTCTTTTCATTCAGACCAGGACCCACCCCCTGCACTAGAGCTGTCTGCATTCAGAGTGAGTCTTCCTTCCCTAGTTAAACCTTTCCAGAAGCACCCTCACAGACCATCCAGGCTCTCCCACAAGGTTACAAGTCCAGCCTCTGGAGAGGAACTCTCACAGTGTAGCTCTCCTCCAAGGCTCTTTGTCCGCCGTAGGTCCCAGAATAGCTGGACTGTTGGACTACCCCTGGTGCAGTCACATTTCAAGGCAAGGCAGTGGCACCCGTGAGGAAATGTGATGTGGGAATGGAGCCGATTCGGAAGGTTTTCTGATCAGCTCAACATTGCACCCAGTGCCCCCCCCCCCCACGTCAAGCTAAGAGTCAGCACAATCTGTTAATGTTTAGTTGTGTTAGTCATGATATCAGTCATTGGATAGCATGTCTAAGAAGAACAAATCTCAGATAACAAAGTTGGAAGGTGGAGAGGACTTACACAGTTCTTCCATGGATTGTCCAGACTCAAGAGTTGAAATAGTATGATGTTATTCTGAGCATTGTTCACCTTCCTAGAAGTTTCTTTTGCAAATTAGTACTTTAGAGATTTGGAGTCCTTTGCTTGTTTTTTTTTTTTTTTTTTTGATTTTCGAGACAGGGTTTCTCTGTTTAACAGCTCTGGCTGTCCTGGACTCACTTTGTAGACCAGGGTGGCCTCGAACTCGCAAAGATCCGCCTGCCTCTGCCTCCCAAGTGCTGGGATTAAAGGCGTGCGCCACCACCGCCCGGCTGAGATTTGGAGTCCTTAACTTTCACACACAGATCTCTTTAAAAAAACACAGGTATCTAGTGGTAACTTTCACCTTTGCTTCACATTTATCAAGCCTAATTTACATAAACTTATAATGAAATCGTTTGTCTTGTGGTGCTGGGAATTGAACCCAGGGCCAAGACTGCCATTGAACTCTACCCCAAGCCCAGCTAAAAACTTACAGGGTGAGTCACAATCATTAAGAGTAAAAATGCATGTGTCTTCATATCTTGACAGATATATAAAGCCAGGGATGCTTTTTCCCTACCTCTAAGAAAACTGGATGGAATTAAGAGAAGTCAGAAAGGATGTAGAAGTTGCATTTGCTGTTTAATTTTAAGAATTTTGTTATAGAAAACTTGAAAGATAATATAAAAACATTATCCCTGGCTAACAATGTCCTTCCATTTCTTTCTCTCTCTTTATTTCTATGTTGCTTTGAAGGAAATTCCATTTACTTAGAACATAATAATAATACGTAATTTTACCTTAAAAGTAGTTAAGGTTATACACGGTGAGTTTTCCTAATCTGAAAGTCTGATCGGAACTATTCCAACAATCTTAAAATTTTTTTGAGCATGGAGTCAGGTGTGGTGGCACATGTCTTTAATCCCAGCACTTGGGAGGTAGAGGCAGGAGGATCTCTGTGAATTCAAGGCCAGCCTGGTCTACAGAGTGAGTTGCAGAACAGCCAGGGCTACACAGAGAAATCCTGTCTCAAAAAACAAAACAAAACAGACACGATGCCCCAGGTAGAACGCTCTACACATGACCTCAGTCAGAATGCAGGTGCACCAACAATCTGTATGTTTGCTTTGTGGTTTGTGAGTAAGGTGTGTATGTATCGCAGATGAACTGCGTGTTTGGACCCGAGTCTGCTCCCACAATGCTAGGTGGTTACTGTTGCTCTGACTGGGCTTTTCTGAAGGCCCCTGTCTGATGTCGCCTCTAAAACAGTGGTTTGAAGGTTGGTCTGAGAGCTAGGCTTCCTTCCAGTTCCTCGTGACAGGCAGAGCCAGTGTGCCCTCTTACCCACGCAGTGCACTGGTGTACTTTCCCAGGAGTGGACGATCCTTGTTCACCAGGCATGTTCTTGGGGTGACAGTCTCATCACTGGAACCCCTTAGATGCCCGAAGCACACAGTTTTGTTCTGCTGTCATTCTGACCATCTGATTTCTGAGTACAACACTGGTTATGTTTTAAATCTACTGCTTCCTGGGGACTTTAGGGTTCTGGTTACTAGATAGCATGTCTGTTTCCTGAACATGAATCACTGCTTGTGGGATACAGACTGTAGGGTTACGTGTGGGGTGCCATGGGCCTGACCCATGCAGAAGAGTGTTTGGTTTGCCCTACAGCTTCAGTATTTAAAAACTAGGAGGCTGCATGTACAAACTCAAATTTGTCATCTGTTTCAATGGCCTGTTGACTAAGCCTTGACCTCCTCAGGCCCAATCCTTTATTTGTTTCTCTCAAGGCTCCTGTATGCCCCTCCCTTTCCAACCAGCAGTGTAGATTCATTTCAAAAATACTTATTTTATGTGTATGAGTAGTTTTTTGAGACAGGGTTTCTCTGTGTAACAGTCTTGACTTGCTTTGTAGACCAGGCTAACCTCAGACTCACATAGATTGCCCTGCCTCTGCCTCTCCACTGTTGGGATTAAAGGCATGTGTCACCAGGCCCAGCCACAGGAGATTTTTTTAAAGGGACTTTTGACCGAGGTTCAGATATTGCAGCATAAGGGAGTCAGTCATGTGGGTATATGAAGAAGTCCTTGTGTCTTTCAGTATTACAAAGAAGGCAGAAGAGGAGAAACTGAGCATGCCCTGAGTCTGGCAAGCCAATATTCTGTTGTCATGTCATCAAGATGGTCTGAGTTGATTATACATATATCAGAAAGAGTAATTTAACAGCAACAACAACAACAACAACAACAACAACAACAAAAACCTTAAAGTATTCCTAAGTGAAAAGACTGATCACACCGGGTATGGTGGTGGACACCTTTAACCCCAGCACTGGGGAGGCAGAGACAGGTGAATCTGTGTGAGTTTGAGGCCAGCCTGGTCTACAGAACACACCCAGGACAGCCAGGGCTCTGATACACAGAGAAACCTCGTCTCAAAAAACAACCAAAACAAACAGATCATGTAAAACTTTGAATATCATTAGAACTTGGTCACTATGTACATGTCTGTTATTATTTATGGTAGTCATTCTGATTTCTTTAATTAAAAAAAAATTTCTTTCGGGACAGGGTTTCTCTGTGTATATCTGGTTGTCCCAGACTTATTTTGTATACAGGCTGGCCTTGAACTCACAGAGATCCGCCTGCCTCTGCCTCCTGAGTGCTGTGCCACTGCGCCTGGCAATTACAGACAGCTGTGAACTGCCATGAGGGTTCTGGGAATTGAACCTGGGTCCTCTGGAAGAGCAGTCAGTGCTCTTAACCACTGAGCCATCTCTCCAGCCCCTGTAATTTGTTTTTTTTTAAATATTTATTACTTCAGGTTACATTTCCATCACAGTGCCCTCTTTCCACCCCTCCCAGTCCCACCCTCCCACCCTCTACCCCCTATGCCTTCTTGTTTTTTTTTTTTTTTTGGTTTTTCGAGACAGGGTTTCTCTGTGTATCCTTGGCTGTCCTGGACTCACTTTGTAGACCAGGCTGGCCTTGAACTCACAAAGATCCGCCTGCCTCTGCCTCCCAAGTGCTGGGATTAAAGGCGTGCGCCACCACCGCCCGGCTCCTTCTTGTTTTTTTTTTTTTTTTTTTTTTTAAAGATATTTTTTTAACATTTTTTTATTTATTTATTATGTATACAGTATTTGCTCTACATATATGCCCGGGCAGATCTCAATGTAGATGGCTGTGAGCCACCATGTGGTTGCTGGGAATCGAACTCAGGACCCTGGCAAGAACAGCCAGTGCTCCCAACCTCTGAGCCACCTCTCCAGCCCTCCTTCTTGTTTTTTTAAGAGTAGATTTTATTTTACTTTCGTGGTGCTGGACACTGCAGGCAAGTTTCCTATCACTAAGCTATCCTCAACCTTCTGTGTTCTAGGAAAAGCCTTTTGGCTGGAAATCCCACCCTGAGGGTGAGATGTACTGGCTGAGCCTGTGTGCCAGCCTTCATCCATTCTGTGAGGCAAGGTGCTGGGCCGCAGGCATCCTTCAGTGCTGAATAGGACTCTGGGCCTTGCCATTTCCAGAAGCCTCACATGCTTCTCCACGCACTGATATTCTCCTTGTCACCTGTATCAGACACCTCTGGTGCTCAGATCCTCCGCCTCACCTCTCCTTAGAGCCTTTGATCACTTTTCAGCCCAGGCTGTTGCCAGCTCAGCCTGAACTCCACACGAACTCACTGAGGGACAGTCACACACTTTCTCTTGGCTCCCTCCCTCCCTCTCCTCCTATGCTCAGCTCAGCTTGCTGAGACCTCAGTGTGAGGCAGGCTGTCTGTCTGTATGCCAGGTTTTCTGCTCATGCCTCACAGGCTGCTGATTTAGCTTCCTGTTTACCCTTGGCCTCCTAAGACTTGGTACTGATCATTACAAAGAACAAACTTTATAGGAAGAGGTTGGGCCTGTTCTTCCAAGAGTAGCCTATTAACTCCATAAGCACTGGAAAGTCTGGAATTGAGGTGCTGCTGTTGGAGTTTAATCACTCTTTTAGCTGTGGGATGGGAAGAGACAGTGTCAATTGAAAAGCAGTAGGGCTTACACTCTGGGCCGCACTACCATCTTTGTAAATCTGGAAGCTCACATTACCTCTCGGAGCTTCAGTGTCCTTCTCTATGAGGCAGAGGTGCTGGCTTTGTACACCACATGGACATTGCAGGGTTGCCGTGGGCATGGCCAGTTCTTGATGTAAGCACCTGACTCACGATAATACTGAGTAGATGATAGCTGCTCTTATGTCCTGGTAGACTTACTATGTTGTATTTTAAGAGGCATTCTTCTTGAACATGGTGCATGCTGGGCAGTGAATAAGTAGTTATTGATTGGGTTGAACACGCAGTAGCTTCTTTTTACTGACAGTATTGCACATGTGTTAATAGGAACTGAGTGTGTGTATTAATCTCCAGATGGCAGGATTGCGAGATTTCCCTGAAGAGCAGCAACTGGCATAATGTTGCTCAGAGTTGGTTACAGTTGTATAGAGAACTGTCATCCTCAGACTAGAAGGACTGTGGTCCTTATTGGCAGGCTTAGGAGCTGTCAGGAGCATAGAGAATCTGTTCACAGTCCTTGGAAATGCAGGTGGTGAATGAGGAATGTAGTTTTTGGACCTGCCATTGATGACAAGCAGGGTTTATTTATAGCTCTTATTACTAGCTTTGCCTTTTTGAGACAGGGTGTCCCACAGAACCCTGCTGCCTCAGGACCCTGAGTGCTAGGACTGTGGGTGTGCGCCAGCACTCCTTGCTTATGCTGTTAATTGACACCTAATTTTTAAGATCTTGGCAAGGAGCCTGGTAAGGGAAAGGTGAGCATGACTTGTTTTAAAATGAGAGAGAGAAGGAGGAAATCATACCATCATTCTGGAGTCAGGAACATAACCCTAAGAATATTGTTTTCATCAATGTACTCAATGACTATTTCTTGTGTTCAGGAGTGTTGAACTGAAGAAAACAGTGGTGATACAATGGGTGTTTAGTTCCAGGCTTCATGGAGCTTGCTAGCATAGTAGGATGTTGTAGACTGATCTAAGCCCTGTGCTCATTTACAGTGAGGTATTACAGAAGCTTTCTATGATTAGACTTGGGCCATGTCCTTCCCTGGCACACCACCAGGAGGCAGCTTACATGTAACTTTGCTGAACTGTCCCTCCCTGGCACACCACCAGGAGGCAGCTTACATGTAACCTTGCTGAACCCTGTGCTATGCTTATTAGCAGACACCACAACATTAGTCACACAGTACTGTCACTAGAGGCCCAGTGAGGTCACAGCTCTCAGACAAGCACCTGGCTGGAAAGTTTCCCTGGAGACGCAGGAATTCAGGCCTAGGTAGGGCCCCATCCAAGAGCAGGACTCGCAAGGCAGCAGGAGGCTGGCTGCTCCCTGTGAGTTGTCCTCCATGGACAGAGGTGTCTACATCCAGATTTGGTTGATCTACTTTAAAAAAAAGTATCTATTTTTATTTTGTGTGCATTGGTGTTTTGCCTCATGTGTGCCTGTGTGAGGGTGTCAGATCTTGGAGTTACAGACAGTTGTGAGCTGCCATGTAGGTGCTGGGGATTGAACCTGGGTCCTCTGGAAGAGCAGTCAGTGCTCTTAACCACTGAGCCATCTCTCCAGCCCCTGGCTGATCTACTTTTAGTGTCATGCATTTTCTTACTGAAAAATTATTTCTAGCATTTGCTTTGTTGGTGAGCAGAACAAGAGATAACTGGGAGCACGCAAAAACTGCTTCCAGAGCAGAAATCTTAAGTCTGTTTTCTTGCCATGAGCCCCATTGACTGTCAGATAAAGCCTGTGGACTCCTCCCTAAACTACATAGGACTATGAAGTAGACCAGCTTTGTGCTGAAACACAATTATCAGAAATGTTTTTAGAAATGTGTAATAGTCGTGATATGCACTTACTACCATACTAACCAGTCAGAGCTAGTGTTGGGGATAATTGCTTAGACTTTGAAATTGTGTTGGGTATATATGATACTTCCACATATTTACAGCAGGGCTGAGAGATGGTTCAGTTGTTTAGAGGATGTACTGCTCTTGCATGGGACTGGAGTTCAATTCCTAGTATTTATGTCAGGCAGATTCATGACCTTTATAATTCCACCTCTGGGGGATCAGGTGCCCTCTTCTGGCTGCTGCAGGCGCTGCACTTAGATGCACGGTTGTCCACATGTGCACCCCCCCACCAAAAAAAAAAAAAAAAAAGCCAACCCTATTTTCAGTAATTAGAATGTGACAGGATAGCAGCTGGGTTTGTTGGTGCTAGAGTCTCAGGCCTGCTTACACTGCAGTTCATGACTACATCAGTAGTTGAAGGAAGCACTCAGTTTCCTTAAGAACGTCTTGAGAAGTAGCAGCTAACTCTCATCTTGGTTTACACAGCCTCCTATTTAAGTCTCTGTGCGTAAGCACCCCTGCTCCAGAGCGAGCCTCTTTGTTTGGGTTTTGGATCATGTACCTACCATTGTCTCTGTGTTGACCACATGGATGACTGTGTTCCATTACTTTATATGCGATGAGGGCGCTGTGCTTGGTGTTCAGAGGTCAAGCTCTTTAGGTTACAGAGGACAGCATGACCTTGGGGTGGGAGAAAAGCCCGAGAATGTGAGTGGTGTGAAGAGGCCTAGCTGGCTGTGAGCACTTCCCATATATTGACGTTTCTAATCTTCATTATTATTTGCCTTTTGCAGATGAAAAACAGGCACAGAGAGATTAAGTAACTTGCCCAAAGTCAAAACTAGGCCTGTCTGGCTCTGTGACTCTAGACTATTCACTCGGCACAAGAACACCCTGATGACAGTGTGGAGGACAGACTTGGTGGTGTGCAACTGCAGATAGGACATCTACTCAGAGGCTGCTAACACGATACTGGCCAGAAGCAGAAAGGTTCCCTGAATGCCAAGTTTAAGAATAGGTGAAGGATTTTCCAGTCCAGAAATCTGTACATCTCAGTTTTCAACTCAGACAAAATCCACATAGTAAATAAAGTCTCTTTCTGAGTAGAAAAATTTCTAGCAGTTTCAGTTCTCTCTGTGCCTGTTTTCGTCTGCTTCTGTTAGAACTCCCTCCCTGACCAAGTAGGATTTTATTGTCCTCTCTAGCTACTGTTTATGCTGACATCACCACAGTCACCTGACTAGATGGGGACTCTGGTGGTGCGGTTCCTAAATGTGAGTCTGGTGACCCAGCCACAGTCATAAGATGCTTATTCCTCATAAAGCAGAGGAGCCTTTGAGGTCTGCTTTTTCTTTTTTCTTTTTCTGGCATTGTGTAAAGGTAAGGTGAGAGGGACGATGTGAGGTCAGGGGTGCACTAACATTCAGGCAGTACCCCCATCGCATTGACTCTAGGGTGCACCCCCCACTCCCACCTCAATCCCTAGCTCCTAGTCTCTGATTTCAATAAATGTTCATCAAATACTTCAAACTTGGCAAGCATTGGTGTGGTGGTTGCCAAGGATATCAGCTGAAGGAGCTGATGTGACAGTGGGTGGCAGCAAGGTCACCTGTAGTTAGTTGCTGAATGCAGTGCTCATTGCAAGGGAATGTATTTAAGGAGCTCTGCAAAGTGTACATTTTTTTTTTTTTTTGGTTTTTCGAGACAGGGTTTCTCTGAATATCTCTGGCTGTCCTGGACTCGCTTTGTAGACCAGGCTGGCCTCGAACTCACAGAGATCCGCCTGCCTCTGCCTCCCAAGTGCTGGGATTAAAGGCGTGAGCCACCACGCCCGGCTTAAAAGTACACTTTGAGCCGGGCGGTGGTGGCGCACGCCTTTAATCCCAGCA
>CAJQZJ010032201.1:5962428-5990104 GCA_907164525.1 Lophiomys imhausi | reverse complement strand
TGCTGGGATTAAAGGCGTGCGCCACCACCGCCCGGCTCAAAGTGTACATTTAAAGATGTACTTTTAAGCCGGGCGTGGTGGCTCACGCCTTTAATCCCAGCACTTGGGAGGCAGAGGCAGGCGGATCTCTGTGAGTTCGAGGCCAGCCTGGTCTACAAAGCGAGTCCAGGACAGCCAGGGCTGTTACACAGAGAAACCCTGTCTCGAAAAACCAAAACCAAAAAAAAAAAAAAAAAAAAAAAAGATGTACTTTTATTTATATGTTTGTGTGCATATACTCACATATGTGTAAGTACTTGTGGAGGCCAGAGGAAGGCATTGGGTTCCCTTGGAACTAGAATTATGTGATTGATTGTGAACCACCATGTAGGGGTGGGAACCAAACTGGAGTCCTACACAAGCAGCAAAGACTTTTAACCATTGAGCTTTCACTCCAGCCCCTAATTACATAATTTTAAAAGATATATTTGTGTGTGTGTGTGTGTGTGTGTGTGTGTGTGCGCGCGTGCGTGCTTGTGGGTGTGTACATGCATGTATGTAGGTGACCATTGAGGTCAGAAGGGTGGCATCAAATCCCTTGCAGCTGGAGTTTTAAGGTGCTTGTGAGAGGCCAGACATTGGTTCTGGGATCCATATTTTGTTTTTTTGATAGATCAGTGGTCCCCCCCCCCCCCCGTTAGTATTCTTAACTCCTGAGCCATCTCTCTAGTCTCCTTATTACTGGAGCCTGGGAAGCTTAAGACAGTTGCTCTAGTCAGCATAGCAAGAGACAGACAGGATTCAGACCCAGGCTGTTAAATTCCAAAGCCCAGTCTTGACCTCTGTGACTACCCTGTGGTTACTGATGAAGCTAAGAGAGAAGTGGCTTTTGTTGTGCTGGCCAAGTGAGTTTACTGATCCCTTGTCTCTGCCGAATGAATAGGAGATATTAAGTCGATGGCTGTGAACCACTGTGTCTTGGAGGGACAGAAGCCTGGGGTGGGGGAGTGGCTTTGAGTGCTTGCACAGGGACACCCAGGCACCAGTTCTCCTTAGAGAATTGCTCCTCAGGATTGTGTTTGGCAGTGTCTTCTGTCACTCTGTTCACTCTGGGTTCTTGAAGGCAGTTGTAGAGAGTGAACATAGATTGGTAAATTGGGCAAGAGAAGGAGGAAGGACCTGCCTCCCCCAACAAGGCTGAACCAAGAGCTGTGGGAACTTCTGTGCTGTGCCTCATGCGTGCTGGTCCCACAGCTTTCTGTGGAGCCTGCTTTCTTTTGCTGCACAAGAGGAAAAACAGCAAAAAGGAAAAATTCGAGATCCAAACCAGGTCATTTCAAATGAGCAGTTGCTTCTCCAGTTTCCTAAACTATGTTGTCTTTAATTTGTCTTCGCACATCTTGTGGCTGTGGCTAGAGGACCAGATGGGAAAAGGAAGTGGGGTGATGGGAGAGGACTGACATCAAATGGTAAATTGGAAAGAACATAGTTTCAAATGGGAATCCTGGGTCTGAATTGCAACATTGTTGATGAACGTGTAATTGACTCTCTGGTCTTTCTTCCTTAGTGCTGTGAGAACGCTCAGGGTACTTTGTTGGTTGTGAGAACTGAAGAGCGGCAGGCATTTGACTGTAGCAGTGACAAAAAGAGGTCTTGTGTGTGTGTACATGTAGGCATGTATATGCTGGGACTCAAACCCAGATTCTGTGCATGCTAGGCAGATGTTATTTATACCACTGTCTTGTATCCCCAGCTTGGGTTGTATTCTTCTTCCTTCTTCTCCCCTTCTTTTTTCTTTTTTTCCCAAGACTGTATTCTGTGTAGCCCTGGCTCTCCTGTAACTCACTCTGTAGACCAGGCTGGCCTCGAACTTAGCGATCTGCCTGCCTCTGCCTCCTGAGTGTTGGGATTAAATGCTTGTGATGAGTCTACCTGGTGGATTCTATTATTATTATTATTATTATTATTATTATTTTGGTTTTTCGAGACAGGGTTTCTCTGTATAACAGCTCTGGCTGTCCTAGACTCACTTTGTAGACCAGGCTGGCCTCGAACTCACAGAGATCCGCCTACCTCTGCCTCCCAAGTGCTGGGATTAAAGGCGTGCGCCACCAACGCCCGGCGGATTCTATTATTCTTAATAAATTAAAAAAAAATAGAGAACTAAACTAACCTTACACAAGTGGTTGAACAGTGTCTCAGGTGCACTTCCTTTGTGACTGCCCTTGAAAGGAGAGTAGTGGCAGGTCAGCTTGATATGACGCTAGCTATCCTGGTTGTGACCACCATCTTGCCTACCAGGTGACCCTGGAACTCACTGAAAATCCTGTTTGATAAACAGTGATTAAGAGAGTAAGGTGAGCCGGGCGGTGGTGGCGCACGCCTTTAATCCCAGCACTTGGGAGGCAGAGGCAGGCGGATCTCTGTGAGTTCGAGGCCAGCCTGGTCTACAAAGCGAGTCCAGGACAGCCAGAGCTGTTAAACAGAGAAACCCTGTCTCGAAAAACCAAAAAAAAAAAAAAAAAGAGAGTAAGGTGATCATTCACTGCCAGCTGTCGATGCCCAGTCCATTTCTTATTTGTATTTGATATATTAATAGCTTTTCTTTTCTTTCTTTTTTTTTTTTTTTTGAGAAATTCAGGTATATTGTGTGCCTGCAGCCATCCTAATGTAGCTTAGCATAGAAATCCCTGCTCCCGCCATTACATGCAGGGACACTTCTGTCTTGAGGCTGCTAGAGATGTACTCTGTGATAAAGTGTGCTGCCCAAGCTTGGGTTTGTCTGCCTCTTTCTTTGGTCTTTTGGCAACAAGTCCTTATATACCAGTGCATTCTGAAATAGGAGTACTGATTAGGGAGTTTTCTGTTTGTTTGCACATAATGCCAGCACATGGAGAATGTTCAAAAGTAATTTTCAAGTTCTGTATTCACCTGTGTATAAGCTAGGTATAATTTATTTTAAAAAACTGTTCTAAACTTTATTTTTATTTGATGTGTATGGGTATTTTGCCTGCATGTGTGTCTGCATTATGTAATGTACAGGCATCGAATCCCCTGGGATTGGATACATAGACAGTTGTGAGTGATTATGTAGGTGCTGGAAATCAGACTAAGGTCCACGGCTTCACAATTTAGTGTTAAAATAAGAATTCATGAGGGTTGGAGAGATGACTGAGCAGCTAAGAGTGCATACTGCTCCTGCAGAGGACCCGAGTTTGGCTCCTGACACCCACATTGGGCAGCTCATAGACACCTGTGACTGCAGTTCCAAGGGGGATCTGATGCCTTCTTCTGGCCTCTGCAAGAATCCACATTCCTGTGCACATATGCAGATACAGGCACAAATGTATATATGTAAGTTAAAAAAATTAAAAATCAGAATTCAATATTTGTCCATGGTAGGCACATATAATCTCAGCATTCTGCAGGCTGTGGCAGGAGGATTGGATTGCATAGCCAGACTCTTTCTCAGAAGAAACAAAAGCTGCCGTGAGATGTTCCTATGTCCCAACTTGAATGTTATCAGAAAGACAGTGCTGACTCTCATGTGCTGCTGGTGACACGTCAGTCAGTAACATGTACTTGGTATGTAGTTTGACTTTTCCAAAATGTAAGTGTAGTTCTGGGATAAACACCCACACCGTGTGACCTAACAGTTATATCGTAGGTATCTCTTCAAGAACAATAAAAGGAAATGTGTGCACAAGGACTTATTGTGACTATTCCTTCTAGTGCGGTTTCTAGTTGCCCCAAACTGCAAGCAGTTCAAAGGCCCAGCCAGTAATGAATGAACAAAATCCAATATGGCAATAAAAAGGAGCCTGGTGCTGATAACAGACTCTCAGGAATGAGCCTCACAAATGTGCTACATCAAAGACACCTGAAGGAGAAACAATATCATGTGTACTTTTTATTCCTATTAAATGTCCAGAGAAGACAAACAGGAACAAACAAATCTACAATGGCTTATGGTGGCCTGAGGCTAGTGTAGAACCTGGACCTGAAATACTGGGGCGTGGGGGAGCCTTTGGGGCGATGGAGGTGTTCTAAGCATCCATTGTGGAGGTGGTATTTACTCATTTGCTAATTGTCACTGAATTATATATACTGAGTGGTTGAAATTTGTGGTGTAAGTTTATAACTCAGCTAAGCTTGTCCCATTTCATTGACATTTGGTTTATTTTTATCTTGGGTGTACCACAAGGTGGGGGCTTATTCCTTGAATTTTTTTTTGCAGGGGGGCTTTTCAAGACAAGGTTTCTCTGTGTAGTAGTCCTGGCTTTCCTGGACTCGCTTTGAAGACCAGGCTGGCCTCGAACTCACAGAGATCTGTCTGCCTCAGCCTCCTGAGTGCTGGGATTAAAGGCGTCTGCCACTACGCCCGGCTTATTCCTTAAATTTTTGAGGTTGGGCATGTGGAGGCTCTGTGAGTAACAGAGAGGCTGATCCCGCATGGAAAGAACGCAGCACAGTTCAGTGGTTCACACCTATAGTCCCAGCTCTGCAGGAAGTAGAAGCAGGAGGATGGATTGAGGCCAGCGTGCACCACAGTGAGACCTCATTTCAAAACATTGAAAATGGGTCATAGACAAAAGGTGTCATCTCTCTTCTTTCCTAGTGCTTGAATGCTGTACATACACACCTTCGATTTTTACTAATCAGCTACATAGACACAAGGCTCATGTAGTCCATGCTGATCCTGAGCTGCCTGTGTGGCAGAGGCTCGACTTGAGCTCTCTTTTTGTTTTTTTTTTTTTTTTGAGACAGAGTTTCTCTGTTTAGCCCTGGCTGTCCTGGACTCAGTCTGAAGACCAGGCTGGCCTTGAACTCAGAGATCTGCCTGCCTCTGCCTCCGAGTGCTGGGATTAAAGGTGTGCACCACCATCACTTGGCAAACTTAAAAAAAATTATGGCATTTATTTATTTTGTGTATGTGTTGTATGGATGTGCCAAGGCATGTGCCACGGAGGTCGGGGCTAACTTACAGGAGTTGGTTCTCACCTTCTGCCATGTGAGTCCCAGGTCATCAGGCTTGGCAGCAAGGGGCTTATCGTACTGCCTCCTCGGTGCTGGGATTATGCAACTTTTTTCTTAACTCTCAGTAGTGCTTCTGCTACCCTCTCCTCCTCATGGTTACTCCTTTTCAGTCTGTTTTGAACATATCTTATGATAGAGACACACGTTTATAACTTACTAATACGTTGTTGATACCTTCTGCTTATATTTGGGTCTCAGTAGCTCCATTTTTACAATCTAAAATGTTAACTGACCAGCCTCTGATTTCTAAATGAAGACCACCCAAAGGAGCATAGAGGCTGTAAGTTGAAAGAGTACTACAACAGGGTGCTCAGAGTTGGGGTTGTTGACCTGGGACCCTGAAAGCAGGCTAATGAGAAGTGGAGTATATGTGGTTTTCTTTTGTTGATGCTGAGTAGTAGATGGAGCACACTTAAGGGAAGCTGGGTGTCCTTTACCAGGGCCTGCCTATTCTGGGCAGACTGCTGCAGAGGTTCAGGGTCAGAGTGTCACCAGCTCTGTTCTGTCCCATCTTTACTCCTTTCAGCCAGATACAGGCCAGGCCAGAACTCTTGTTTTGTTTTGTTTTTTTCGAGACAGGGTTTCTCTAGACTCGATCTGTAGACCAGGGTAGCCTTGAACTCACAGAGTTCACCTGCCTCTGCCTCCTGAGTGCTGCTGGGGTTAGAGCCATGCACCACCCCTCCTGGCCAGGACAGAACTAATGAATTCCTGGAACAGCACTGTCCCCTAATGTGCTTCAGGTTGCAGATGCTAGTCTGAGAGTTTGAAAGCTAAAACTTCACTGCTCTTTCCTCCAACAAAATGAAACAAAAGCCATGACCCAGGTAGACTGAAACAGGTATTTGCTGAAGGAATGACAGCAAAAAGGAAAAAGAGCCTGTGGGCTTAAGAGACATTACAAAGGTAGAAGCCACCTTCAGCTGTCTTCACTGAATTGAGTGGTTGGCTTTCCTGTGAGTCACGAAGATGGACACACTTGGAAGTTCATCTTTAGTTGAATTCTAGGAAGCTATGAAGACTCGTGTTAAGCAGTAGATTTGCTGGGAGGGACTGTAATAATGAATTAGAAGTTTCAGTTCTTCTCTATCTGATAGCCAGTTTGAACTGCAGACAACATTGCATCATGAAACGAACCATTTTCCATGTATCAGCATTGATGAACACGTGTGGCAGCACTCCACATATGCTGTTGCTTTTTCTTTGAGGTTCCCAGGCTTCCTGACTTCTCTCTGAATTTAGACCTGCACTGTTCTTTACTTCAATTTGATTGATAGCAACTAACTTTGACAACATTACCTCTGTGAGTGACATTTGTGTTGGCAGTCCCTTGCTAAGAGTGTGTTTCTTTTATTCATTCATTCATTCATTCATTCACTCATTCAATTATTTATTTATAGACAGATTTTTATGTAGCCCAGTTTAGCTTTAAACTTGCTCTGTAGCTGAGGATAACCTTGAATTACTGATCCTTATGCATTCGCCTCCCAAGTGCTGGGATTACAGGTGTGAGGCACCATGCTGTATTTATGTGATGTTCAGAATTGAACATAGAGCTTCAAGGTACATCCCAGGCAAGCTCTCTGCCAACTCAGCTACATCCCCAGCAAAGTTTTAAGAATATCAAATTACTAAATGAGCAAGTGGAGCTGTTGGGTACTCCTCTTCATGGGTATCAACGGGCGAGTTGCTATGCTTCCTTCCGGTCTGAGAAAAGGAAACGTCCTGCTTTTTGAGGCAGGACTGGAGCGTGCCTCTGGCAGGACCTGATGAATGTAGCAGCTGTGGCTGCTGTGGGGAACTTGGTGGGATTTTTCAGTGGCTAGAGAATTTGGAAACCCCAATTTCCCAATGTGAAACCTTCTGATTTTCCACTTGGGGTCAGTTCTCTGAGTATTGGACACAGTGCATTGTGGGCTGTGTTGGAGATTGAAGTGCAGGATGAATTGGGAGGTTGGGAGAGCTAGTTAAATTTCAGCTACTAAGCCGGGCGGTGGTGGCGCACGCCTTTAATCCCAGCACTTGGGAGGCAGAGGCAGGCGGATCTTTGTGAGTTCGAGGCCAGCCTGGTCTACAAAGCGAGTCCAGGACAGCCAGAGATATTCAGAGAAACCCTGTCTCGAAAAACCAAAAAAAAAAAAAAAAAAAAAAAAATTTCAGCTACTTGAGCCGGGCGTGGTGGCGCACACCTTTAATCCCAGCACTCGGGAGGCAGAGGTGGGTGGATCTCTGTGAGTTCAAATCGAGTCCAGGACAGCCGGGGCTGTTATACAGAGAAACCTTGTCTCGAAAAACCAAAAAAAAAAAAAAAAAAATTTTTTTTCAGCTACTTGCTGAAATTTTTTTCTCCCGTCTAGTCGAGAAGTTTAGTTACAGTAGTCCATTTAAGGAGGAAAAACCAGACTCAGACAGTTGGACATCATGAGAACTCAAAGAATTAAAAGTCACAAGTTTCCTCTACTTCTAGTCCAAAAAGTCCCAGTAATCTCTCTCTATAGTCCTTTGATGTCATTTGGATTTGTAGTTACTCAAGAAAGTGTGTGCCACTCACTGTGTGCTTTACAAGAGGCACTGACAAACAGATCAGTATTCTCCAGCCAAATGTAAACCTTCTTATAACGAAGGCAGACGATGGCTGTTTTTAAAAAGTACTGTAGTTATTTAATGTATGTATTTGTGAATATATATATGCATGTATGTGTAGGTGTCTGGAGGCCAGAGGAGGGCATTGGATCCATTGGTGTTGAAGTTACAGGTGCTTGTGATCCACCTGATGTGGTGACTGTGTTCTGAACTCCTGTCTTCATGATTGAACAGCAAATGCTCCAGCCCTGGGCAGTGAAGTTATATTCCTTCTGCTGGCATGTGTATTTGACAGATGAGAAAAGGCAGGCGATTTGTTAGAGATCAATTGAGTTAATTAATGATGCTTGAATGTATGAGAGTTTGAAATCGTGGAGTTATAGATAAGGTTTCCTGGTGTCCAAAGTCTTATTGTCATAAAGTACACTAGTCCCGCAGTCATCATCTCAGCTGTTTGTCTGCTCTGAGCCGGTGTGGTTTGTGTAGGTAGAAGACTGTAGCAGAGGGTTGCTGAACAGACATCAGGGATCTTTGAGGAATAGTTATGACTAGGGAAAGTTTAACCAAGCTGAATAAAGAGTTAGCACCTCAGGTCAAGGCAGACATAGTCATGCAGACTTCTCTGAAGCAGGCAGTGGGTGCTTTTTGTGGGGGAAGGGAGGCTGAGTGAACAGTGTAGTTCAGGTGTTGGCAGGGGCCAGGTTGCCTACAGAATGCAGGAGGTATTTACTGAGCAAGCAGAAGCTTGTGTTAGTCTCTGATAAAAGAAGAACCTTGGTCCCTAGAGGTCACAGGCTGCCTGAAATGACTCCAGCTGGAGCTACTGTCAAGAGGCAGGTGGCCAGTATGCAGTGGAGGTCATTCGGTCACTGGTGCTGAGAAGGCTCACTGCAGTGGCAGTTCTTGTGCACAGTTCCTTGAGGGAGATAGCTTGGTTTTAGGTTTTCTGCTCTGCAGGAGGCTTAAGTAAGCAGAGGTCATATGGCAGCAGCAGCAGTGACAGAATGGCTTTGTCTGGGTGTAGGGATGTGGCATGTGGAAGTGCCGACATAGCCTGAGTGGAGAGACCTTCTGTGGTTGTGCTGAGGAGGTTGCGAGGCTCTGCTGCTCCACAGTTATACTGATAGGGAGTTGCAATAGGTCTTATTTATATTTACTGTTCATCTTTTTACTGTAAGTTAGGGTTGTACAGGGCTGGGGATGTAGCTCAGTGGTAGAACAGTTGCCTAAGATTTGTGCGTACAGCCTTGTGTTCAGTTCGCAGCATATCTCTTTCTCTCTGAGGAGTTGTACAGAGCCGAGCAAGTAACCCAGTGATCAGTGAAGCATCTCACTCGTATTGGTTATCCTAACCACCTTTTCTCCTCTCCTTGGATAATCCATTGCTGGAACCAGGCTGTTTGGAACAGCATTGGTTCCCACTTCTTGCAGTGTTCCCAGTAGGTCCCGTGGAATTCCAGTAGTTTGGTTATTTTGCTGGTGGTGTTTTCAAATACTGAGGCCTCTTGCATCTCATTCTCCAAGCAAGCTTTATCAGTGATGCTTAATATTCTTTAAAGTTGAGTGGAATATTCCAGATGTTGAGGAAAAAGTGGACTGGGCTTTTACTATCTAGACTTTTTACAGAGACCTGCTTGTGAAGGTTGAGAAACACCCATGAGTTCATTCAGTGCAGGGCTTTAGTCCTGCCAGCTTTATTTTGTGTGTAGAAAGGAGGTTGGGGGAGGTGGTGGCAAAAACTGACTGTCATCATAGATTGTGGTTTGGTTGCTGGTACTGCCACTTGAGTCCCAAAGAGGAAACGGCTGTATTAAAATGAACCCTTTGTTTTTTCTTTCTTTGTTTCATCAAACAGGCTTTCATATAGGGGACTGACCTCTAATTCATTGTGTAGCTAAGGATGACCTTAATCTGCCTCCTGAGTACTGGGATTTTAGACACATGTTACCCTCCCTGATTTATGCACTGTTAGGGTGGAACCCAGGGTGTCATGTATGGTAGACTGGCATTCAGCAGGTTGAGTTACATTCCAGCCCCAAGCTCCTTGTGATGTGTGTACTTGTTAGAGTGTGTCAGAGTGAGGCCTGTTAAGTCAGATTCTGCATATTTATAGCTGTGACCATTTCAGTCCCTTAAAGCTTAGAATTGAAAGAAATAATTGTGGACAGGATGGTGGTGCAGTCTTTAACCTCAGCCATCAGGAGGCAGAGGCAGAGGCAGGAGGATTTCTCTGAGTTCTTGGCCAACATGGCCTATATAATGAGTCCAGGGCAACCAGGATTATATAGTGAGCTCCCTCTATATATACACATAACAGTGGAGGACATAGAGGTGATGATGCTTGTATTTTATTGGTTGGCAGTGGTAATTGGTTGACTTATAACTCATTCTGACATGTTTATATCTTAAGACTGTGTCATATTGTGTTAATTATTCTTAGATCATACATCACTTTTATTTTTGTCATTGTCAGAGGTATTAATGAAACATTCCCAGAGATTATCAATGTACATAAAATCATCACTGAACAACATCTTCATAACCAATCTAGAGATTAGGAATATAATTTGATTTATTTTAATGCTATTTATTATTTGAATGAGAAGTGAACACAGATCCCTAAACAAGATCAGTAAAAAAGAGTAAGTGAATAGTTTATCACAGACACCAGTTTTTTTCTGAAATACCCAGTTGTTGCATGTCGGGGGTTAGTCGGTACTGGTGATGAAACCCAGAGCCTTGCATGTTCTAGACAGGAGCCCCAGCTGCAGCCACATACTGTTATTTTTCCAAACTGACCTCTTCCAAAAGAGCAGCACCTTCCATGTTGGTCCTCTCGGATCCTTAGCATTTTCATCTCCCGGTCTATGTCTGCCTCCTCACTGCTCGGGAGACACTAGTCACTGCGGGCAAGAGTTAGTTACATTTGGATGCTGAAGCTCATGGTTAGGAGTGTGATGAGGTGGAGGGTCTGCATGGTCTCAGAGCCATCCTGTTAGCTGAGGGTAAGGATAAAAAGGGAGGAACAGTAACCTTAGAGTGCGGACAGTGTCCCACCCTAGCCAGCCAAGCAGAATGAGCCCTGGACACCTTGTGTCTCCTGCTATGATGTGTGCATCCGGGCATCTGCTATTTGTGTTGATGCTTGCCAAGCACAATGGCTGACTTGAGTCATGAGGAAGCATTAGGCAAGTCTGAGGCATGGTCTCCAGACAAAGTGGCCAGTGTTTCCAGGTGTTCATGATGCCCACACTGGCCTGGGTTGGAGGAGACATGATGTTTTCAGACAGCCCAGGACTCTGGGCCAGGAGGAGTGCACCAGTGACAGTAGTTGGCGAAACTTGGATACAACTGGCTGTTCCTTACTAGGTTGTATGTTCATGATTGGTCCTGACTTTGATCACTGTAACTGCTTTTCTCTAAGTCATTAGCACGTGGGGAAGCTTGAGCAAGCCTGGGTAGGAATCCTTTGCATTATTTTTATGAGTTTGAAAGTACTTAATGATGAAGTTAAGCAGTGAGAAAATTAGTTCCGCAGAGGACGTGAAAGCAGCCTGGTTCAGGGGTAACAACTAGTGATTTGTGGTGAAGGGTCTGTGGGAGTTCTTCATTGGATCTCAGGCCTTAGTTATTTTTCTGGCAGTTTCAGGCAGAGGGACTGAGGGGAGACTGAATCCCTGGGCAAGTGAGGAGGGTATATACTGAGCGACCTAGAGAGAGGACCTCACTGGCAAGAAATGTTCCTTTAATACAACTTTTCCTGAGCCAGAGCAGAAGTCCTACTGGATAAGAAAGTCTGGATAGGTAAGAGTGTAAATGGCTGCTGTGTAAAACCTCAAAGTTCTAAAAGTGAAGTCAGACACAGGCGGTTTACTTTGGAGGGGATGGCGATTGAGACAGGATTTTTAAAATTGTAATTATTATTTTATTTGTATGGATAGTTTGCCTGCATGAATATCTGTGCATCACATGCCATACCTGGTGCTTGAGGAGGCCAAAAGAGGGCATCAGGCTGTCTGGAACCAGAGTTACAGACAGTTGTGAGCTGCCATGCGGGTACTAGGAATTGAATCCTTGTCCTCTGGAAGAACCATCTCTACAGCCTGAGACAGGATTTAATTATGTAGCCTAGGCTGGCCTCAGAATACAGTCCTCTTGGCTTAACCTTGTTTCCCCTAGTAGCTGGGATTACAGGGAGGTGACACTGCACTGGCTCAGAAGTCAAGCTTTTCTTTTTCTTTTCTTTTTTTTTTTTTGGTTTATTGAGACGGGGTTTCTCTTTGTAGCCCTAACTGTTGTGGACTCACTCTGTAGACCAGACTGGCCTCCGACTCAGAGATCCACCTGCCTCTGCCTCCTGAGGGCTGGGATTAAAGGCGTGTGCCACCTCTCCTGGCCAGAAGTCAAGCTTTTAAAAAAGATTACTTATAAAGCGTTTACAAGGATGAACAAAAATGCAGAGGCAGAGCTTAGGACTGTAGGACTCCCTAAGGTTCCCTTAGTGCTCCGATCCTCTTCCTGTTGGAGGGACACAGATTAGTCAGTCAGTGCAATCTGTTCCCTCCCTTTGTTGGTATTAATCTTCCTTTCGTTTACTATTTGGTTTCAAAAGTAGTATTTTCTCTTTTCTTTTTTTCATCCTCGTTCCTTTCATGTTCCCTTCTCCCTCCTCTTCTCATCCCGCTGTCCCTCTGCTCTGAGACAGAAGCTTATGTAGCCTAGACTGGTCTTGAACTTGCTCTGTAGCCCAGACTCACCATAAACTCCTAATCCAGTCTCCAGCTTCTGCATATGGGTTATAGGTGTGTGTGCCTGGCTAGTCTTGTGTTTTCTTATTGTAAATTTGCATATGATTATTATCTTTTACTGTTCAAAAACTTTTCTAAACTGCACTTCTTTGCTAACCCTTGTGTCCTTTCTTTCATGTCCATGGCAACACCGCCATCTGCAACTCAGGAGCCAGCCGAAGGTAAGAGTTCTTCACACGATGCTTGTAGAGAATACTGGGCACCTCCTTGAAATACTGGCGTTTTCTTCTCAAAACTGAAAAACTCTTTCTCCCTGCAGGTTTATAAAACAGTATAAACTGTTGGCAATCTCATGTCTCCAAAGCTGCTTTTTGGCACAGGTTGGGCTGTAGGACTGTAGAGAGCAGTATGCTCTGCCCAGTCTCCTAGCAACCCAACATGGATTGCTTGTGTGCCGTAGATTAGCATGAAACTGATTGTTCCAGACTCTGCTCACTCTGGGCCCGTCCAGCTCATCTTGCTCCTGGGCAGTTGGGGATGCTTTGCCAGTCCCATGGGGTCCTGATGATGGGCTCCAGCTTCCTCTGCAGGCTGTGCTTGCACCTCACATTAGAGCCAAATTCTGAGACTACCCTTCATACCCTTTCTAAGATTACATTTTAAAATTTGTCTATGTGTATGTTGCACTTCCCACTGCACATCCACAGCATATGTGCAGAGGTTAGTGGACAACTTTCAGGCATTGGTTCTTTTCTTTTTTTTTTTTTTTTTTTTTTTTTTCGAGACAGGGTTTCTCTGTGTAGCTCTGGCTGTCCTGGACTCGCTTTGTAGACCAGGCTGGCCTTGAACTCACAGAGATCCGCCTGCCTCTGCCTCCCGAGTGCTGGGATTAAAGGCGTGCGCCACCACCGCCCGGCTATTGGTTCTTTTTTTACACCATGTGGACAACCAGGGATTCAGTCAGGCTTGGTGGCAGACACTTGACCCACCAAACTAACTTTTGTGTGGGAGTGTTGGCTTCTTTGTCTCCTGAGGGTCTTAAATTTTTTTTTTTAAAGATTTATTTATTATGTATACAGTGTTCTGTCTGCAGGTATATCTGCAGGCCAGAAGAGGGCACCAGATTTCATTATGGATGGTTGTGAGCCACCATGTGGTTGCTGGGAATTGAACTCATGACCTCTGGAAGAGCAGCCAGTGCTCTTAACCGCTGAGCCATCTCTCCAGCCCGGGTCTTAAATTTTTAAAAAAGATTTATTTGCTTTATTTTATGTGTCTGAGTGTTTTGTCTTGATGCATGTATGTACACCATGTGCATGCCTGGTGCTCATGGAGTTGAGGAGAGGATGTGGGATCCCCTGGGGCTGGAGTTACAGATGGTTGTAAGCTACCATATAGGTGCTGGGAACCCTGTCCCTGAAAGAGCAGCAAATGCTCTTAACTGCTAAACTCCTAGGGGCCTTATTCTAACAGGTTCTCTGAGTCAGCAGAAAGCCTGCTTTTAACTGGACGGTTCTCTGAAGTTACTAGAACTTCTAGGAAACTTAGTTTGTCTACATTCTTGGGCTTGTTTTTGTTTTACAGCCTGTGGTGGGGCTGTAACTCTACACTGTTACTGTTGCTGAAATATGTGTACACATGCCTTTTGGGATCCCTAATGACCTTGATGTGTGACACTGTTCCACTTATGTTTGTGAACTCCGCCTCACTTTTGCTATGAAAGGGTGCTGGGTTAATTTTGCTTTTTATTGGAGAAGATGGAGACCAGTAAAGATGTGAGGAAACCACTTCACAGCATTTAAAGCTTGCCATGTTTTATTCTGTGAACTGTTCTCACCGCTTAGAGAAAATGCTTTGCAGACAAAAAGTCTGGAAGGGGAGGCCCACATCCTTAACAGATTGCTTCCTCTGGGAGAGGTTGGCAAATTATAGACCTTCATTTATTTATTTTAAAATGTATTAATTTATCGCGTATGTGCCGCATGTGTGTGTGCGTTCCCACATGCTTACCCTGCCATGCGTGTGCTATGTCAAGCACTTAGTGGTCAGAAGACAGCTTTTGGGAATCAATTCTTTTCTTCTACCAGTTGAGTCCTGGAGAATCGAACTCAGGTCATAAGCTGGGTGGCAAGCACCTTTACCCTCTGAGCTGTCTTACCAGTCCTATTTTTATTTTATATTTTTCTGTAGAATTTGTTAATGTGACTATGTATTTCTTCTCTGCTCATTGAAAACCTTTTTGATTTAAATAAATAAAGATTTATTTAGAAAGAAGGGAATATAGTACAAGATAGCTATTCTACAACCAACACACCAAAAAGAGCAGGAACACACCAAAAAGAATAGGAACGTAGACTTTGTTACCTGTTAGTGGGACAATTTGCCCTAGGGGTGCTGCCATCTAGGCCCCCAGTGCAAGATGAAGCTCTTAGCCCTCATATGACTGCTGAACTGAGGGGGGCTGATATGTAGGGACACTCCACATCTGAGCAGTGGGATGGGTGGGAGGATGGAACCGGGAGGGGTGGAAAGAGAGCACTGTGATGGAGATGTAACTTGAAGTAATAAATAAACATCAAAAAAGAAAGAAAGGCCGGGCGGTGGTGGCGCACGCCTTTAATCCCAGCACTCGGGAGGCGGATCTCTGTGAGTTTGAGGCCAGCCTGGTCTACAAAGTGAGTCCAGGACAGCCAGAGATATACAGAGAAACCCTGTCTCAAAAAATAAAACAAAAAAAAAGAAAGAAAGAAGGGAATAAGGAACAGTGGGGGAGGGGAAAATTAAAACAGCATATGCCAGAAGGAAACCCATTGTTTTGTATGATCACCTAAATAATTTATAATAAAAAAGAGTGGCTCTGGGTATGGGATACTGCACACCTTTAATCCCAGCTGTTGGGAGACAGACTCAGGTGGATCTCTGGACCTTGAGTCCAGACTGCTCTCAAAACAAAACAAAACCCAAAAAAGCTCAAACTCAAGAAATAGTATAGTATCTGATGCTTATAGTGGAAAACATTAAAAATATGAAAACCACTCAGGTAAAAGGCCTGCTCCACACCAAACCTAACTTTTAACGTTAACATCAGTGAGGTAGTACAGTTAATCTGATTGTTGGGGATTTGACCTGGTACTTGTACATGGCAGACAAGTACTAAGCTACACCAAGCCCACTCTTAAATATTCAACAAATTGTTTTCTGAGGAAGCAAAGCATATTCATTAGCAAGAGAAGCAAACATAGCCTCTTGAAGCCAGTGTCCAGTGCACCATGTTGACCAGCAGAGCAAGCTCTAAAGCTGTAATAAGACAGTAGCTACTTAAAGGGCAGCTCTCAGGATTTATTTGACAGTGTTTATATAAAATACTCATTAATTTGGATCTGTGAATGGAGTATGCATGAATAAAGTGTGATTTTACAAAATTGCTAAAACGTACAAGTAGTTACTTAGTATTTTTGGTAAATAAGAACTATTTATTAGTGTTTAGCTTTATGCTCAGCTGTGGCATTCTGTAAACAAGAGCCACTGTTTCTCTAAAGCTTTCTTTAAGTGGTCCTAGTGTCTTAGCTAGAGTTTCTGTTGCTGGGCAGCTGAAACATCACTGGATAGCCAGGCTGGCTTGAAACTTGGCTATCCTCCTGCTTCAGTCGCTCGGGTGCTGAAATTATAGGGTTGGGCCATCTGGCCTGACTACTAAGTTGGTTAACAATGCTATGCATTATTATAATGGCACCATGTGATGTTAAGGTTTGTTCATGTACTCTTTTTATGTTCCCTCTGCAACAGATATTTGCATATGATCACTGTTTCTGGTCCATGGATGAATCTGTCCGAGAGAAGTATGCAGGTAACTGTGCACAGTTTCCTGTGCATTTAGTAATGTGGAGGCATGTTGGTGTGCTCTCCATCCACTACCATGGTATCATTTGTTGTAACTTTTAAACAGTGCCCAGTCAGGTGCTTCCTGGATTTGCTATGAAAGGTTTTGTGTAGTCTGGGGATGGAGAGACTTGAGGGTGATGTTCTTGGTGTGAGATGATAAATATCTCTGACTATAGGATTTCACGAAGGCTGTCTTGCATGCATCTCCTGGGACCAGGAGCTACATCATAGGCATGTAGGCCCCCATAGTATCTGTGATGTAGTTTAGAGGGACCTGGCTTACGGGGGGATGAGCCGCACACTGGAGCCCAAGTTGTAGTCCTTAAAACCTCTGTGATGCTTGCTGATTCTCCAGGCTGCCAGAGCATCTCCTCCCCTCTGTACCACAGCCCTCTCTGTTTCCTTTTGCCCCTACTCTACTGCCTTCCCAGAGGTAACTGTCTTATCCTCATTTCTCCATGTGGGTGCTGAGAATTGAACCCAGGTCTTCTTCAAAGAACAGCAAGTGCTCTTAACTTATGAACCATCTCTCTAGCCCCTATTTCTAGGATCTCTCTCCCTGTTCTAACTGCTGTGAATTGTAGGTCGTGTAATTTGAAATTTTCATGAGGAAGAAGAAAGAGCAGTTGATGAGCATGGTTTTTCTTGAGCTCTAATACACTTTGAATAAAAGTATATGTAGTGAAATTTAGGCACATCTAGATCCTAAGTTTAAATTTTAGATGTTTAGGGCTGGTGAGATGGTTCAGATGGTGTAACCGAACTTTTAAATTATTATTTAACACTTATTTATTTATTACTAAATTCACTTATAACAAAACCCAACAATTTCTTAACTATTAATCCTATAAATTCCTACAACCCCTTTAACCTATCCACTAAACCTATTGATAATCATAACAACCACTTTCATAACCTTTTAGAATGATACAGTCTCTGGGGCAGATCCTCAGTCGTCAGGAACACAGTCTTTGTTGTAGATTCTTTAACACACTTAGCAGTCCTTTTTCTGGATCTCTCAGATGCAGGTTCGTCAGGGTAAGTTGGTTATTGCAGTCTCACCTTAAATAAGGCTTCATGCTTTCTTCTCTGTGGGAGACCCCAGCCGTCTGCAGGCCAACTTACTTCTTTTGAATCAGGAACTCAGCTGCTCTGCCTCAGTCCTTAAAGCCAGGCACCGTTTCCTTTAGGCCACTGTTTGGACAGATCAAACCCCTCTAGGCAAAAGCTGAGCCACAGGGTCCAGTCCTTGGCCTTTTGGTGTCTTGCTCAGGCTTTCTTTGCTCACCGGCTTCTTTCTGCTTCAGGGAGAGAGCTGGCCATCAATGGCCAGCCGTTTTTTCAGCAGGACTCTTGGAGCTCTCTAGCATCAGGGGCCTCTTCTCTTCTGGGCTCCACGCACTGTCCTCAAATAGGAGGAACTCTGTTTCAGCTTAATTTGGGCTCCGCCCACTTAGCAGCTGAAAACAATGTCAGGCCAGATACTTTGTTTCTTCAATTCTATTGAGTCTTTCCTGTTTTCCTGACTTCAAACTTGTTTTTCAGTCTATTGAGTCTTTCCTGTTTTTGCTGACTTCATGCTGATAATGCTCTTCAGGCCCCGAATTAAGAGACAGTATCAGAAACTCCTATATATTTTCTAAATCTAATTTATCTAACCCCTACAAGATGGTAAGGTGCTTGTACCAGGCCTGAACATAGGAGTTTAACCTCCAGGACCCACATAGTGAATGAATGGCGAGAACCAACTCCTAAGGTTGTCCTCTGACCTCCACACATGTCACATGACACACATGCAATAAGTAAAGATTGTTGAATCTTAATTGTTGACTGTAAAATAAGCTGCTCCGAGCTATGTATTGCATGGTCTCATTTGGCTGTCCTTGTTCAAGCATCTTACAGAGAACCCTTCACTGACTCTGCTCACTCTAACTAGAAATAGCCTGTGGGACAGAAGCTTTTGGAAGCATCTTTCAACCATAAACACCTTGTTTGGGGATAAATAAGCAGATTGGTAGGGTTTTGTTTTTTTTTTTTTTTTTTTTAGATTTTTGTTTGATTTCTTATTTGTTCATGTGTTTTTTGCTCTTTTTTTTTTTTTTTTTGGTTTTTCGAGACAGGGTTTCTCTGTGTAGCCCTGGCTGTCCTGGACTCACTTTGTAGACCAGGCTGGCCTCGAACTCGCAAAGATCCGCCTGCCTCTGCCTCCCAAGTGCTGGGATTAAAGGCGTGCGCCACCACTGCCCGGCTGTTTTTTGCTCTTAAAAAAAACTTCCTGTCCTTATGGAAGAGTTAGAGGAAGATTTGAGGGAGCTGTAGGAGCCAAAGACATCACAAGAAGACCTACATAGCCTATTAACTTGGACAGAGCAGGGCTCATAAAAACTGAACCACCAACCAAAGAACTTGGATGGACTGGTTCTAGGCCCACTACACATATGAAGCTGATGGGCTGCTTGATCCTCAAGTGGATCCCCTAACAATTGGAGTGGGGACTATCTCTGACTTGGTCTCTGTTGCCTCCCTCTGGACCCCATTTTCCTAGCAGAGCTGCCTTGTCTTGCCTCAGTGGAAGAGAAGGCACTTAGTCCTAATGCAATTTGATGTGCCTGAGTGGGTTGGTACCAGGCACAGGAGTAGGGTGGAGCAGGAGGAAGGGTTATGGGGGAAGTGGATGGGAAGGTGGGACTGGGAGGAGAGGGGGAGGGAGGGGAGTTTTCTATTGGGATGTAAAATAAATGAATAAATTAATGAAAAACATTCCCATCCTTTAGGTCAAGATGATGTTTTCAAGTGCCTTGGGGAGAACATCCTCCAGAATGCGTTTGATGGCTACAACGCCTGTATCTTTGCCTATGGACAGACAGGTAACGTGAACTAGCATGTACTCACATTCAGGCATCCCTCCTTGAAGGCGAAGATGAAGCCATACTTACCGGACCGCACTACCTACTTATCCTGTGTTAGTTTCTCTCACAGGTGATGAAATTAGGCAGTGGGATGCTTTCTAATACAGTGCAGTAAAATTAGGATTAAAATCCTTTTTCTTGGCCAGGGCATGGAGGCTACGCCTTTAATCCCAGCACTCGGGAGACAGGGGCAGGCGGATCTCTGTGAGTTGGAGGCCAGCCTGGTCTATCAAGAGAGTCCAGGACAGGCATGGCTACACAGAGAAACCCTGTCTTGGACAAACAACAACAACAACCAAAAAACACCCAACAGCTTTCTCTTCATTTTTCCCCCCATGTGAATTGTTTTTTTTCTTCTTCCTCCTCCTCTTCCTCGTAGTTTGCAGAGCTGCAACCATTGAGCTTCTTATTGACTGTATCTGCACATTATAGTGCTTTAAAGATCATGACAGAATACCAAGAAGAAACCAGTTGTGGGCTGGAGAGACAGCTCAGTGGTTCAGAACACTGGCTGCTCTTCCAGAGGACCCGGGTTCAATCCCCAGCATCTACATGGCAGCTCACAACCACCTGTAACTCCAGTTCCAGGGAACCTGACACCTTCTTCTGGCTTCTGTGGGCACCAGGCATGCAGATGGTGCATAGACATGTAGGCAAAGCACCCATACACATTAAGTAAAAATAAAAATATTTTAAAAAGAACATACATGATAATATCTTACTGGTCATAACTGGTAAGGACTTTAGGCTTTTATACTTTGTGATTAAAGAAAACCAAATTAAAGTAAAACTAGTTACTTTCATAAGTATTCATCATGTGACTTGTCCACTGGGACACTGTTCTTTTTTTTTTTTTTTTTTTTTTTTTTTTGGTTTTTCGAGACAGGGTTTCTCTGAATATCTCTGGCTGTCCTGGACTCGCTTTGTAGACCAGGCTGGCCTCGAACTCACAAAGATCCGCCTGCCTCTGCCTCCCAAGTGCTGGGATTAAAGGCGTGCGCCACCACCGCCCGGCTGGGACACTGTTCTTTATAGAACAGGGTTTATGATGGGGCTGGGCATCATGTATTGTGCTCAAAAGACAGAAATTGTGAACCAGGCGGTGCTAGCTCCTCTCTTGCCCTGCCTTTCACCAGATGGCCTTCTGCCTCATCATTTCCTCCTTTAAAAGTGTTGATACTTCAGACCTTCCCACAGGGCTGGCATGATGAATTACCCTGTGCTCACTTTAGAAAGGAGCTGGAAAGTTGGAAATAGAAGTTTGGTGATAGTTGACAACAGCAGCAACTTGTGAGGTCAAAAGCACACCAGTATTGCAAAGCCACTTGGTACTAGGAGGGCAGATTATACCTAAGTGTCACATGTTGGTTCCTGGTAGTAGGACTGTGGGAATTTAATCTTTCCCCTTTTCATTTGTTCATTTTTTTCTGGTCTGTCTGTCCATCCTTCCATCATTCCTTCCTTTACTTCTTTCTTTCTTTTGATAGGATCTCCTGCTATAACTCAGCCTGGCTTTGACATTGCTATCCTCCTGCCTCGGCCTCTGGAGTGTTGGTATTATAGGTGTGTACCATCACAGTGGTCTCTGAGTCTTCTTCAATGACTATGTTTCTGTAATAATGGAGAAAATCCTTGTATTAGAGGAAGATTATTGTTTGTGCCACGCACTGTTCCAAGAATTCAGTAAGCTGATTTGCCCTGAACCCCATGGCTACCTGTGTCTTCTGTTCTTTGATTTCAGTAGTTTGGAATGTCTATATAACAGTATTTTCTGTCTGTCTGTCTTGTCTTGTCTTTTTTTTTTTTTTAATTGAGACAGGCTGTCAAGTAGAGGCTGACTTTGAACTCCTGCTGGATTAGAGGTGTGGACCATCATGCCTGGCAAGGTTTTTTCTTTCTAGACCATGATTACTTTTGTTTTACACAAGTAATAGAAAGCTTCTATATGTTCCATTCTTACTATGCTTAGATGCATTTCTTATTCTGTTCAGATATCTGTATATTTATTATATTATGTGCATTTTTCTAAGTCCTAAAAATTTATTGTAAGTAGTAGAAAGAGGGTTAAATGCCTTTAAACTTCTCCAAGAAATAGTAATGACTGCTTTTTGTTTTTCAGGGTCTGGAAAGTCTTACACCATGATGGGCACAGCCGACCAGCCTGGGTTAATCCCCAGACTCTGCAGCGGACTCTTTGAACGAACCCAGAAAGAGGAGAATGAAGAACAGAGCTTTAAAGTTGAAGTGTCCTACTTGGAAATTTATAATGAAAAAGTTCGGGACCTTCTTGACCCCAAAGGGTAAAACTTGGATGCTTGAGTGCTGTGGCTTTCTGGAAACAGACATAATAGATTGGCTTCAGAGAAGTTTGTAATTGAGCTGTAGTCAAGAATAATCTAGCCATGGTGTTTGTGATTTATATTTACGCGGATCAGCTTCCCACAGCCAGTTCTGGGTCATTAGAGCTGGCGTAGTGATAATGCAGGTCTATACTTGTGCCTTGCTGCCTCTCCTTCTTTCAACACCCAAAGCCACAGACAAAACAGAGGTGGCGAGGGTGCTCATTTAGTAGAATGTGACTGTAGCCTTCAGTGATTCAGCCTCTTTTTTTTTTTTTTTTTTTTTTTAAGGCAATAAATTTTGGATTTCCATGGTTGATTCCAGGCGTGAAGTGAGGGGGGAGGTACACACAGAGCTTGGAGCCTGGTCTTAAAATGGCTAATCTGAAAGCCCTCCCCCTTGGGGTAGGAAATGCCAGTGACTTTGTGGGGTTGGCTTTGAAAGAGAACTGCTTCAGAGCATAAGGAGGCCCCCAGAACTGCTCTCCTCACTCTGCCGGGGAAGCAGTGACTGTGATTGTTGCTGCCTCATGCAGAGCGGCATTAACGCGGGCGGAGAGCCGCGTGGAGATAGTGAGCTTTGTTTGGATGACCAAGGTGGTCCAGGCAGTGAGAGACAGAGAGTCCCAGTGAGGCTCAGTCAAAAGCAAACAGATCTCAGTGCCTCACAGCCATCTTTCTTTGGCTAGTATGGCCTTCAGGCTGGAGCTTGAATTAATACTTGATACGTCTGTCCAAATTTACCTACGCATTGTTTATCAAGTCATTCTTGCCAGGCACCGTGCATTTCAGAGGAAGAGTCCATAGTATGAGAGAATGAGTCCATAGTATGAGAGAATGAGTTTTGCAAACAAGTTAGCATGCAGTCTGCTTTTCACTTGTGAGGAGCGCTAACACAAAACAATGCAAAAAGAGAAAGACTGCCTTTCCCAGAGCCAAGAGAGGGTTCTCTAGATTTGCTTGATGGTTTCTGTGCTAAGCAGGACTTTATCCACTGAGAAGTGAGGTGAGACAATTAGTGTGCAGGCACAGCTTCTGCCAGCATGTGGTAGTGTATGGACGTCACCCATTTGCAGGATGATCAGCGTTCAATGCAGCTGGAGGGTAGGGTGTGTAGAGCCAAAATGTCATAGAAGGAGGCCAGAGATGGGTGGTCATGGCTCAGACACTTATATTTTTCTCCCTGTGCACTTTTGTATTGTGCCTTCATTGCTTTTCTTGTATTTTGACCTCTGCATAGATGACTACTTTCTTTGAGAGACCTACACGTCCCAGAAACAGTAAACTGGCTGGCTTCGTTGCTGTTCATACTTGTATTTTATATCCCTTAATGGGCTGGCTTAGTTACGTGTGTTTAGTCTGTAGCGGTTTCTTGTTTGTTTTGTATGTGGCTTTAGTGCTCAGCACATAGGCCTTGGAACTACACAGCTCAGGATCCAGGTCCTCTTGTTAAGCAAGTTCCTTACACTTTCTAGGAGAACTACACAGGGAATGAATGATGTTATCACACAGTATCCCAAAGGGCTGTTGTGAAGATTAAGAACATGATACCCCCGAGGTCTCAGGGCTTCTGGCATACAGTGAATGCTTAGCATGCACTAGCTGTGGATTTCTTGTGAAAGTTTCTTGAGGATTTTAAAAGATTGTTTCCTTTTTAAAAAATGTAAAACCTTTTATTTATATATACATGTGTGTGTGTGTCTGAGTGTGAATGCACGTATGTGGTCCCTCTGGAGGTCAGAAGAGGGTATGGGATCCCTTGGAGCAGTCTGATGTGTGTACTGAGAGCTGGGCTCCAGCCTCTGCCGTAACAGCAGGCACTCTTAACAGCTGAGCCATCTCTGCACACCCTACAAACGTTCCTGTTTCTGGAAAGTAAAATAACTGAATTAAAGTTTTAGATCAAATTTCATTTCCACCAGAGTATTTGAGAAAACTTCATTTTAAAGAGTCAAGCTGTGATTTTATTAATTCAGTGGCTATTGTGTATAGTAATGTAATCTTGTTTTTCTTGAGGCATTTTACATATATGTCATATATATGTCATGTTATATACATATACACACACACACACGTATGTCTTTTAGGAGAAAAGACCAGGAAGGCCAGAGAGATGGCTCAGGCCACTCTTCCAGAGAACATGGAATTGTGGAACAATTCCTAGTATCCACATGGTGGCTCACATCATCTGTAACTCCAGATCCAGGGGAGCCAGTGTCCTCTTCTGGCCAATGGTTCACAGACATATGCTGACAGAATACCAGTACACGTAAAAAAGGGAGGTAGTGCTGAGGAGACCGCATAGTTTGTAAAGTGCTGTTCTACAAGTGTGGGGACCTGGGTCCCTAGAACCCATGTTAAAAAAATCTGTGTGTGCTTATAATCCCAGTATTGAGGAGGCCAAGACAGACAGGCATATCCCTGAGGCTAACAGGGCGGCTGGCCTAGCCAGTCATCACAGTCCAGGTCCCAGCGAGAGACCTTACCTCAATAAATAAGGTGGAAAGCATCCAAAGAATGATGCCTGAGGTTGACCTCTGACCTCCATAGGTACACACCTGTTGACACACATGCCTACACACACCTGCATACACACACATACACATTAAAGAGAAAAAAGAAAAAGCAAAGGCTGAGTTAGTAGCAAACTATGTCCTGCCGTAAGAGGCGAGCAGCAATCCAGATCCTGTGCTGTGTCTACTGTAGCTGAAGTCACACAGATTTACATGAACACTTGTCATCTTCTGTGTTCATGTAGCACTGCATGTTGAACCTGGGATGCTAGAGATTCTGAATCATTAGGAAATACTACACTGTGGTCCCTTTGCTGGAAGACAGTAAAGCCTTAAGATGGCAGAGCCATGTCTGGTTCCCCGCTGTTTTGAAACTATTCATTTACTCATCCAGCACCTCTGCTTGCTTCCCTTATGGTGGGTGAGGTGGATATGCTTCCGGTTCCCTGTGATCTCAGGCTGTGTGTTCACCACCGTTCCTCCATTCTGCCCCGAGCTGCTTGCTCTGTGACCCTTCTCCTCCAGGCCCCATTGTTACAGTGTTTCCTGTATTCTGTCTCTAGGACCTGCTGATACCTGTACTCCAAGCCCTGTAGCCGACACAGTGCAAGTGCTTGTTGGCACCTCAGTTCTGTTTCTACCTTGTTAGCCAAGCGTGTTAATTCTCTGAGTGACTCTTGGGTGGCAGGGATTGTACTAGGAACTATAGACCCCAAAACTATTATTAATACAAGGCATTCTTCTCTTCTAGAGCCTGGTCTATTATGCTAATAAGTTCTGATCCATGGCAGGGACGAGCAGACTCTGAGACAAGGGAGTAGTGGGAACAGATTATAAAGGAACATGGGTGTCAGACCAAGGAGCAGGAAGGAACCTTATGTTGTAGCACCGATAAACCACCACAGTATTTTTTTTTGAATTTTTTGAATATTTTGAAAAGACAGTATCTCTCTGTGGCCAAATGAACAAATAGTAGAGAGTACAGATAAACAAACCAAAAACCATAGTCACCTGAGATTTTACTATTAGTAAATATTCTTTTAAAAAAATCATTTTAATCAATAAGAAATACTTATATTTACAGAGTGCAATGGGATATTTAGGGATATGTGGACATTATGGAATGGCTTCCTCGATCTAATTATCTGTTTCCTCAATTGTCATTATTTTTTAGTATGGTGTGAACAAATGAAACCCTCCCCTAGCAATTTTGAAATACAGTTTACACCATGACTGACTACAGTCACTATCCTGTTGGTGGGTCTCAGAATTTACCTCTCCTGATTGAAACTTGGTGCTCTTTACCCAGCATCTGGACAGGTGCTCCTGGTATTCACTTAAAACATTGAGAGTGCCGCAGCTCCATGCTTGCTGGGAGGTTTGTTTTAGGAAACTAATGAGCATTTATTTTATTGAATTTTTATGCATCTATTGAAACGATCATATTTCTCCCCCCTCCTCTAGTGTGTCAATGTGATAAAGGGTGCAGACCCCCTCATTAGACCAACCAGACAAGTCAGATAAGCCCACTACTGTGCCTTTAAATCGCTCTGAGAGCCCTTTGTTGTCTTTGTTTCTTTGTTCACAGCTGAGCTGGGCCTGCGGTTTTTCTTTCTTGTGCACTTAACACTTACAGAGCTTCTGTCTTGGGGCTGCTTTTGTGATATGACAAGGAGGTTGTTGGTATTTATTTGAGTCTGCATTCTACATGGTAGTAAATACACTTCCCACGCTTACCCTTTTGAGCGATGTGGTATTTTTCCACATTATCAGGCTTTTCTTCTCAGCAAGGATTTAAAGTTAGGTTTAAATCCTTGAGGGAGCCAGTGAGCCGCTCTTCTTTGTAGGGGGTCTCTCTTGAAGTGCGTGCATGTTTCTGTGAAGCACCGTTGAGTCCTAGAAGCAGGCAGTCACTAATGGACCGTGTCTCCGTCCTGAACAGAAGCCGTCAAACCTTGAAAGTGAGAGAGCACAGCGTGCTGGGACCCTATGTGGATGGACTTTCTAAACTGGCTGTCACGAGCTACAAGGTAACAGTGCCCTCTTTGTAAGCTGCTTCAGTTTACTGTCATTTCGTCTCATTACATTTCTTTTTTTAGATTAAGTATTTAAAATTTTTGCTATTTTAGTATTTTTATTTTGTGTGTGTGAGTATTTTGGCTGCACGCATGCTTATGTACTGTGTGTGTGCCTGGTGCCCCTGAGGCCAGAAGAGGGCGTCAGATCCCCTAGAACTAGTTACAGACTGTGAGGTACTCTGTGGGTGCTGCAAATTGAACTCTGGTTTTCTGAAGCCATCTCTCCAGCCCTTGATTAAAATTTTAAAAATTTGGTTTATAATACCATCACGTAGTAACTTACTCTCTACAAAAACTTAGGGGTGAGGTGGAGATTAGTCAGTGAATATCAGCTGAGCACAGCAAAAACTCCAGACCGTCAGTGGTAAAGGATCCCAATGGGCTTGCGAAAGTTCTTGAAAATGTTTTACCTGTGGTGATTTTTTTTGCAGCTAATGATTTTATTTTGAGAGTATTTGTTGTGTTGAAGTGTTTACTAAATATCATCCTTTTTAATTTATACAGCAAAAGTGTAATTATGTGACTTATGAAAATTTTCTGTATGTTTGGTAGCTTTAAGATTATGTTCAAGCCGGGTGTGGTGGTGCCCGCTTTTAATCCCAGCACTCGGGAGTTGGGGCAGGCGGATCTCTGTGAGTTGAAGACCAGCCTGGTCTACAAAGTGAGTCTGGGATAGCCAGAGCTACTCATAGAAACCCTATCTTGAAAAACCAAAACCAAAAAAAACCCAAAAACCAAACCAAAACCAAAACAAACAAACAAAAAAGATTGTGTATAACAGCATATTAGGATTTAAGTCTTGCTTCTGTATGGATTACTATACGTTCTGTTATTATGCATCCTTAGTGTATAGGAAGTACCTCGTATGATGGGTGTTTTCAGTACCTGTATGACTGAATGAATCAAAGAATAAGCAGTGATTTAAACATTGCTTTTCTGTTAAAGAAGTCTGAAATAGACACTTCAAGGCTGGTGTCATGTCTCCAAGCTGTTAGTAGCCACCTCAGTTTCTTCCCCACTCCACAGGAGATGCTGTAATGCCGGTGCTCCGAGTGCTTCTTACAATAGAGATATGATGCATGCCTGCTTCCATTAAGGAGGATCACCCATGGGCTGGAAAAATGGGTCAGTGGTTAAGAGCGCTAGCTGTTCTTCCAAAAAAAAAAAAAAAATCCCAGCACCCACATGGCACTTCACAGCTGTCTGTAATTACCAGGCATGGTGGCGCACGCCTTTAATCCCAGCCCTTGGGAGGCAGAGGCAAGTGGATCTCTGTGTGATCAAGGCTAGCCTGGTCTATAAAGTGAGTCCAGGACAGCCAGGGCTACACAGAGAAAACCAGTCTAGGAAAAAAAATAAGAGATCCAGATGGTCTGTTTAGTTGCTAGGCTGGACTGCACAGACATCTGGGAAATGCAGCCTCGTGGCTCTGCCACTGCAGACTTAGTGGAAGAGAGCGGGTTCCTTCACTGCACAGAACACTGGGTGGTGGGAGGCTGCTGGGTAGCTCTTTTATATACTCTGTCTCTGATTCCTCATTTCACAAGCTCTTGTAGAGGACTGTGTGTGTGTGTGTGTGTGTGTGTGTGTGTGTGTGTGTGTGTGTGT
>CAJQZJ010032201.1:5902422-5962418 GCA_907164525.1 Lophiomys imhausi | reverse complement strand
TGTGTGTGTGTGTGTGTGTGTGTGTGTGTGTGTGTGTGTGTGTGTGTATGTCGGTGTGTGTGTGTGTCTCTGTGTGTGTGTGTGTATGTCTGTGTGTATGTATTCATTATTGTTTGTGGTGCCAGAGGCTAGACCCTGGGCCTGATGCATGCTGACCAGTTGCATTGCTCTGGGCTCCATTCCCAGCCCAGGAGATGATAGTTTGTGTTGTAGGTAGTGAAGCAGAGCTCAGACGACTTCAGTCACTGCCTCAGAGCTTGTAGCTCTTGGTGGGTGGGGGAGACAGGGTCTCATTGTGTCACCCTAAATGACCTGGGACTCTTGCATAAACCGGGTTGGCCTCAGACTCCCAAAGGCTCACTTGCTTTGCTTCCTGAGTGCTGGGCCCCAGAGCGCAGAATCTGAAAAAAACCAAGCCAGCCCTGGGCCTGTAATCACAGCTCTTCAGGAGGCTGAGGCAGTAGCATGAACAGTTCAAGGCCAACCTGAGCAATTTATTTAGGCCCTGTCTCAAAAAATAAAAACAGATTCTCCGCCCTTCTTTTTGGTTATTTGAAGGTTAACTGAAAACTCTGTTATGTAGGGGAAGAGACTACAAGCTGATAAATGATCCTGTCTTAATGGGTTTTGGAGATTAGCCCCAGGGAATTCCTACTTTTCCTTCTCTGTATCCTTCTTCCTCTCCTATGTAGGAGTGCATGGGCTTGAGAAAAATGAGATATAGTCATAGCACAGGAAGGTCCAAGAAGAAGGGGCAGATTATTGAATATGCCCTTATACCTTTGTATATTGATACAAAATTAGTAGGTTATTTGGCTAAAGTGGTATTGACCATTGTTTATTGTGCAAAAATAAGATTGTATTGGATTACATAGGTATTGATCTTTGTATATTGATACAAAATTAAGATTATAGTTGGCCACAATGGTATTGACCCTTGCATATGGACGTAATATTAAGATTATATTGGGCTACATAGGCATTGATCTTGGTATATTGATACATAATTAAGAGTATATTTAACCACAATTGAATAGATCTTTGTATATTGATACAAATTTAAAGATAATGCTTCCCAATGGTATCATACCTAGAGATACTTAAAAATAAAATGTGAAGCTCTGACCACTTGATACCAACCGTCTAAAACGGTCTAGGATAGTTAAAACATACTCCTAGTCATGCAAACATGTCTCTTTGTTAGCTACTATGACAGTCTATCACAGATATTCTTTAAACTACCCAGTAATCAAGTTGCTAAGAGACAAGCAACATTTGCTTATCTAAATACAAGAGATGGTTAGGGCATCTTCAAAAACCCCTAGAGATCTGCAGAATATGGCATTCAAAGATGTTATCTTAAATCAAGATTTTTTTTGATATCGAGACATATCAGCGCCTGACAGCACCCCCTATTCTACTCCAAGTAGAAGATAAGCATCGAAGAACCTCCACTGTAAGATGGTTGATTTAGGGGCAAGCCTTTTTCTTGGCATGAAAAAACCCCTTGCACCAACTGCAGACAGACTGCTGTCCAAAAAGGACAAAACTTGGTAGCAGGGAAGTCGACAGCCTAACTCTGCCAAGACAGGGTAGGTAAGTCCTTCATAATCCCTGCTCTACAACAAATGTCTGTCAGAGAAACAGGACCCAAAGGCTGAAGATTGATGCTGGAATGTATGGAGAGAAAATGGGAACTGTCCAGGCAGTTACTGGTATGTTCTTTCTTAGTTTTGGAAGCTGCAGGCTCTGCACTTCCTATATAAGCAAATATATTTATCCCTCTCAGGTCTCTGAGGTGGTTGAAGAATAGACAGATAGAATCTTATAGTTAAATTTTGAACTGTTTAGGAATCAAGAGGGTGTTATAGATCTAAGAAGATACTCTTAAAAGTGTGTTGAAAGATAGTATGAATGTTGAGTCACATATAGACCTTTAAACTCATGGAGTTGGGTAGATAGTAGAATGTTAAAGTCAGGGGCCAAATAGGTATAAACTGAACATTGGGAAGGTATACTGGGCCAATTTAATCTCATAAATGTGGCATAATTATATCTATTGTTTTGTATAATACTTACTGTTATAAGAGAAGGAACCAGCTGTTGGACTGAAAGGGGAAACCTCTGGAGGGAAGAGGGTGGAAGGGCGGGTTGGGAAGGGGGAATAGGGAGGGGTTTGTTACTGAGATGTAACTTGAAGAAAAAAAAATAAAGTATTTATATAAAAAAATAAATAAATAAAAACAGAGCTATGGATTGCCCAGTGCTGGAGCATTTGTGTGGTGTGTACGGCCCAGGGTCCAGCTCCTGTCCCCAAATCACAGCAAATTTTCTAGTATTCCTAGCTTTATGCTAATTTTTTTTTTTTTTTTTTTTTGGTTTTTCGAGACAAGGTTTCTCTGTGTAGCCCTGGCTGTCCTGGACTCACTTTGTAGACCAGGCTGGCCTCGAACTCACAAAGATCCACCTGCCTCTGCCTCCCAAGTGCTGGGATTAAAGGCGTGCGCCACCACCGCCCGGCTGCTTTATGCTAATTTTAAAAGCAAAAAATATCAAACATACCTGATATGTTTGGGTGAAGGGGTTAAAATTTTTTTTATATAATTTGTTTTAGTAATAAACTTGTATTGCTTTCACAATTAAATGCACTTATTACTATTTTTTTTAATATCTCATGTCACTCAAAAGTATTATTTCTATTGCTGTGCATGGCATACCTCTGATGCAGTACTCTGGAAGCAGAGACAGGAGGATCACAAGTTTGAGGCCAGTCTGGGCTACATAATGAATTTGAGGCTTTCCTGGGGTGCCTTGTAGGATCATATCCGTGGGTTGAGGGAGTCTAGCTTTTAAACTTCTCGATACCAAAGCTGCCACTTGCTTTTGTGTCTGTAGTGAATAGTGTGCTTTCGTTGGCCCTCAGAAATAGTTGGGCTCTTGTATTATCACCAAAAAACAAAATGTAACCTCTAAAAACTTGTGTACTTGTGGTAGTGTGGGAGAGTGGTCATGCTTATTCACAAGCAATGAGGTAAATGACTGTGATCTGTCTCCACTTAGGATATTGAATCTCTGATGTCCGAGGGCAACAAGTCTCGGACAGTTGCTGCAACCAACATGAATGAGGAAAGCAGCCGGTCCCATGCAGTCTTCAAAATCACCCTGACACATACTCTGTATGATGTGAAGTCTGGGGTGAGTAGCTTCTGAAACGATCACGGTTTAGCCCAGTGGTTCTCAGCCTTCCTAATGCTGTGACTCTTTAATACAGTTCCTTGTGTTGTGTTGACCTTCCAACCATAAAATTATTTTTGTTGCTACTCCATAACTGTAATTTTGCTACTGTTATGAGTCATAATGTAAATATCTGATATGTGACTCCCAAAGGGGTCACTGGTTTAGCCTGTTCTCTTTGATGCTAGCTGAATTGAAGGCCTAGTCCAGCCTATTGGTCAGGACTCAGGACAGAAGGTCCTGAGAAGAAAAGAAGCTGCAGTGCTGTTGGAACACCCTAAGGGGGCTGAGCTCTACAGCAACTCTAGGAGTCACTCCTAAAATCACAAGGGGCACACAGCTTCAGTCAGGAGTAAAGAAATTGCTTCTGTCAGTGCAGCTGCCTCTTTGTACTTAGAAGTTGTGGAATGTCCTGGAAAACCTCAGATTTCATGACTTGCCTGATGGCAAGAAAAAAGCCAAGGAAGTCACTTGACTTCTGCCTTTCAATCTTTAGCAAGAGAGTCTGAAAGAACTTGAGTCATATCCTGAGGCCCGGCTGCAAGGGAGTCTTGGGCTAGGCCTAGTTCCCACCCTCTCCAGCAAGAGGCCAGTGGAGCTGGAGTTACACAGCCGCTCACCTGGCCGGCCACAGCAGCGGTGTGCTTTACACTGATGGCTGGTTTCAGCGGAGACACCTTTGCTGGGATAATTGCTAAATGGTCAGGACGCCAAGGAGCAGCTTGCACCGGGGAAGCATGCCATAAATGCCCTCTGAGCATTTGGTTGGAACCTTATAAGATGCCAGGGCCTTGGAATGTTGGGAACATCTTTGCTGACTCACTCGTGCATTTTCTCCCTTCATGTGAAGGTTGACTTATAATGGTCCCTCAGAACCTCAGGCCAAAGTAACCTGGCAATGTGGTCCATGTTGGCGGGGCTCTCCTTTACTGAAAAAAATCTTTTTTTTTTCTCCATCACATCAAGATCAGTGTTAAAAACAAAAAGTTCTTTGTTTTCAGCTTCCTTTTTGGAGTAAAGCAAAACAAATAGCACACTGAAGACTTAAAAAACAAAACAAAAGTATTTTTGATTTGAGAAGCAAAATATGCCTTTGTTATGTTTATTTTTTTGGAGATACATAAATGTATTTTTTTGTAGTGCTGAGAACAGAACCCAGGGCCTTCTGCATGTCAGGTAAACATTCTGTTACAAGCTGCTTTCCCAGCCAGAGGTAACATAGATTTTAAAGGAACGTTTCCACAGTACTTGAATCTGTAGGTTGACATCCTTTCTCATGTTCCTGTTTTGCTGATGAGTTAAAACATAAGGCATATTACGTGTTTGTGAGCTGGTGGAGGAAAACACCATTAAGACACAGCTGATGTTAGAAAGTTAAGCTGATCATCTGAATAAGATAAAAATGTTAAAAAGAAATGTTTTTGACTTTTTGAACAATTTTGTTACACAAAAGTCAAATTAATTTAAAAGGGCATACATCACATCCTTAATATTTATGAAAATTTAAGCACAGTTTCAAATCATTAAACTTTTGATCTTATAAGCACTTTTGTTTACATTTCTGAAAAATTTACCAGTCTCTCCAAAATGTCCCATTTTACAGGATTTTCCTGAGGTCATCAACTCCTTTGTTTGCTAACAACTGGGTTAGCAAATTCTGTTAGTTTGTGCTAGGTGGTGGTTTTCTGAGTGTTTAGTAGCAGCACAAAATAATTTTGCAGTAATGATAGATAACTTTAGTAAAGGCTGGAGATGATAAGCCATTCGAGGGAGTCAGCCTGTTTTAAGCATTCATTAGCCATTTGCTAGCATGTGTTGGTTTTCTCTGCAGACATCTGGAGAGAAAGTGGGCAAGCTGAGCTTGGTGGATTTAGCTGGCAGTGAGCGAGCCACAAAAACCGGAGCTGCGGGCGACAGGCTGAAGGAGGGCAGCAACATCAACAAGTAAGCGTTCCAGAATCACATTCTTGAATTGCCTTGTGGAACTGAGAGGAAAATAGGGGAACATCTGTGCTTATTGGAGGAAGATGATTCTGGAACTACTAAGGCAATGATGAATAAGCAATTTGGATTTTTTTCTTAGTGTTTTCCATGGGCCAAGGCTCATTTTCTCATCTGTGGAGTTGTTTGATGGGACTGAGGAGCACAGCCCTCAGGCAAGTCAGGGCTTCTTAACAATGGACCTATTGACATTGGTTCTTAGATGATTCTTTTTCCTGGGGGTGGAAGATGCTGTGCATTGTGGGATGTTGGACTAAGTGATGTTTGTATCCACTGATTCTCCCCTAACCCCCAGTTGTTACAACCCATTCTCTTCCTGTGACTTGCTCTTACCCATGGAGCCTAGTCATCCCCCACTTGAGAACCACTAACTTACTGCAGACAAAACCAGTGACCATCTGTCTCTGAGCAGCTCTTGGCTATGTGAACACTGTGCACCAGCCACATTGGGCTGCCCCTTTATGTCTGCTGTTGTTTGTCAAAGTTTCAGAAGCAAGACTTTATGAGGTAATGTTTCACTTGTCAGCTCTGTCACAAATGTAGTTCTCACTCAGGCTTCATGGGTTCAAGTCTTCCCTCTCCTCAGGGCTCCCTCACCCATGAGGTGAGACGTTAACCAGCAAGTGGGGACTTTGGAACACTTCTCCAACACTGGGCCTGATATGCAGATAGGAGCTAGTGAGCACTATTGCTTTAATCAGTATTTTACCATGGGCATCCTTCTTGAAGGTGTCTGTTGCTTATATTATTATCTTCCCCTGAAGTTTTCCAGTTCATATATTTTATCTGCAAAAATTAGAGATAAGCAAGTGCTGAGTGTTTTTCTTGCTTCAAGTAGCTCAGTTGGACAGGAGCCTTGAGCTCAGTCTTCAGATCAGACAGCATCACGCTAACCACAGCACTCCTCACATGCAGGCAAGGGCACCTTGCTGTTCATCCTTGCGACTAACGTGACATTTGATATGTTCTGGCTTAGATAATTGTGGGTTTTGTTCTATGCAGGTCCCTCACAACCCTGGGTCTGGTTATCTCGGCACTAGCTGATCAGGGTGCTGGCAAAAACAAAAATAAATTTGTTCCGTATCGGGACTCAGTTCTCACGTGGCTGCTCAAGGTGAGTCATTTTCTGTGTCCTTCTCAGTCAGGGTTTCTGCTGCTGTGACCAAACACCATGGCCAAAAAGCAAGATGGGGAGGAGAGGGTTTATTTAGTTTACACGTTCACACTGCTGTTCATCAAAGGAAGTCAGAAACTCAGGCAGGGCAGGAACCTGGAGGCAGGAGCTGATGCAGAGGACATGGAGGGGTGCTGCTTACTGGCTTGTTCCTCATGGCTTGCTCAGCCTGCTTTCTTATAGAACCCAGGAGCACCAGCCCAGGGATGGAATCACCCACAGTGGGCTGGGCCCTCCCCCATTGATCATTTATTGAGAAAATGCCTTACAGCTGGATCTCCCAGAGACATTTCCTCAACTGAGGCTCCTTCCTCTCTGATGACTCTAGCTGTGTCAAGTTGACACAGACCCAGCCAGGACACTTAGCATACTTCCAGTCGTTGACAAAAAGGAAGAATAAAGAGTAGGTTAATCTTCCAGGTACCTTTTCTCTATTTGTGTTCAGATGCATAGCTTTTAGGCTGTTCGGACAGTTTCAGTTTTCAGGAGCAGGTGTCATTCCTTGCCAGTGTTTGACATTCTTGTCCTCCAGAACCTGCATGGGACGGAGTTGTTGGACATACAGTGGCCCTTGGAGATTGCAAGGGCAGAAGGTCCTAGTTCTGAGAGGACGGACAGTGTGGTCACTCAGTGTCCACTGTCTGAGCTGCTGTCCTGCTGCTAACTCACAGACACCTTTGTCTGATAGCTTGCGCTTATTTTCTGTTTCATTCTCCCCTGAGCCTCATTTTCTCCCCTTTGCAAAGCTTCTGCTGAGTGTAGAGTGGAGCACACAGCCATTTCTCCACCAGTGTGAACCAGGGGCAGAATTGTGAAAGGTGAACTTCTGTTAAGTGCTCTGAGGAAACAGGAGGAAACGGAAACCCTCACCCTCAGTGAGATGCGAGTGCGCAGAGAGGTAGCTTATGAGTTTGTCACTGATTTCACAATCACCAACGGGTCCCCTGAGGTCTTCCTGGAGCTGCTGAGGGAAGTAGGCATCAGGCTGGGTATTAGAGCATGTAAACTAGGTGACAGTGTGGAACAAAGGCTTCTGCCTTTCTAATGCTCCCCATGGTCCATTGAAAACAGAGAGGCAGGCATAGGAGAGGTGGCACGCTGTTAAGAACGAGCTCTCTCTTCTAGAGTTCCTGAGTTCAATTCCTAGAATCCATGTAGCTTGGTTCACAGCTGCCTATAAATCTAGCTCCAAGGGATCTGACACCAACTTCAGCCTCCCAGAGGTGCTGAACTAACCTGCATAAAACCACACAGAGACACACACAATTAAAAACAAGGAAATAACTTTTTGTGCCTGACTTAGTTTAGTAATGGCGTATTTTCTCATTGGAAAGAGTGTACTGTACTCACTATTTCTTACTGTAGTGAAATAGGGGCCCAGGGAGCTCAGTAAAGGGCGCCATTGTTGATTAGTCCCTGTGTTTAGACATCAGCATTTGCCTAAGGGAAATAATTTCTCCTGACTCAGTTCTTCCCCCCCACCCCCCCTCCAAGGCAAGGCTTCTCTGTGCAGTCCTGGCTGTCCTGGAACTCACTTTGTACACCAGGCTGGCTTCAAAGTCAGAGAGATCTACCTGCCTCTACCTTCCTAGTGTTGGGGCTAAAGGTGTACACTAGTACGACCTACCTACACTGAGGGTTCTTAGCATCCTTTCTACATAAAATAAAACTGCACACATTTGAAGCATCATTTACATAACTACAGTAAGTTCTGCAGAAATAAAATCCTAAAATCGGATCCATCGCTGCAATAGAAAATAAAAAACGATGGCTTCCTGTGGGCAAAATGTAATAAAATGTGAATTTTTTCTCTGTTTGGTTTCTGTCTTGATGATCTGTCCATTGTTGTGAGTGGGGTGTTGAAGTTTCCCACTACTGATGGGATGTGTGGGGATCAATGTGTGGTTTAAGCTTTAGAAGAGTTTCTTTTACAAATGTGGGTGCCCTTGTGTTTGGGGCATAGATATTCAGTATTGAGATGTCATCTTGATGAATTTTTCCTTTGATGAATATGAAGTGCCCTTCCCTATCTTTTTTGATTAACTTCAGTTGAAAGTGTTTTATTTGGTATTAGGATGGCTACTCCAGCTTGCTTCCTGAGCCCATTTGCTTGGAAAACCTTTTCCCAGCCCTTTACTCTGAGGTAGCATTTGTCTTAGTGAGATGCATTTCTTGTTTGAAGCAAATAAATGTTGGATCTTGTTTACGGATCCAGTCTGTGAGCCTGTGTCTTTTTATTGGGGAGTTGAGCCCATTGATGTTGATGGATATTAATGACCAAAGCCACTATGGAAATCAGTCTGGCAATGTCTTAGAAAACTTGGAATAGCCCTACCTCAAGACCCAGCCATACCACTTCTGGGTATACATCCAAATGATTCCTCACAAAATCACAAGGAAGTTTCCTCATCTATGTTCATAGCAGCCTTATTTGTAATAGCTAGAAACTGGGAACAACCCAGATGTCCCTCAACCCACAAGTGGATTAAAAATTGTGGTACATTTACACAATGGAATAATACTCAACCATTAGAAACAAGGAAATCATGCAATTTGCAGCCAAATGGATGGAACTAGAAAAGCTCTTCCTGAGTGAACTAACCCAGACTCAAAAAGATGCACATGGCATCTACTCACTTATAATTGGATTTTAGCCACATAGTACAGGATAACTATACTACAACCAATGCACCAAAGGGAATAGGAACATAGACTTTGTTACCTATTAATGGGACAATTTGCCCTAGGGATGCTACCATGTAGGCCCCCAGTGCAAGAGGAAGCTCTTAGCCCTCATATGACTGTTGAACTGAGAGGGGCCGATGTGTAGGGACACTCCACGTAGGAGGAATGGGATGGGTGGGAGAGGGAGGAGGGGGTGGGAGGGTGGAACTGGGAGGGGTGGAAAAAGGGCACTATGATGGAATTGTAACTTTAAGTAATAAATAAACATTTAAAAAAGTGAATTTTTTTTTTTTTGGTTTTTCGAGACAAGGTTTCTCTGTGTAGCCCTGGCTGTCCTGGACTCACTTTGTAGACCAGGCTGGCCTTGAACTCGCAAAGATCCGCCTGCCTCTGCCTCCCAAGTGCTGGGATTAAAGGCATGCGCCACCACCGCCAGGCTAAAAAAGTGAATTTTTAAACAGGCAAGAAAAATATTATTTAAAAATCACTTGTAAACTGGACATACTTCCTGTAATTCCAGCTCTAAGAAGGGTAAGATAGAAGGATTGCCTCTAGTTTTAGGCCAGCCTGGGCTACATAGCAAGATCTTGTCTCTCCTTCCTGTCTCCCTAAGAACTACTTTTAAATGAGTGCTACAGATATTCTAGGGAGCGTGTCAGGAATTACTGTGCAGCTCGTGGCTTCAGGAAGATCTGAGAAGGTCCTTTCCTTTGAGACACCCACAGTGGCATTTCCAATCATACACGGACATTCTCTTGAAGTGCCTGGTTTAAAGCCAGAGTCTACATGCTCACCGTGACTTCAGACAACAGGCATTCTCCTCTTGTTGGTGCAGTTGGCCACCGTTAATTACAAAGTGACTGTCCCCAAAGCTGAGCCTGTTGCCCTGTGTCAGGAGAATCAGGTGTTAGGCATCCATGTTCATGTGTGTCAGGAGGTAAAGTCTGACCGCCTCTGGTTTGTTCATACGGGGCTGTGCTCCTCAGTAAAGATTCACAGAGGTTCTCCTCTTGACTTTTCCGGTTTTTGATCGAAAGTAAGGAAGATGTTCATAATATGTGAAGAATGAACCAAAGTTGTGACTGCAGCTTCTTTGTGGTGCTTCAGATGAAAAAACAAGGCATGCTTGTTCAGTTTCTGTTGTTAGTTTTTTTTTTTCCTTACAGGCTTGTATTATTGGGGTGGGTGTGGTGGCGCACGCCTTTAATCCCAGCACTTGGGAGGCAGCACTTGGGAGGCAGAGGCAGGTGGATCTCTTGAGTTCAAGGCAACCTGGTCTACAAAGTGAGTCCAGGACAGCCAGGGCTACACAGAGAAACTGTCTCGAAAAATCTAAAAAACAAAACCAACCAACCCCCTCCCCCCGCAAGACTTGCATTATCTGTCTTATGTCATATTTGACATTTGCACCAAGAACCTAAGTAGGGAGTGTTTAAAAACTTACTCCAGAGCTGTGATAGTTTGCTCCTCCGCCTCTGCTCACTGCATGCATTCTCAGTTCATTAGTGAGTGGGCATTAATTAGGTTGTTGTTTTGTCCTCCTTTAACTCAGTCCACCTCCACCCCTTGCCTGCTGATTCTCTTTCAGTGTTGGTGTGAGATTAGCACATTCCCCAGCATGACTTCCATTGAGCTCATACAATGGCTCACCTTTAAAGAAATGGATCTATATGCAGATATGCCAGAGGTCAGCCTGGTGTCCAATTGACTTTTGAGACGGGGTCTCTCACTGGGCTCTGGCATGGCAGTTAGGCTAGTGTGCTCCAGAGATCTGCCTGTCTCTGACTCCCCACTGCTGGGATGGCAGGCATGTGCCACCACACCAGCCTTATTATGTAGTTACTGTGTTCAAACTCAGGTCCTCCTGCTGGAGAGTTAAGCCTTTTACCGACTGAGCTATCTCCCTAGCATCAAATTGCTCATCTGTGACAAGATTTGCATGGCATTTACATAATTTTTGTGCTGTGCATTTCATGTCTATCATTGTCTGAGTGTGGATCTCCCCCCCCACCCCCAGACAGAGAGTTTCTCTGTGTAACAAACCCTGGCTGTTCTGGATTCACTTTGTACACCAAGCTGGCCTTGAACTTACAGAGATCTGCCTGCTTCTGCCTCCTGAGTGCTGGGATTAAAGGCTTGTTTTACAGCGATTACAGACAGCAGTTCAAAGGCTTGTTTTACAGCAATTACAGACAGCTGTGAACTGCCATGTGGGTGCTGGGATTTGAACCCAGATTCTTTGGAAGAGCAACCAGTCTTCTTAACTGCTAAGCCATCTCTCCAGCCAGAGTGTGGGTCTTTTAACCTCAAAGTGTGGTAATATGTGTCCAGCTCCTACTTTGTGAGCGCTAATCCCCACTTTTATTTTACTTACTTATTTATTATTTTATTTTTTGAGACAGTGTTTCTCCATGTAAAAAAGCCCTGTCTGTCTTGGATTCCCTTTATAGACCAAGCTGGGCTCAAACTCACAGAGATCTGCCTGCCTCTGCCTCCCAACTGCTGGGATTAAAGGCATGTACCACCACGCCCGGCATTCTTTTCTTAAATAACTTATTGAATTTTAGTTTATTTGTATTGGTGTTTTGCCTGCATGTATGTCTGTGTGAAGGTGTCAGATCTTGGGATACAGACAGTTGTGAGCTGCTGTGTGGGTGCTGGGAATTGAATGTGGGCCCTCTGGAAGAGCAGTCAGTGGTCTTAACCAATAAGCCATCTCTCCAGCCTCCCTCTTCCTTAACGTCAGTTCCCTAGTGGACATCGTGGACCTCTCACCTAGAGGACAACCATTTCTCTTGAACTTTCCTTGTCCAATCCACTCTCCAGTTTCTAAATTGACCGCAGCTTAAAGTCTCTTCAGTAGCTGTCCTCCAGGCTCTTAGAATCAAGGCTAAGTTCTTTAATGAGTGCCTCACAAAGGCCCTGCATAGTTGACTCACCTCCTGGTTTTTATTTTGTGCTTTCTGGCATTGTAGGCCCTAGTGGAGTGAAGATGGCTATCCTACTTTGGGGCTATATTCTTTTTTTTTTTTTTTTTGGTTTTTCGAGACAGGGTTTCTCTGTTTAACAGCTCTGGCTGTCCTGGACTTGCTTTGTAGACCAGGCTGGCCTCGAACTCGCAAAGATCCGCCTGCCTCTGCCTCCCAAGTGCTGGGATTAAAGGCGTGCGCCACCACCACCCGGCTAGGGGCTATATTCTTACTTGTTACTTCATCTCTTCTGTACCTGCCAGTGCTGCCTCACCTAGAGGTCTGGAGTGTCTTCTATTCTGGGGTCTTTCTGCTCTTGGTGCTGCCGGACCCGGGGTTTTGCTCTTGGACAGCATTACCTTCCCGTTAGATAGCAAACCCCACAAGAGGGAAGAGCAAGCAGTCCCAGCTCTGCTCTGACTAGCACTCTGAACTTTGGTGAGTCTCTCTGCCTTTCTGGGTCTCAATTTCTCAGCAGAACAATCAATGAAGTAATTTAATTAGATGACTTCAGAGTTCTTTCAGCTTGAAAATAAAAGAAAAATTCCGACTTCTAAAATGAAATTTCTTCCAAGTGTCCATTTAATTTGCATTGCCACATTTGAAACAAAGCTTGTCTGATTTGCTTAATTAAGGAGTAAACAAGAAACCGTAAACTTTCCCATGGATGCCTGCCCATTCTTTTGTTGCATTTTCCTTTTTGTTCAAGGCAATGTGAGCATGTTGCTGTTCCGTGGTCATTTAGTAAGTCAGGCAGGGGGTGTGCCCAGTTTCCTTTTCTCAGCCGAAGCACAGTGGCAGTTTGCTTTCGCCCCTGCTGGTTATGGTTACAAGTCCTGTTTGTCATCCATGTTTGCTGTGCCCATGGGTAGACTGTGCAGTGGCTCTTAGGAGTGTGTGTGGGGCATTGCTAGTGGCTGGAATTGTGGTCCCTGAGACCTTCCTATCCCATCTGAGTATCATTAATGTGCACAGGACTCCTGATGACAAACCTGGAGCACTGACTATGGGAAATCAATGTCTGGAGTGAAAAAGAGAACTAGTTACATTTCCTGCCTTTCTGTACATGACAGATAATATGTAATATATTTTCTTCAATATAATATCTCTGTTTTCAGTAGTGGATGATCAGGTATACATATTACCTGTGGTTGTATTGAACTATTTATTGATACCTTGGGGATTATTTTGTTTCTAATATCAGAATAGAATAATTTGAAGCAGTGTCAGGTGATCTGCTTGTGTTTGCCAAGAACTTATTGTGGAAGTCTGTTTGAAATTGAAGGTGGAAAACACCTATGATAGAGTATTGCTCAGTTTGCGAGGTCTAGCTTGTTAGGCAGGTTGTAGATGGGGTTGTCCGTCTGTTTTTGTCTGTCTCGTTTTCTAGAACAAACCTGCTTTCTCACTAGTAGAGTAGGGTAATTGAATTCATGAAAGGTAGAGAGAACTGTATAAAACTACAAAATTGTCTAACAAATTTTATATGTATTAAAATTGAAAAAACTGTGTTTTCCAAATTAAGAGTTTTCTAAAGGTAAATATTGACCATAGCCAAGCCAGCTGTCATCACTGTGGATGCAGTGAATGTCTCTCTGAATTTTGAGAATCTCGTTCACTGACATTTCGTTTGTTAAAGAGGATATTGAATCTTAATGTGTTCATATATGTCGGCCAATGTGCATGCATGTGTGCATGTGGAAGCCAGGTGACAGCCTTAGGTATTGTTCTTCAGGCTCTGTACACCTCTAATAACATTAAAAATTTTTTATTTGTGTGCATATGATGTTTGCCTGTGTGAGTTTATATGCACCAAAGGCATGGAGCAGCCAGCAGAGGGCATTAGAACCCCCTGAACCTGGAGTTGTAAACCACCTTGTGGGTGCTGGGAACTGAGCCCAGGTCCTCTGAGAACAGTAGGTACTCTGGACTGCTGAGTGACCTCCCTAGGCTCTTAGCTGTTTCTGAGACAGGGTCTTCCTGGCATGGAGCTCATCTAGTAGGTCAGGCAAGTCCTGGGGACCTGCCTTTCCTCACCTACTCAGCACTGGGATGCAGGGGGCACTACCATGCTTTTTGCATGGGTTTGGGGCACTGAATTCAAGTCGTTGCATTTGCAAGGCAAGCACTGTAGTGATTGCGCTTTCTGCTAACCCTGAATATTTTCTTAAAAGATTTTATTTATTTACTATGTATACAGTGTTCTGTCTACAGAAGAGGGCACCAGATCCCGTTGTAGATGTTTGTAAACCACTATGTGGTTGCTGGGAATTGAACTCAGGACCTCTGGAAGAGCAGCCAGTGCTCTTATCCTCTGAGCCATCTCTCCAGCCCCAGCCCTGACTATTTTCTATGTGTGTGTATGAGCCTACGTGTATAATTGGGAGCACATGTGTGTGGGTGTGCGTGCATTTTGTGTGTACATGTAGTGTCCAAGGTTGATGTTTGGTATCTTCCTTTATTGTTCTCCACGTTATACATCGAGGCAGGGTCTTTTGTTTGAACCCAGAACTTACCGACTTAGCTTGTTTAGCTAGCTAACTTACTCCAGGAACCCTTGTCTTTGCTTCTCATTTTCTGGGGTTATAGGTGGGCTTTTTGCATGAGTGCTGGAAATCTGCTGTGATCCTAATGCTTGTGTGGCAAGTGCTTTCCCCACTGGGTCATTGGCCCAGTCCTGACTCTTTTATTGAGTTTAACTTTTTATAATGCTCCCAAGCCCTGCATGGTTTAGTTATGCCTGCAGTTCTCTGCTGTCCTGTAACACCTTCCTCCACCTGCAGTCCTAAGTGCTTGGGGCTAGGGTCCTGTGCACTGTAGTTTAAGTATAAGCCAGGGCTGTAGCCATCCTGATGCTTGAACCAGGAGTGAGGGTGTTGCTCATGTCCATGCTGATGGCAGAACTCAAGTACCTGCTTCCATTTTCACTCCTATGGGTCTCTTCATGGGGTCACCTTACCTCATGGCAGCTCCTGAGAGCAAGAGAGGGTGCCCTAGATAGAAAGCATCACCTGCTTTTAATTTAGTATCAGAAATGACATGCCATCACCTCTGTCACTTTTGCTGTATTGACAGTTAGAGGCCAGTCTACAAATGCGGACCACATACAAGGGAAGAGCCAATAACTAGTTAGGACTCAGGAGGTGGAGATGGCTGAGGTACTCTGCCACAGAGGAGTGGCCTTCGGCCTCCTTCCCATGGTCAATGGAGTGGGAGTTGATTTGGTGATTTTTAATTTTTTGGAGGCACCCCACACTGGCGAGGTGGGATGAGTGGGAGAGGGGGTAGAGGGTGGCAGGGTGGAACCAGGAGGGGGTGGAGGGAGGAGGTGGTAATGAAGATGCAACTTGAAGTAATAAATAAATGTTAAAAAATTTTTTGAGGGTGTTCCTTTTTTTCAGCCCTGAGATATAACCCAGAGCATGTGTGCTTGACAAGTGTTCTACTGCTGAACCCGTAGCTCACTGTTTTTAATGTCCTAGTTAGTAGTAGTTTCCTTTCTGTCGGAAGCCAGTTACTGGACTTGCAGATGAATAGCTTCTCTGGTACCTTCGAATGAGCCATGGAAGCCATTGTGCAGAGCATGTGTTAATAGCTTCTAGAATGCTAGCTGAGGGAAGAAATAGAAGCTTCTATAACTCAGTTTTTGGTTTGGAGGACTCGGATTGTCTTTTAGGTTTCAGAGCCTTGCACGGTACCCAAGAACTTGCACCAGCAGGATAGGAGTCACTGTGCAGGAGGGTGTAGTTGAGCCTCGTTGGACTGGGAGTGTGGCTCAGCAGCACAGTGCTTGCCTGCATGCTGGGAGCCCTGGCTTCTGTCCCCAACATTACCAAATTTACCAAAGGAGCTGATACTGTGCAGGCTCAGTTCCTCTGAGATAGGCTAGCCATTGAATTCTTTCCATTCTGAGCAGCTTGCTCAGAATGGTATCATATTGCCTATTAAATGAGTTAGACTAGCTTTCGGTAATTTTTGCTTAAAAAATGAATGCAATCTGTTGGGATTTCCTATACTTTCTTGAAAAGAAAATCAGAGGATTTGTTGGTTTTGGGGGGAATTCTTTTTTGTTTAAAAAAAAAAAAGTAATTGGAGCTGGGATAGTGGTGCACGCCTTTAGTCCTAGCACTTGGGAGGCAGCATCTGGCAGATCTCCGAGTTTGAGACCAACCCATCTGCAGAGAGAGAGAGTTCCTGGACAGTCAGGGATACACAGAGACACCCTGTCTCAAACCCCCATCCACCCACCCCCCCCCAAAAAAAAAAAGAAAAGAAAAAAGTAGTTGGTAGAGCAGAGACAGTCCACAAAAAAAGAAAAGAAAAAAGTAGTTGGTAGAGCAGAGACAGCCCAGGGTAAGCCTTGTGAGGGCCAGTAGTTGGTAGAGCAGAGACAGTCAGGGTAAGCCTTGTGAGGGTCAGTAGTTGGTAGAGCAGAGACAGTCAGGGTAAGCCTTGGGAGGGTCAGTAGTTGGTAGAGCAGAGACAGTCAGGGTAAGCCTTGGGAGGGTCTGCTTGTGGGCCCCTATTTGTCCTGACATGTGCTTGGCCTTGGGCGGTTTTATTCTTTCAGATTTTAGCTTTTCTTTCTTTTTTTTTTTTGGTTTTTCGAGACAGGGTTTCTCTGAATATCTCTGGCTGTCCTGGACTCGAACTCACAAAGATCCGCCTGCCTCTGCCTCCCAAGTGCTGGGATTAAAGGCGTGCACCACCACCGCCCGGCAGATTTTAGCTTTTCTATGTGATGTCTTCTTCCAACTTAAAAGGCTCCTCACTGTTTTCTTCCTGGCAGGACAGTCTAGGGGGCAACAGCAAGACTGCCATGGTGGCCACCGTGAGCCCGGCTGCTGATAACTATGACGAAACCCTCTCCACTCTGAGGTATGCAGATCGGGCAAAGCACATTGTCAACCACGCTGTGGTGAATGAAGATCCTAATGCGCGCATCATCCGAGATCTCCGAGAAGAGGTGGAGAAGCTACGGGAGCAGCTGACCAAGGCAGAGGTGTGACCACGGCTGGACCGGCTGCCACATGAATTTGCTTCCCCTGATTCTGTTCTGTTCTTGAGCTTTACTCTGCTAGGAACTTTGGAATTTCCTATGGGAAGACTTGAGTGATAAAAGCAGATTGTCACCTTTGAAATTTAGAGTTTTTTATTTTCATTTTTTTATGGCTGTTGAAAAGGATTACATAGGAGAGAATAAAGGGAGTAGGAAAAATGTTTCTTTCCATTTCTGGCCAGGAAGTTGAAAGGAGAAAGAGAGATAGTGGGGACAAAAACACATGATTTAATTTTTTCATTTGTTAGCCTGCAGTTAAAGCAGAAGACATCCTCACCTTTATAACCGACCCTTTCCTGTTACGGGTGTAGCTTGTTGAGTAATACTGTGAACTGTCAGGACAGAAGTATCCAGGGCCAGGTGGCATTCATCCTGGGACAGGTGATGCTTACGTTCTGTAACGAGGTTTGAAAACCACAGTGCTTGTAGTCGCAAGCGCTTTTCATGTAAGTGTGACATGTCATACTGAGGGCTGTAACGAGGTTTGAAGACCACAGTGCTTGCCTAGTCGCAAGCGCTTTTCATGTAAGCGTGACATGTCATACTGAGGGCTCCGGCTGTGGTTAGTGTTTCTGTCCCAGGGTCTTGTCTCTGGAGCTGGCCCCACAGCCCTCTCCTGTCTCATTACTCTTGTGATAGAAGTCAAGAGGCTACGTGGCCACAGCAGTTACCATGATCATCTTTGTTTGTTTGTTTTTTATTGAATTTTATTCCTGATTTTATAGTTCTTCATGAATCTTGGGAATATGGTTTTTGTCTTCCCTTTGTTAATGTCACCTTCAGGTTGCTTCTCTGCCCTAAGATCAAATGTTATTAACACTGTCCAAACAAATTGCAACACGCCCACATGTAACTTATGTAGCCTTGAGTAAATTCTTGAAATCACCATTTGAAAGAGATTGAGATGAAGCATGCCTGTGAGTCTAGGTGTACAACCAGTTGGAATTAAAATCATCAGCCCTCGCAGGGCATGGTGGCGCATGCCTTTAATTCCAGCACTGGGGAGGCAGAGGCAGGTGGATCTCTGTGAATTCAAGGCCAACCTGGTTTACAAAGTGAGTCCAGGACAGTCAAGAATACATAGAGAAACCCTGTCTCAAAAAAACAAACAAACAAAAAAAAAATCATCAGCCCTCCATTAATAGCTTAGCACATCATCTCCTTAAATGTAGTGCAATCCTCACAGTGGTTGAAGGAAAGGGAAGGGTTACGTTGTCTTTCTGACTATGCCATAGTTGATTTGTGGGTCTGGAGTCCTCCCAGTATAGAGGTGGCCCATGTGGTAGGTGGAGGTAGGTGCTGTAGGTAAGTGGAGAGCTCAGTGGCAGCTGTTCACCAAGCAGCCATTTCATGAGGTAACATTTTGTTTCTAGGCAATGAAATCTCCAGAGCTGAAAGATCGCCTAGAGGAATCGGAGAAGCTCATCCAGGAAATGACTGTGACCTGGGAGGAGAAACTCAGGAAAACTGAGGAAATCGCACAGGTTCGAGTGTTGTTCGGCAGTTTGCTGTGGGACTTGGGTGGTGACAAGTTAACACATTGGTGGGTCTGCAGGTCCCTTGGGGCTGCCCTTCAGAGGATCGGTCTGAAGCCAAAGAGTTGGCAACTTCAGCAACTTGCTTCCTTCCTGAGAAATGATTAGTTTTGTAGCATCAGCACACACGCACAAACATACACAGGCGCACACACGCATACCCATTTATTTGTTTGTTTATAATTTGTCCTAGAACTTAAACTATAGACCGCAGACATGCTAAGCCAGAGCCCACTACTGAGCTCTGTCTTTTCATTGAGAATTTCATACATGTGTAGACTGTATTTTGATCATAGGTCTCTTCCCCCTTCTAACTGTTGCTCACACACTTGTGGGTGTGCGGCCATACGCACTGGGGCATAGTGACCTAAGAGGTACCATGCCCTTTAAGAAAACCGACTTTCCCTCCTGCAGCAGCCATTGAATGCCACTAATTTAGGGTGGGGACTCCTGAGCCCCTGTCTCCTCCATGCTGGAACGCCGGCTGGCTGGGTCTTGTACTGGTTTTGAGGAGGCGACCCTGGCTGCAGTGCCAAAGACAGTGTCTCACCTGCTCTTTCCAACCTTGGCTCTTTTTTTTTTTTTGGTTTTTCGAGACAGGGTTTCTCTGTATCCTTGGCTGTCCTGGGCTCACTTTGTAGACCAGGCTGGCCTCGAACTCACAAAGATCCACCTGCCTCTGCCTCCCAAGTGCTGGGATTAAAGGCGTGCGCCACCACCACCGGGCTCCCAACCTCGGCTCTTACAGCCTGTCTCTTCTCTCTTGATGGGCCCCTTAGCCTTGTGGGGAGGGTTTGATACAGATGTCTATTTTTGCCAAGTCCCAGTTTTTAACTTTTAACTTTATTTTTATGTTTTAAAATTCATTCAAAATGAACTCTGAATGAATTTTTATATTTATTTACACTGTTATGGACCAGGCTGGTAACTCTGATGGTTGTGACCCGAGAGGAAATATTAAGTTCTGTGTAACGTGTGGTGATACAGGCTGGGGAAGTGTGATAAGATGTGAGAAGTCACAGGACAGCTTGAAGGACCCTGTGGACTCAATAGAGGTGTTCTTCCCTTCATTCTGGCAAGGTGAAACTCTTACACATTTTGGAAAGAAGAGAAAAATGTGATCATCTTTATGTTTTTCGAGAATGCTTTATTTGCAACAGGTAACATTGAAGGATAAAGATGTGGGACAGTCTTCTGATACTGTCAGATCCTCTGTCTCTCTACCTCTGTGGCCAGGAATTACAGCCTCTCTGGTGTGTTTGCAGGAGCGGCAGAAACAGCTGGAGAGCCTTGGGATCTCTCTCCAGACTTCTGGGATCAGAGTTGGGGATGACAAGTGCTTCCTGGTTAACCTGAATGCTGACCCAGCTCTGAATGAACTCCTGGTGTACTACTTAAAGGTGAGTGCTCTGCCTTCCCAGCCGGAGCCCTCAGTGAGGCTTGGGGAGCCACGCTCCTTACCAGTTGCTTTTATTTCATCAACTGGAATGAAGGGCAGTCTTAGATTTTTGTGATCAGTTGTTGTTTTTCTGTCTTTGAGTAATGTCATTGAACAATATTCTGATATTATTTCCAGCAATTAAATAATGTGCCCACAGTTATTTAGTGTAATTTATAGGGAAATACTTTCTTAAACATAAGAGGAAATAGTTAAAAGTTCTTACTTAAGGCCACTTGATAGGAGATTGGTGTTTCCAATAAGTTTTAGGAAAAATTTAGAAGTTCAAATTATCATCACCTGTTTAAAAAAACAAAAAGGAGAGCTGATCACCTCGACATTTGGAGAATCAGAGTATGAAACAGACAGGAAAACCTGATACACATTGAAACTGAAAATCCCAGAGGACCAAAGAACCAGGAAAGACCTTGAGCCTGACACAGCACGATGTGAGGTGGGCCTCAAGTTTCTCTTACCCATTCCAGAGCTTAAGTTAATTACACATAGACTCTAGCCTAGGGTCAATACATACCGGGTGCAGTTTCTTCTGCTCAGATACATGGATTAATGTGAGCAGGAAAGTGCAGACTGTTGTAAAGAATGGTGTAATTTTCCTTCCAAGAACCTCACATTGGCTAATGTCCTTTTGCTTTCTACACTGTGATAAAAGACTATGACCAAAGCAACTTGGTAAGGAAAGGGTTTATTTTAGCTTATAGTCCATCATGAAGGAAACCAGGACAGGAGCTCTAGGCAGGAACCTGAAGGCAGAAACTAAAGCAGAGACCATGGAGGAACACTGCTTACTGTCTTACTCCCATGGCTTTCTCGGCTTGCCACCTTATACCACCCAAGGCCACCTGTCCAGAGATGGTGCTGCCCATGGTGGCCTTGGCCCTTCCATATCAATCATTAACAAAGAACACGCCCCATAGACTTGTCCACAGGCAGTTTGATGGAGGCATCTTCTCAATTTAGACTGTCTCTTCCCCAGGGACTCTAGTTTATGTCTACTTGACAACGGACAAAAAAACCAACCAGCACAGCTAGTTTTCTACTTTTCATTGAGGATACACTGGAATAACTCCTTAATGTCATTTTGATAAGTCCCTTTTTATGAAGTATCTTTTGATGTTTGGCAATGCTGTGAGTTAGATAATATCTTTGACATGTACATGAATGTGTGCGAATCAAATGCAGAGTCAAGACTTTTCTGGTTCTTTCTTATACACTGGAGGATGTTGCCTCTAACTAGCTTCCTGGGTTCGTGTGAGGACTGGATATATGGACAAATTTTATAGACAGAAACACTACTGTATTCCCTATTCTGTTTTCTCCTACACATGCTATTTTTGCCTAATAAAAATATGTTGTATTGAAGAGCAGAATCAGTTGTTACAAGTACTGGCTGCTTGTCCAGAGGAGCTGGGTTTGATTCTTAGCACCCGTGTGGTGGCTTACAAGTGTCTGTAACCACAGCTGGAAATGGTGGTACATATCTTTAATTGTAGCACTTGGGAAGCAGAGACAGGAGGATCTCTGAGTAGAGTCCCAGGATAGCTAGTGCTCCATAGTGAGACCCTGTTTTAAACAAAGCAAAACAAACAAACAAATCCAACTGTCTGTAACTCCAGTTCTAGCGGATCCCGTGGGGATCCCGTGCCCTCTTCCGGCTTCCAAGGGTACCAGGCATGCAAGTGGCTCATAGACATACTTGCACCATACACATAAAACATTACAAATAGTACATCATTCCAATTCTCATGGCATTTGAATGATGTTGGCAACATATTTTTTTAGTATGCTATATAATATGTGCATGCACACGTACACACAGATGTGTGTGGGCATGCATGTGAAGATAGGGAACAGCCTTGGTTGTCATGCTCATGGAAGACACTTGCCTCCTTTGAGATGGCATTTATCATGGTCTGGCATTCACCAATTAGGCAGGATTGCCTCGCAGGCAAATGAGCCCCGGGACCCCTCCTGCCTCTGCCGTCTCAGGACTGGAATAACAAGCATGTCTGGCATTTGTAAGTGGTTCTGAAATCAGACTCAAGTCCTCATGCTTACAAGGCAAGGGACACTGTCTCTCTCCTATCCCAGCATCTCAAGTTAGAACGTAAGCTGCAGACCTGTCGGGGACTTCGGGGAATATGCACAGTAGAATAGGACTGAGGCACACTGCCCCTTTGGGTTCCCAGAGTCTAGGGCTCCTTTTCCTTCAGAGATGATGCAGTTCAAATTACAGGGTGCACAGAAAAACAAAACAAAACAACCCATAAAAAAGCATCCTGATTGCTGTCTGCTCTGTAAGTAAAAGTTGAGTAAATCAGCAGCAGCTGTTTGGAAGGGAACTTCTGGAGGAGTCGGAACATTTTTGGTCCCTGTGTGGAGGAACTGGTTATCTTCCAGAATGGTCAGCCCCATTTGGGCCCAGCCCGAGGGGTCATGAGTATTGTCTTGCCAGGCTCACCCAGTGGCAAGACCATACTCATGACAAGGCACATTCAGAAGGGTGAGTTCAGGCTAAGAACAGCCTCTCTTCAGAAAATGCCACCATGTGGGATGGGGAATTTGGAGGCTGCTCTTTAATATTTTCTTAGTCTGCAATTTCTAAGTCAGTTTGAGAGGATGTGACTTCAGATGTTATGATCTTCCCTCTAGGTGACTCTCCCCACATCATCATCTCTGATGTCCTTCCTGCGTCCAGGTTATAGGATTTTCTCCTCCAGAACATGGCCCTCCCTGTGTTCTGCTTTACCTCCTGCTGACTCTTCCACACAGATGGAGATACAGTCCCTCACTAACTCCTCCTGTTTTGTACCATCCCAGCCCAGTTTTAGGCACTCATTTCATATATATATATATATATATATATTTTTTTTTTTTTTTTTTGGTGGGGGTAGAGCATGTTTCTGAAACTGGGTCTCAGGCTGACCAGGTATTTAACATTCTCCCTGCATCAGCCTCTGAGTGCTGGGATTGTAGGCCTGTGTAACGTAGGAGGTAGTCTGTGAGAAATGTCCTCATCTGTTTTTCTCTTCTGTTACTGTTGACTTAAACAGTGAGAGGTAAGGAGCCTTTTGAATTAGTGTCTGGGATCCTAGTGTACCCTCCAAATCACAATGGATTGTAACCTCTAGGGAGAGATTGGGATTATCCTTTATAATAGAAACTCTAATGGGGGCTTGCAGTTTCTTGTGTCTCTAGCGCCTCTCATATTTGGTGCTCAAAGTATTTGTTGAGAAAATGAGTTTCTTTTTCTACAACTTGGGTTATACTTTTGCCTGTTTGGGTTGGTGCTTTCTGCCTTTGCTGACTTGTAATTCACTGTGTCTCCAGATACCAGCACCATTGCAGGCTGTCTTGTGTTGGTTGTACCAGCTGCAAGAGTCTTGGATAGGTAACAGTCCAAACAAAGAAGAAAATAGCGTTTGTAATGGTTCTTAAGTGTTCTGGGGGTTCAGAGGAGGGAGAAAACAGGATACCCCTGCCCTGTACAGTTTCCATGCTAGCTGTGATGGTGGGCAAAAAGCCACAGTCAGTGTCAGATGAGGAATTAACCAGTGTGACAGTGACTAGGTAGCTGGTCCAGGTCTGAAGATATGATGATATTAAAAGCTGAGATAGAGGGGTTGGAGAGATTGCTCAGTGGTTAAGATCACTGACTGCTCTTTCAGAAGACCTAGGTTCAATTCCCAACACCCATGTGGTGACTTACAACTGTCTGTAACTCCAGTCCCTCAGGATCTGAAGTCATTGTGTGGTCTCCACAGGTCCTGGCTGCCCATGGTGCACAGACATACTTGCAGACAAAACACATTTACGCTTAAAAAGTAAAGAAAAAATATCTTAGGGGAAAAGAACAAGAATCTGAAATGAGGGATGCGTATAGAGGTCAATAGAAAAGTTGTGGAAGTCAGCTCTCTTCCCCCATGTTGGTTCTGGGGATTAAACTCGGTTTGTCAGGCTTGACAGCAAGTGCCTTTCTTATGGCCCCATATGCTCCTTTAAATAGCTTTTATCATGGTAGTTGTCTCATTTTGAGACCAGTTAGTTTTCTTTTCTCAGGTAGCCAAAGCTGACTTTGAACTCACCATGTAACCGAGGCTAGCCTCAAACTCCTGATCCTTCTTTCCTCACCTTCCAGGGCCATCTCTGCAACTATAGTTTTTAGGGCATATTTTGATATGCTGTTGATACTTGGGTTAAGTAAGCTCTGACAGTGAGTATAAAATATTTAGAATCAAGATGGTAGCAGTAATAGCAAGTGTAAACAGACATGAATATAAGATGTGATTTTGAGCAACTGGAGGATCAGTACTTCTTTGAAGGGACTAGCACTCACGTAGTGAACCTCAGGGCCACTGTCCTTTTGCTTTCAGAGTCTGTGGCTGAGGTGGCTGAGTACCATCCATTTGCTTTCAGAGTCCGTGGCTGAGGTGGCTGAGTACCATCCATTTGCTTTCAGAGTCCGTGGCTGAGATGGCTGAGTACCATCCATTTGCTTTCACAGTCCATGGCTGAGGTGGGTGTGTGAAGCTGGTATTAGCACAGTACTCACAGGGAACTCTGCTTCTTTCTTAGGAGCACACGCTGATAGGGTCGGCCAATTCACAGGACATCCAGCTCTGCGGGATGGGCATTCTTCCCGAGCACTGTATCATAGACATCACGCCCGAAGGCTATGTCATGCTGACCCCCCAGAAGAACACCAGGTAACATGCTTAAGTTAGTGTGACTCTCAGCTAGGTACAGGGGTGACGAGGGACTTCGGGCCTGCTTTTATTTTCAGCCTACTTAAGCCACCCTGTTATGTGCCAGGCCATTTCTATTTAATCTTAGCACCTCTCCCACTCCCACTGTCCACTCCCTCTTCCTCATTAAAAAAAAAAAAAAAAGATTTGTTTTTGTAATTATATGTATGTATATGTGGGTGGGGGATATACACATGAGTGCAGAAGTTTAAAGAGGCCAGAGGTGTCAGAGTCCCTGAAGCTGGAGTTAGAGGTTGTTGTGAGCCCCCTGACATGGGTGCTGGGAATTGACCTCAGGTTCTCTGGAAAAGCAGTATTTGCTTTTAACCATGGAGCCATATCTCCAGCCCCCTTTCCCCTGTCTTGATTCGAACCTTCTCCACCACCCTAGGCTGCTTCCACTCACTGCCCAGCCTGCAGGCTCTCCTCTGGTTTGGATGGGAACTCCCCAGACTCCCGTGATTATCTACTCTTCTGCTCTAGCATTCTTTTGACTTACCGGTCCTCATTTGACTTTCAGGGCTGAGCTCTGCCAGTGTCTGCTTTGGGGACTTCCCTGTTAGCTACACTTTTTAATGATGGACATAATTGTTAAACCCACATTCAGCCAAAGCCCAGTTCTACTCCAAGTCATCCCTGACACCCCATCACTGTCACACGCAGTGATAGTGACATGACTATCCACATACTGCTCCCAAGTCTAAGTGACAAATCCAAGTGGTTCGACTTGGGATAACTTCCCAGTGGTCTTCGGATGGAGGATATGATATGTACACAAGTTCTCCAGAGCTTGAAGTTCTTGTTAAAAGGTGCAGTTTTGTTGCCGGCAACTAATGCTGCCAGTTGTTTTTCTTGGCAACAGGCTCCCTCTGTTCACTGCTCACCAAGAAGGCTGAAGTGCTGCTTTGTGTGTGTCAGGGTCACTGTCTTTGGCATGGTGCAGTGGTGGTTTCTGGAAAGTTGTCATCTTGTCAGTTGAGATAGTAAAGGTGCTGCACGGTCAGGGTTTAATCATGTCATACTGCTTGATTCTGGACAACCCAGTGGGACACCCCTCTGATGAGACTGTGCTTGCTGCTACAGCCTCACTTTACAGCTTCAGCAGGGTGGCTCATGGCCTAGAAGTGTCACCTTAGAGGACAGGCCATTGACCAGCATGATCTATGTGAATGTCAGACAGGACAGCAGACAGGCTTATGACTGGCATAGTCTTTATGAGTGTCATCTTGGCTTCCCATGTTTCTCTCTTGACTCATTGTGTTTGACAGGTGGTACCATGAAGCCTGGGGTGTGCTAAGTTTAGCACAGCGCAACTCTAATATTTGAGCTGTGCTTTGAACAGCCACACAGACAGAAGCCAAAGGGTCAGTTTTAGTGTTTAAGAATCCGCACGGCCAGCAAGGCTTGAGTGGGAGTAAGAATTTGTGTGGATGGAAATGCATAGAAAGTCATGGACGCATAAAGCCAGGTAAGAGCGTGGCTTAGCCAGCTGTGGTGGCACATGCTCAGGAGCCTAGTACTAAGGAAGCTGAGGCAGAAGGAACTTGAGCTCAAGGCCTGCATGTGAGAGTCTGTGTCAAAAGCCCAAACAATCTAATACAAATCATTAAGATTTATAGCTACAGAGCTCACAGGAACTCAGAAGCTGTAGTGCTCAGCAGACTCTGCAGAGGAAATGGAATCCAAGATGGACTTGGATTGCAAGGAAAGACCCTGGAGGCTGGAGAGGGTGGGACCTTATCTCTTGGTGAAGCAATAGACAATTCCCCTGTGGAGGAAGAGCTGGTTGTGGTTAGTGTGCAGAAAAGAGATCTAGTTTTAGAGGAGCTGAGGTTCACTGGAAGAGGGAGGAGGAGACCCAGAGGACCTCCTTGTGAAAGGATGGGAAGGCCTTCCATGTCAAGTTACAGACTTTGTACTTGACACTCCACTTCTCGGCCAGCCAGTCACTTGGTAGGACAGAGGCGTGGGGCTGGTATCCTGAGAATATGCACAGGCGCCGTTTTCCACATTCCTCCCATGCCTGTGCACTGCCCACCATGTCTACTGCTGAAAACAGCTCAGATGAACTGATGAGACTCCTCTGGATTGAAAGGACGTGATGACAGTCTCCGCCGTGGGCAGGTTTAGAATTCCCTGTAGATCTCATGCTGCATCCCTGGTATCTGCCACTGTTTCTAGGATCTGGTCACGTCACTGGCCCTTTATCCATCTGGGTTGGCTGTGCTTTCTTCCATTGCTTTGGTCTTTCATCATTACCTGTCACAGCTCCATATTTACTCCTCCTCACTGTCTTAAGATGCTTGGAGTTTTGATCTCTGACAGTGCCATCAGTGTGTCCCTAGAACTTTCAAGACTGGAAAATAATAATGGTTAAGATGTAACTACAGCTATCTAAATTCACCAGGGGCAGGTTTTATTTGAGGAAATTAAGGCTACTGCAGTATTAGGCAGTACAAGCCGAGGGTATGGTAATCCTACTCATATTGCCGTCTTTTCCTTACAGGACATTTGTAAATGGGTCTTCTGTCTCCAACCCCATCCAGCTGCACCATGGGGACAGGATACTATGGGGAAACAACCATTTTTTCAGGTATGACATTGCTCACATCCCTGAAAGTGGGAGACCATTGAAAACTCTGTTGTTCTGAAGCAGAAGAGTCATTTAAGTGTGAATACCATAAAAATGACACCTTATTATATGTGTGCTCATGGTCATATGATTATGTTGTATGCCTGTTCATATATATATATATGTATGTATATATGCGTGTGCATGTGTATATATGTGTATATGTGTATGTATACACACACACACACACATATATGAAGCTTTCATATGTATTTGTTTATTTTTCTTCTCATTGTGAGATTCCGTCCCTTCCAACCTGGTATCAGAATTAATTTTTTTTCTGACCAGTTTGCTCTCTGTTTATATTAGTCACCCATCTGTTATTTTTCCTTTTGTCTGAAAAACAGTAATAGAAAAGCTGGATGTAGTTTCCTTATCCCCAGAAGGAGGTTGGTAGTTTCTTCGACCAGCATTCTGGACACCGATGGCTTAAGCAGGTCATATATTCTGAGACAGGGTAAGAAGTCCTCAGGGAAATGGCTACTAGAGTGAGCAATGCCTCTCAGAAAGGCTGTGGCTGTGGTCTACCATTTTCTTGGCACTTCCCCATGGATTAGCCATGAAAGAAACATTCAGCTCACAGGGACAAAAGGGCAGCAAAGGAGGTAGCATCCAGCCTTGCTGTCCTCTCGTCAAGGCACCAGAAATGCTTCTCTTAGTCCCCTTGACTGGACTGTTCAGTAGCTGCATGGAAGGTTCTCACCTGTGATGACAGTACTGTCTCCCACATGTGGCTAGCACACATTGTGTTGTGTGGTGAGGCAGGCGAATGACTGTAGCATTCAAACCCTGTTCTCTTCAATGTGCTTCACCTGTCAAACAGACTTTTCTTTTAAAAAGATATTTATTTATTTATTTATCTATCTATTTATTTATTATGTATACAGTGTTCTGTCTGCATGTATGCCCTCAGGCCAGAAGAGGGCACCAGATCCCATTATAGATGGTTGTGAGTCACTATGTGGTTGCTGGGAATTGAACTCAGGACCTCTGGAAGAGCAGCCAGTGCTCTTAACCTCTGAGCCATATCTCCAGCCCAAATGGGCTTTTCTTATAACTAACACTGAACCTTACCTGTATGTTACTTGCTGTTTTTATTTTAGAGAAAAGGTTTGATGGATTGAAACTCATGGGGAAAACATTGTGCATTTTTTCATGTTCACACTAAAGTGTTGCTGTGTGGTCTCAAAATCCCCCAGATGGTTCTGTATGGCTTTTTTGTGCACCGTGGTGTTTTATTTGCCAGCATGTCTAGTTCTCCATCCTGACGTGGTCCTCAGCTTTTCTCTGTAACCCAGCTTACGAAAGCTGTGTAGTCTCTGATGGAACCACTTGTGCACACTTGGATGTCTTTTTTCTACTACTAGAATAAAAGCTCCCAGTTGCAGCTGTTGCTTGGAATTGCTGTGGTATTCCCTTGGCCCCTAGTGAATCTTGGCCCCTAGTGAATGCTGGTGTGTAAGGAGTAGAATGAATAAGTGCCCCTTTTTATTTATTTATTTTTTTTGGTTTTTCAAGACAGGGTTTCTCTGTTTAGCCTTGGCTGTCCTGGACTCACTTTGTAGACCAGGCTGGCCTCGAACTCACTGAGATCCACCTGCCTCTGCCTCCCAAGTGCTGGGATTAAAGGCATGTGCTATCACGCCTGGGCATAAGTGTCCTTCTTGATCTAAAAAGTCATGTCTCTTTTTTCACCCCAAGACTCAATCTGCCAAAAAAAAAGAAGAAAGCAGAGCGAGAGGATGAGGACCATGACACTTCCCTGAAGAATGACAGCAGTTCTGAGCAGCTGGATGCTGACGGAGACTCCTCCAGTGAGGTGTCCAGTGAGATCAACTTCAACTTTGAGTACGCACAGATGGAGGTGACCATGAAGGCTCTGGGCAGCAATGGTGAGCGCGGGCTGTGCTTGTGGGAGGTGCTGAGCATGTTTCTGGAGACACCTTCCCCTTGTGACCTCTGCGCTCTGTGTCCTTGGCTGTCATGATTGGTCGTATTTACAGAACGTTCATTTCTCTACTGTGATGGACAAGCCACTGCAAACTTGTCCTCGTGGGTGGAATTGCCCAGGTTTGAAAAGTGTGACTGCCTTTGGCTTCTTATGTTTCTGGAACATTTGCCATAAAACAGGTTTCTCGTAGAACATATCTTAGCCCTCTCTTTTTCTGCATGGCAGACAGTGAAATCTATCTAAAGTTCATAACACAAGTAACTGGCAGTAAGAAAGCTGCACTTACTCCAGATTGTTTCAAATGGTGTTGGGTTATGGCGGTTAGAACGACAGCTGTCTGAAGTACACACTTTCTTATTCATCATGGTCTTTTCCCCCCATGTTCAGACCCCATGCAGTCCATACTGAGCAGCCTAGAGCAGCAGCACGAGGAAGAGAAGCGGTCTGCTCTGGAGCGCCAGAGGCTCATGTACGAGCATGAGCTGGAGCAGCTCCGGAGAAGGCTGTCTCCCGAGAGGCAGAACTGCCGAGGCGTGGACCGGCTCTCCTTCCAGTCGCCCAGTGCGCAGCAGCGCTTGAGACAGTGGGCTGAGGAGAGGTAGGTGTGCAGGATGGCTATTTGGGTAGCACCTGTGCTCCCCACCTGGGAAGGTTCTAGATGGGAACACTAGATGGTGCAAAAGAATAACATTTCAAGAGAGTATTAAGGCCAGGAGCCACTTTGTGTGCCTGTCTCCCATCCTCCTCCTCCCTCCTTGGTTTCTTTCCCACCTCTCCCTTCTCTTTATTTCCTCTCCCATTATTTCTCTTTCATTTTTCTATTTGTTGTTCTTATTTTGAAACAGAGTCTTATACATATGTGTCTCCCAAGTTCGCTTTGAAATCACTCTGTAGCCCAGGCTGGCCTGGAACTTAGAATCCTCCTGCCTCAGCACCCTGAGCCCCGGGATCGCAGGTTTCTGCCTACCCTGTCTTCATCTTTTGTCATCTCTTTGTTTTCCATTCACTGCACTGAGCGCATGCTAAGCAGGCACTGTACCACCATGCTGCATTCCAGCGCTTAGCTTTCAGTTTTGGGAAGATGGGAATTGCTGGTACATTCAGCTTTCTTTAAAACAGCCCATGTTAGCTGGGTGTGTGACGCACGCCTGTAATCCCCGTACTCAGGAGGCAGAAGGCAGGCAGACCCCTGCAAGTTCAAGACCAGTCTCAGGGCACGTTCCAGGTCAGCCAGGGTTACACAGAGAGAGACCCTGTCTCAAGAAAACCAACACCACCGTTACCAACAAAATGCCATGTTAGATGCTGCCCATTTTCAGTCTGTGGCCTTTGGCTTTAAATAAAGAAGAATATTTTACCACTGTATCATGCTTTAGGTTCTGAAGGTTGGTAGATTTTTTTTTTTTTTTTTTTGAAGGGGAAAGGAAGTTGATAGTCTGGACTGATGAGGTGAGTTAGGAAAAGCATTATGCTAATATGATATAGAGTACCAGTTTGGTTTCTATGTCCTAATTAGCATGGCACTAAATGCTGTCTCCCACGGCTCCAGAGTGCAGCGCTAACCTCCTGCTGCCCCAGTCTGCATACAGGCATCATCCCTGTCTACTGGAAAGGGACAGGAAGGAGTGTAGCATCTCCATCCTACTGAGGGATCTTGAGTTGATCAGGACACTTGGCGTTTCATATGCAGTTGAATGTGCAGAGCCCTGCACCTACCTGTGGCCAACTTGCTATGCAAGGGGTGCTGTGGTTGCCACATGGGTCAGAGAGCAGTGTGTGCATGGTGCGGTGTCAGTACTGTGTTCCTGTCTACAGAAGAGTTGTGTGAGAAAGAGCTGATTGTGACCCTGGTTTCCCATATGCTGTTTTGTGTGTTGTCTCTACCTGCCTCCACCAGTCTCATTTTTATTTTGTCTTAAAGAGAAGCAACATTGAATAACAGCTTGATGAGGCTGAGGGAGCAGATTGTAAAGGCCAACCTGCTGGTGCGAGAAGCTAGTTTCATCGCAGAGGAACTGGACAAAAGAACTGAGTATAAAGTTACTCTTCAGATTCCAGCCTCCAGCCTGGATGCCAATAGGAAGGTGAGAGATCCATCCTCTACACAGCACAGAGTCCATCCCAGAGCACGCACTGAGCTGCACCCACATGGCTGGATTAGTAGGAAGTTGCTTCCTCCTTATCTTCTGAGCGTATGTGTCTGTCTGTGTGCATGCTTGTGTGTATCTGTTAGCCACTAGGCATGTACTCCTTGCTTCCTTTGGACCTATAATTTCTTCTCACTCAGCTCCCTTTCTTCATACCTGCTTTTTGTTGTTGTTTGAGACAAGGCCTCAAATTCAAGGCAATCCTCCTGCGTCAGCCTCCCATGTGCTGGGAGTACAGGTATGAACTACCACATCTTCTTGATTTTTGAATTATAATTTATTATAGTTTAGGCTGGCCTTGAACTCTCCATCCTCCTGCCTCAGCCTCCCGAGTGTAGTATTATAAGCATGCGCCACCACAGTGGCAGTTAGTACATATGAAGTGCTGAGCCACCACGGCTCTGCCTGATGGTCTGCCCTTTTAGTCATTGTAACAAGGACACTGACGACATTTCTTGCCTTCAAATGAGTGATGGGGCACCCTAGATAATTTACTCTTGAAGGCATTCCATGTGGCTCCTCTTTAAAAGTGTCCTTTTTTATTTTTAAAGATTTACTTTTTATGTATACAGGTGCTTTGTCTGCATGTATGCCTGCAGGACCAGAAGAAGGCACAGAATTGTGAGCCACCATGTGGGTGCTGGAATCGAACCTAGGACCTTAATGCTTAAGAAAGTAAACTTTTGAGTAGAGAGATGGCTCAGCATTAAGATATATTCATTTAAATAAATGAAAATCACCATTTAGGGGGCTGGCAAGATGGCTCATTGGGTAAAGGTGCCTGCCACTGAGCTTGACAATCTGAGTTTGATCCCCAGGAACCACATTTTGGAAGGAGAATGCCTGCCAGCTCCTGCAAGATGACCTCTGACCTCCATTTTTGAGAATAAATGTTAGTTTAGAGTGGTGGCATACTCCTGTAATCCCAGCCTGTAGGAGGTAGAGGCAGGAAGATTAGGAGTTTGTGGTTAGCCTGGACTACATGAGACCCTGTCGAGAAAAAAAAAAAAAAAAGAAGTTATATAACTGTCTTAGCTAACTTTGCCTTGTCGCAAACTCCTGGCTTTGCAGCGAGGCTCTCTCCTCAGTGAACCTGCCATCCAGGTGAGAAGAAAAGGAAAAGGAAAGCAGATTTGGTCTTTGGAAAAGCTGGAAAACCGGCTTTTGGATATGAGAGACCTCTACCAAGAGTGGAAGGAGTGTGATGAAGACAGCCCGGTAAGTCACTGAAGAATCGCTGCCTTGGTAGCCTGAGGAGCCACACGTAGTGAAGCTGCCTAGCTCAGGGGACAGTGAGTGCTTTTCCAAGATTGTCGTTCTAGTTTTAAAGTGAGATTTACTTCCATCCTTAAGTTGTTGAGCTAAATAAGAATTTTAATAATTGGTCATGTGCATATTTTCGTTTTTATCTCCTCTTCTCTTTGGATTCTGGCAGAGCTTCCCCTTTCTATCTGTTAGTGAGTCTCAGGTTGGTCCGGGGTTCTCTTCACGGCAGGGGCCAGGCCTTCTCAGCACACTGCAGACAACTACCCCACAGTTCTTGGCTTCACATCATCAGTGCACCCTGGTGTTTGTGCTGCTAGTAAGGCTTCTGAAGCATTTTGTCCCCAATCTGTACTGGCACTGGCTCTTCTCTTGTCAGGTTTTTTTGTTCGGGTCAGCCATGTAGCTATACCTACTTAAAATAGAAAACACATCCCATGTATTTTGTTGTTTTCTTCTAGACGTCTGCCCTTTTGAGTCAGGGTCTCCCTGTAGTCCAGCTTGTCTTTGAACTCATGTTCTTCCTGCCTCAGCTTCCTGAGTGGGATTATGGGGTACACCCCCCACAGTTCTGCTGAGCCTGTTTCCACATGGAGTCGCTTTCTTCCTTAGCTTATGGCTAGATGATATTTTTGCTTAAATTTATAATTTTCTTCTGTATTCCTCTCCTATTTTGACTTAGAAATAGGTGTAAAAACAAATGCAGAAAAGTCCTCCTGCTGCCCTCATTTGGAGCAGTGTGTTTAGCATCTGAGTAGGGTCTTGCCTAAAGAACAGTGAGGAGGGCTACTGCTTTCAGCTTGTCCTTACAGTCACTCTGTTTCTCTGTTTATGTGTCAAAACTTGTACATAAAGAAGCTCTTGGAGACTGAGGCAGGAAGGCTAGCCTGGTTTGTACAGTGAGTTCCAGACCAACCAAGGCTACACAGTGAGACCCAGTCTCAGAAAATAAAAAAAGTAGGAGTCAGGATGTAATGGTAAAAGTTGTTGGTCAAATGAGTTCATGTGATTTTTAAATTAAAAAAAAAGTTTTTTTTTTTTGCTTTTGAGGTTGTATGCTTGAAATCTCTTTCAGGTCAGTCGGTCCTACTTCAAGCGTGCTGACCCATTCTATGACGAACAGGAAAATCACAGTCTCATTGGTGTGGCCAATGTCTTCCTGGAGACCCTGTTTTATGACGTGAAGTTGCAGTATGCTGTGCCAATCATCAACCAGAAGGGAGAGGTTGGCCTTCCCTCTGCCTCTGCAGAGCAGTTCAGGGGACAGTGAGGGGTGTTGACAGGGCACTTGTTAATATATTCATTCATTCATTCATTCATTCGAGACAGGGTTTCTCTGTGTAACAGTACTTGCTATCTTGCAGCTCACTCTGTAGACCATGCTGGCCTTGAACTCACAGAGATCTGCCTGCCTCTGCCTCCCGAGTGCTGGGATTAAAGGCACACGCCACCGTGCCCAGCAATACCTTTAATTTTTAACCAGTCCTGACTGATGAGAAGTATTTGTGTTATGGACACCCTGTGTTTCTATATGGCTATAAGCAGGATTTTCCTGTTTTACTTAGGTCGCAGAGCAGCTGTTAGAAACTTGCCCTTTAGTGTCTCACACGTTGTTACCGTCTGGCTTTATCAAGGAAGACAGATCCTTGCAGGGAGGAAGAACCTAACCCAGAAAACAGCCTTTGTTTTGCTTCCTTACTTTAGGTGGCAGGTCGTCTTCATGTGGAGGTGATGCGACTCAGTGGGGCCATTGGAGAGAGGGTTGCAGGAGGGGATGATGCTGCAGAGGTCAGCTCTGAAAAGGACGCCCAGGAGAACAGGCTGGTCTGCATGGTAAGCCCCAGAGCCATTCTGGAAGGGGCCAAGTGGGACCATCCATGAGACTAGGTATTTACCTAATGAACTCATTTCCAACAACTTGTAAATGCACGTCTTCAGAGACATCTGTAGCCTTCAGTATCTTAGGGATTGTGCTTGTTGTACTTCTGGAAAGACTCACTCAGCACTTCCAGTATGCTCGCTTGGCCTGGGACAAGTCACCTCTTTTTTCTGGCACTCAGCAATCAGGGTGAGCCAGCCTGCTTACTTGTCCTGCCCAGATGAGTTTTCTATTACTGGAACTTCCAAGTTCTGCTGAAGATGAGTGTTTCCCTTTCTGCAGTCCTGCCCTTTAGCTGCAGCCATTTTCTCTCTGCCCAGCTTCTCTGTGCTTCTCCCTGTCACCCAGGACCTTTGCATGTGCCATTCCAGCCCAGCCATTTCCAGCCCTCTCTGTCTGGTCTTCCTCTGCATGCCGTTCATGGTACACTGGAAGTGTTACCTTGAAGACCTGTGTCAGGTACTGGGTAGAGAGGAAGATGCCAGCTTCCCGCTGTCCAGGAGCTAGGGCTGTGTGGGTGTGAGCAGAAGCCTCTATTGTGTGATCCATTGCGGTGAAGCAGCAGGTGCCAGGGGTCCAGGCACACAGGGAGGCTGTGGATTCAGATGGTAGCTTCTGAGGGAGACTGAGAAAGATTCAGGGGGAATGAGACTGCAGGAGAGGGTGTTGGTGAACACCAGATTTACAGTGCTGTGGTGTTTCCTGGGTGAATAGTATGGAGGGCACAAACTCCCTGGCTCCTGTACTCTCCTCCCTCTTTCTGGTGCAGCCCTTGCCTGAGTCTTCAGATGCCCCCTGGTGGACGAGTACTGCTAGTGGCTCAGAATCTTGGCAGGATTCCAGTGACAGGAGATCAGCAAGGGCATGTAGTGTTTAAGAGATGATTAAAAGGTCTGTGAAGAAGCCTAGGTCTTAACGCATCCTAGGTCAGGCTTCTTAGCAAATATTTCTAGAATTGAGGTTGTCGAAAGGAGGAAGATACACACAGCCATAGATGGGGAAGCGAGTGCTGTTGAGAGCTGGGCTGCTTTCTGCAACCGTCTGCATGATGGGAAGGAATGGAGAGCCCCGAGGCTTGAGCTGCTGAAGCGAGGGGCGGTTCTTAGTCCCTGACAGCCTCACTCTCACTCATTTATACTTGGCTTCAGAAACACTTCCTCAGGGTCAGATGCTTGGCTACCAGAGATGGAGACGTAGGCTTTCTGGCTCCACACGGCCCATTTCCGAGATGAGACAGTGATCTTATCTCCGGGAGGTCAGCTTGCACAGTGTAAAGTAACGACAGTGATGCCTGGCGGTGGTGCACGCCATTCGTCCCAGCACTTGGGAGGCAGAAGGAGAGGAGAATGTCACTGAAAAAAGATGTGTATCATGATAACATGCCTTTTTAAAAATGATAAAATACGTAAGATTTAATGGAAGATAGCAGGCATGGAAGTTGTAAGGAAAGTGGTCAGTCCGCACCCACCCCACTCCATAGCGCCCTGACAGCCCAGCGTGGCTCAGTCGTGCACTTCGTGCTGCCACCCCTAGGAGTAGCTTGATGCCACTCTGGCATCGTGCTTCATCTGGAAGTAGCAATTGTCTCCAAAATAGTGGATGCTTAAAAAAAAATCACTTGGGTGTGGTGGTGCATGCCATTAATTCCAGCACTTGGGAGGCAGAGGTAGGTGGATCTCTGTGAGTTCGAGGCCAGCCTGGTCTACAGCAAGAGTTCCAGGACAGCCAGGGCTACACAGAGAAAACCCTGTACCAAAAAGCAAAACAAACAAACAGACAAACAAACAAACAATCAAAATAGTGATTCCTTAATGTCACAGACTACATAATCAACTTTGTTAAGTGTCTTTGCTGGTGTCACACAGGATCCTTTTATCTCTGGATTCTGCAGTCTTTCTCACCCTGCAATTTGTTTGTTGTAACTCCTGTGTTGTTGTGTTGATCTGCTGATTTTGATTGTCATTGCATGACATCTCAGAAGCCTTAGAAGCAGGTTGGTAGCAAGGCATAATACACCGTATAATAGGAAAGCAAGGGTGTGTTACAGGTAGTGGTGTGTTTTTCCTGTCAAAATTACTGGCTTTCAAAGTCATCTTTCTGTAGAAACGAACTCTTAGACTTAACATATGTGCCTTTTAATCCTAGGTATTCATTACTTGTATCAAAACTCCTATGTTCTCAGTTTTGAGTGGTGGCAGCCCCTTCAGTTGGCTCTCCAGTCCTGCAGACATGAGCCTGACCCTTACTGACTGATAGCTTTTGGATATGGCAGACATTTTGTCTCTTCCTGCATACATTTCCTTTTCAAGGCCCAGAATCCACCGTTTCTTTAGAAGGAGTGTTCATTTATGTAGAACATACTTCTTAGAGATCGAGCCTTCGCTGTGGGAGCCCCTTGTGTAAGAAGGCAAGGGCGGATAAGACATGGCAATGAGTGAAGTTGCTGTGGAAAGTCAAACCTGGGGATGGGTTCAGAGCCATGAGCGAGGGAAATCACTGGATGTACTGACATCTGCATCCATTTCTCCTGGATGGAAGAGTATACGCCCTTACTCCTGAAGGCCCCAGATGGCATCTGTCCCTGCCGGTACACTGTGGCTCTTTCTTATCGAGCTGCAAGTTGAGTGCTATCCTGACACCTTATGTGATTTCAATTTTTGTAGTAAAATTTTAAAAAAACGACAACAAAAAAATTCCAACAGCCTTTGTGCTTGGTGTGTTTCCCTCTTTCCTGGTGCTCCTCATTCCTGGCAGTCTCAACCCTCAGGAGCTCCTGTAGAGGGCAGGTCAGCTCCTCCCATCTTGCCTCTTTGTTTACTTCAGGCTTAGACTGAGCTTCATTTCTGTAGGAACGGAATGGCTTTCAGGTGGAATTCCATCACAAACCAGCATGTGTGCTACCTCTGCTCAGCAGTGCCTGGCCCTGCTGTCATTCATCTCGGTCCTTTCATTATTGAGGGCTCACCTCTGTAAGGGCAGACATAAATCTTCCCCTCTCTGCCTGGAGAAAGCTAAGCTCAAGACTAATTTACACCAGCACACACGCTAGTGGCAGGGATCCTTTTAGATCTGTGTAACACCAAGACCTTGTAGTCATCCCCCACTGCACATTACCTCATTTAAGGTATATAGTAAACATTTTTAACATGTAGAGAAAAAAGCCTGAAAAATTTTCCTGGAAAGTGTATCCTAGAATACTGATGGTCAATTTGATGTGGATAGAGAAAATGTATCAGCCTTTCAGAGCTTGTCAGAGACTTGCTGCCTGGGTGGTTCAAGCTTGTTGACTTAACAGGAAGAATGGCATAAAATGAAGGTGATGTTTGTTACTGACCTGTTTTGTACATGTTATACAGGAAATCTACTTTGTGTGATTTTGTGTTCCCAGAATCCGTAAATACCATGGGTATAGTTGAGGTTTTTATCCATGAGAACTTACACCACATAGTTCAATTTATTCATATTAGATTTATTTACTAGATACAAAGTGACTTAGACAGCTTAAAGAAAGAAAGCAACTGGAGAGTGTAGTTTATGGCCAGCTCAGTTGTGTGAAAATCCTCTTGTCAGACTAGATGGCCCAGATTAAAGGTGGAGCTTCCTACCAAGAAATCCAGATTTGAAATAGGTCTTCCTACTTCACATGATTTAGTTAAGAAAAAAAATCCCTCACAGGTGTGTCCAGCCATTTATTTGGGTTTTAGTTAATGCCAGATGCAGTCAAGTGGACAGCCAGGAGTAGCCATCACACAGCCATTAGAATGCAGTGTAACTAATAATTTTAGGATTTATTTCATAATTGTTTGGTTTTAACACTATCACAAGCTACCACAGAAACTCCAAATTGAAATCTAGATGCTGCTGCAAAAGGTGTGAAGAGTGTTGGGCTGCTTTGGGATCTAGTAGGGGCAGCTGGAGGGATGGCTCAGTGGTTAAGAGTGGTGGCGTTCTTCCAGAGGACCTCAGTTCTGCTTCCACCAGCCACTTTTAGCAGGGCCACAACTGCTTGTAACTCCATCTCCAAGGGATCTGATGCCCATGCATCACACCACCACATTCACACACAGACACACACACACACACACACACACACACACACACACACACACGTTCATTTAAGTAGGATGTACTTTTTAGAGATTGTATATATATATTGTGTGTGTGTGTGTGTGTGTGTGTGTATGAATGGGGCTAGAGAGATGGCTAAGAGTGGTGAAGAGTACTTGCTGCTCTTAAAGGACTGGAGGTCAGTTTCTAGTACCCATGTCAGGTAGCACATGACTTTCTGTAACTCCAGCAGAGGGGGTCAGATACCCTCTTTTGGATTCCTCAAGAACCTGCACTCACATGCATATACCCACACACAATGATACACGCATCCATGTAGTTAAAAAATAGTAAAAAGAAATGTCTTTTTAAAGGGCTGTGTTGCAGGCGTTTTCTCTGGGGCATAGGTCCTATTGGGCATGAGCTTCTGGCTGTGCTGGGCAGTCACAAACTCCAGGGCTCCCTCATCCAGGGCTCCCTTTGAGTGTTTGCCATCCCTCCCTGGAGGAGGGGGTGGGGTAAATGTCAGTGCAGAAAACAGCAGCTCTGCATGGCCTTTACGTCCTCTCTTCCACCCTCCACATGCTCAGTGAGATCCCCAGGAGGGGTAAATAGAAATAAAGTGATGTGATGCTAGCGTTTCTGTCTCGGAGCTGAGATCCTCCTCACACTTGAGATGACTGACTAAAAGCTTGCCTTCTCCTGAAGATTTGCTGCTTCTTGACTAGGACACAATTTTGTGCTTTGCTCATTGTGCTAAATGGCTTTGTGCTTTCCTTATGAAATGCTGCGTGATGCTGATTTCCAGAACCTTCTTCTGCAGTGGTGATGGTGGTACCCTACATTCTGACAAACTGGGATTCAGATGCTCCCGTCAGCTTCTAGGTGCCACCCAGAACTCACCCTGATACCTGGTTGTTGTCACCCGGGTCAGGCCTGTGTGCTAGTCCTGGGCCTGCCCACACTGAATGACATATGTCTGAAGTAGGTAAATGTTCGGTGACAGAGTCAGGGCAGGACCTTTCATCCCCAAGCCTCTGAATTGAGGACTCCTTGGAGCGTGCTGGTCCAGACACAAATGGAGCCTTCTTTGCCTTCAGGTTAAAATACTCCAAGCCACAGGGTTGCCACAGCATCTTTGCCACTTTGTATTCTGCAAATATGACTTCTGGGATCAGCAGGAGCCAGTGACCGTTGCCCCCGAAGTGGATACCTCGTCGTCTCCCACCAGCAAGGAGCCACAGTGTATGGTTGTGTTCGATCATTGCAGTGTGAGTGCTTTCCCACTCTGCCTCATGTTTAATTAACTTCTTCATGTAAACGTAGCTGGAGAGCAAGTGCCGCATCTTTGCATGATTGTGCCAACATTCATCTTGGAGTGTTCTCTGGTCCTAGACCAAAGTGTTAGTTCATTCAGCATGGCCACAGTCAAGAGTTAACTTCTTTTCAAAGAGAAATAAGCCTTTGTAGATATGTATGTGAGCAGAGATTAAGAAACTAGTGTTTTAGTGAAAACGAAGGTAACAAGACCAGAGACCGACCCCCTACTGGGCACCCGTGTTCTCTGCCTTGTTGGTTGGTACTCTCTGTGCTGGTCCTGACCAGTAATTATTAGTGATGATGCTTTCGTGGGGTAAATAAATTCAAAGCAGTGGTCATTGCTTTGGCTGGTGACCATCAGGGCTTGGACCGGCTTTTGCTGTTTACCTCACACTTGACCCCCAGCAAAAAACAAAAAGCAGCCTCCCAAAACATTGCTAACACAATAAAATAATTTGCTATTCTTATAGACTAGTCTTCCAAAGTGAGAAGCTTTAAAGTTCAAAGTCATAACTATGTTTATATATTTTTAATTTTAAAAGATTTGTGTGTGTGTGTTTGTTTGTTTTTCAAGACAGAGTTTCCGTGCGTACCAGTCCTGGCTATTGTCCTGGACTCTCTTTGTAGACCAGGCTGGCCTCAAAGGCACAGAGATCCACCTGCCTCTGCCTCCAAGCACTGAATTAAAGGCATGCACCACCATGCCCGGCTAGATTTTTTTTTGCATCATGTCTTTGTGGGTATGTACGTATGAGTGCAGGTGCCCACCTAGGTGCCAGAGGAATCAGTCTTCCGGATCTGAGCATGATAGGTGGTTGTCAGTCACCGGATGCATGTCCTCTGGAAGAGCAGTAGTAGGTCCTAAGCATGGAGGCATCACCCCATTTCCCTTCAGAGCCACACTGTATTTGAAAGCAACAGTGGTGGTCTGTGTGTGCATGGCTGTTGGTGTTAGGTGAACGTCTCTTCTGCGAGGAGAGTGTGCCACTGTCTCTGGCTTTCCTCCCCGATAACCTTATGGGTGTGATGCCTGGTTTATGTGGTCACAAGACCGAGCCAGTGGGTGCTGCTCTGCAATGAGCTGTTGTGTTTCAGGAGTTTAATGTTAACATCACGGAAGACTTCATTGAGTATCTCTCAGAAGGGGCCCTGGCCATCGAAGTATACGGACATAAGATGAGTGATCCTCGGAAGAACCCAGCCCTGTGGGATTTGGGGATCATCCAGGCAAAAACAAGGAGTCTTCGGGACAGGTGAAGTTTTGATATCTATTTCTGGTTTAAGAAAGTTGCTAGAGATTACTGTCATTCATTTTTTGACTATTTCTTCTTTCCCTGTATGTGTGGTATGTACATGTGTGTATATATACCGTATGAGTCGGGGTGCAGGTGTCAGAATCGACACGCAGATTTCCTCAGTCACTCTTCATCTTATTCATGAGGCACAAAGCCCCTCATTGAAACTCAGAGCTCACCAGTAGGGCTGGTCTGGGTAGCTTGCATCAGGGATCCTGTGTCTGCCTGCTCAGAGCTGGGATTATAGGCAGGCATTGGTCCCTCCTGCACTTGTGTGTGCTCTGAAGCTCTGGTCTGTAGTAGGTCCCCATGCCTGTACAGTAGTCACTTTACCCATTGAGGCCTCACATTGTTTCATATATCAGTGGTCACCTTTTCCCAAGCATCAGCACTCTAGGGCTTTAGTCTCCCAGTGAAATGTCCCTAACGCGCGAACTTCAGAGAAGGATGGAGAAAGCACGAGGGTGCCTAAGAAGCGGCAGTGAGGTGAAGTTAAGGGAAGGTCACTTGCACAGTGAGTTTGTCTGGTTGGCCAGCCACGGAGAAGAAACGCATGGCAGGGTGCTGCAGCATCCTTGTTGACCAGGTCTCTAGTCCACAGGTGTCTGTTGTTGGTTACTTGTTTGATTTTGGGCTGCTGGGGTTTGAACCCAGGCCCCTTGTATGCTTGGCAAGCGCCACACAGTTCTGCATCCCCAGCCCTTTCCAGTTTTGAGCGGCATCTGTGATGGGGGAAGTAGCTCATTCGGTGACATAGAAGAGTTAAAAGGGAGTGACTGAAACAGGAGATGTTTCTACTTCCATCTAATTATAGACAAGAACCAGATGTTCTCTTTTAACAAATCCTAAATTAGAAGGTGAGATTTTTTTTTTTTTCCTTAATTTTCTTACTGACCTCAGATCACATCCTTGTCAAGTCACAGATGACACTTTCCTATGAGAAGAGCATCCTGTGCTTGGCTTCTGAGTACCAGCTAGAGTATTTCAATCATTGGATAGCCATTTTCAAATGTATTTGTCAAGTCCTTCACCCCCCCACTCTGAGAGTGTTGTGTGCGTGTGTGTGGACGCATACATGTTCACTTGTGTTTGGCACATGTGTGCATGCATGTAGAAGTCAGAGGTTGATGTCACATATCTTTCTCAGTTGTTCTCTACTTTGTATATCAAGGTAGGGTCTCTCTCTTGATCCAGAGCTCTTCAGTTCGGCTACTGCAGCTGTCCAGCTTGCTCTGGGAGCCCTCTGTTTTTGCCTTCTGTTTACTGGGACTACTGGTGGGCCACTTCACCCACTGTTTATGTGGGTTTGAACTCTGAGCCATTGTTCAGGCCCCACATTGTACTTTTCTAAACGAAATTAAAGTGCCAGTAAGTAGAGGCGTAGCTCAGTGCTAGAGCATCTGCTTAGGATGTGAAGACTGCCTGGCTTCAGTCCCCAAAACAACAATGGGAAACCAAGGAGCCACCCTAGATCTGGTGCTGTGAGCTTGACTCAGTTCATGTCATTTGCCATTGTGTGCTGAACATTTCCTTCTGATCTGAAGGTCACCTCACTGGGCTCCTCTGTTAAGGTATTCTCACTGTTAAGTCAATTTAAGATCCTGGGCTGTCTGCAGTGAAGTAGAGAGGCGTGGTTTGGGGGCTGGGGAGGTAGCTCAGTCATTAGGGTGCTTACCTAGCATGCCTGAAGCCCTGGGTTCGGTTCACAGACTCCACAAGCTGTCTAAGTTGGCACACTCCTGGAGTCTCAGGTGAAGGAGGCGGATATATTGAAAGTTAAAAGTTCCCTTTAACTATATGGCAGTTTGAGCACTACCTGGTATATCTGAAACCCTGCCTAAAAAAAGAAGTATAATTTCCTAAGACCTGCATGTATTTTTTAGGTGGAGTGAAGTCACCAGAAAGTTGGAATTCTGGGTTCAGATCTTGGAACAGAATGAGAATGGTGAATACTGCCCCGTGGAGGTGGTTGCTGCAAAAGATGTCCCGACAGGGGGGATCTTCCAGCTTCGGCAGGTACCTAGATTGTGACAGCATAGTAAATTCCTTGACACCAGAAGGCTCACACTGTAGTCTTTTGAACAGAGGTCTTGATAAAGAGGTATACAATGATCAAGCACATTTCTTTGAAAAAATTAAATTTATTGACATTTGTTTATTTCTTGTGCATGCATGTGGGTAGGTGTATTGCATCATGCAGTGTGGAAGTCAGAGAACAACTTGTAAGACTTGGTTTTCTTCTTTCCTGTATCGTCCTGGGGTTTGAACTCAGGTTCTTAGGCATGGCAGCAAGCTTCTTCGCCAACTAAACCCATCTCACTTGCCCCTTTTCAGTTTTTAATTTTTGTTTTCAAGCCCTCTCTCCCTCCCTCCTGTCTTTCTTCTTCTCTCTCTCTCTCTCAAATAGAGTTTCTCTGTGTAGCTCTGACTGTTCTGGAACTTACTTTGTAGATTAGGCTGGCCTTGACCTCACAGAGATCCATTTGCTTCTCCCTCCCGAGTGCTGGGATTAAAGGCATGCACCACTACACCCTGGCTTTAAGCCCATTTCTTATATTAAGATTGTCTTCTGTGTTATGTGCATTTTCTTTTATTTCCAAGAATCTTGCTACTTATGATATTTTAAAAGTAGTTTCTATAACAGTTAAAAAATGAGCTTTTTTGAAAAACATTTTCTTTTTGTATGGATGCGTTTGTGTATGGGTGAGTTTTTATTCCACAGGACACAGTGGAGGTCAGAGGACAATTTGCAGAAGTAGGTTCTCTCTATTGTTCAGGTCCTAGAAATTGAACTCAGGGCATCAGGCTTGAAGCAGCCACCTTTACTGGCTGGGCCTTCTTGCTGGGTTGAAAATGAGAAGCTTCCAAGGAAATGTTAGCATTGAAGAGTGGGCTATACGGCAGACATACCAAGCAGCACTCCTCATATGCATGAAATATGAGGAAGGCAGCGGAAAGGAAGGAAAGGAAGGACTGAATATGCAAGGGCTGTACTTAGGAGCTCCTTCAGTAGCTCCCCTCCTTCCTAGGACATACAGAAGAGTTTGGGTGAGAATTAGGAGAGTGCTGTATGAAGCCCTGTGTTTCACAGATGGTGTTAAGTGTGTGTGGCTGAGTCCATGCAGCAGACCATGGAGCCCTCGCTGCTCACCCAGGTGGCGATCTTTCAGGCTGTGCTGCTGACTGACAATGACAGAGAGGGTGTCCGTTTATAATTAATCTGTTTGGTTAGCAAAAAGTACCGGTATTCATTGTGACAGTTTGCTGCATATGCCCATATTTTGTGCTTATTCCTTCCCCCTCATCCCCCTCTTGCTGGTCCTTCCTTTTCTCCCACATTGTCTCCTCTTCTGCGTTCATGTCACATGTTTTTCAGAGAGTGGAAAATCTCAGTATTTATTGATACAAATAATTTGGAAATACTTTTTATTTATTTATTTATTTATTTATTTATTTATTTATTTATTTATTTACTATACTTTGCATCATTCCAAAATCTAATATGCTATTCTCTAGAGTTTCCATACTTTAAAATGTAACACGAGGGGGCTGGAGAGACGGCTCAGTGATTAATAATACTGTCTGCTTTGCCAGCTCTCAAGTTAGGTCCTAGCACCCAGGTTGTGTGTGTCACAATCATCTGTAACTCCAGCTCTAGGCTTTGTGAAGGGTTCTCCCGTGCAGATGGCAGGTGCAGGACTCAAGGTGGGACTCTGCTTGAGCCAAGGCCCCCATAGACGGGAAGAGGGGAGGTAGAGGTGGTCACAGAAGCTTGGGCAGCTTACTGGGCTCACCTGAATTTAATGTTTAAAGCTGGGCCGTACTGTTCTTTAATGGGACAGTGGCAGGGGAACAGGGATTGTTTCTAACCATGGCAAGATGCTGCAGGAACCAATGGGAGGCAGCACCGGCTCGAGGGAGTTCAGGGTAGTGGCTGAAGGGAATGTTCCAAAGCGCCCACTGGAACAGTGAGCCTTCCTCTGCGTGTCTTCCTTGGTGTATCGCGTTTCAGACATTCAGAATAGGTTAAATAGGCAGAAGGCAGCCTCTTGAGTGATAAAGGGAGTGCTCTTAGACTGCTGAAGTGGGCTAAGGTGCTTCCAGAACGGCGAGGCCCTGAGTGCAGTCTCTGAGGACGGAAGGTGAGAACTGACTAGAAGGCTGTCCTTTGACCTCCAGTGTGTACTGTGGCACGTGAACCCACACATACTGCACACATACAAGGTTAATAATAGTGGTGAAATAAAAACTGTCTCCTGATGCACACTCCCTGGAAATGTTCAGCTCAGAGGATGGCTGTCTGTGACTGCCCATCCAGATGTCGTCAGCAGGGTCAGTGACTGCCTGAGTAGGTGTTTGTTGAGATTCAGATCCAGGACAAGCGGCTGAGGCGGAGAATACCTATCAATGTTCCTAAACACATAAAGCTCTTAGGAGCTGAACTTCTGGATGACAGGCAAAGTAACTGACTTGAAATTAGATGTTTAGGTTCTGTTGCTCAGAGGGTCTTCTCTGTTCCTAAGGGGATAGCAGGGACTCTTCCCAGTGTCTGCATCAGTGTGCAGAGTCCCGGGGCCTGTTCTGCACACACCCAAGCAGGGTCTGCTCTGATCACATTGTTTGCACTTTAATTTCCTTCCTTCCTACCTACCTTCCTTCCTTCCTTCCTTCCTTCCTTCCTCCCTCCCTCCCTCTATTTATTTGTTTGTATTTTATGTACATTGATGTTTTGCCTGCATGTATGTCTGTGTGAGGGTGTCAGATCCCTTGGAACAGGAGTTGCAGACAGTTATGAGCTGCCATGTGGTTGCTGGGAATTGAACCCTGGTCCTCTGGAAGAGCAGCCAGTGCTCTTAGCTGCTTAGCCATCTCTCCAGCCCTGTAGCTTAATTTCTTTAGTTCTGGGAAGAGGGCAATGATTCCTAGGTGGCACTAACTTTTTACAAAAAAATTATTTATTTGTTTATTGTGAATGTGTGTGTGTGTGCATGCAAACACATGTATGCAAGTCAGTTCTTACTTTCTCTGTGCAGCTCTGGCTGTTCTGGAACTTGCTCTGTAGACCAGGCTGGCTTAAACTCAGCCTTACCCATTTTAACTTAGGCTGCAAGTATTTTTCTGCAGCAGTCGCTCAGTGACATAGGATTTCACAGCTTAAACAGTTGTCAGTATTGTGCATTCAGTATAGACCTCTACTTTGTTCTTCATGGTACTTCCGTAGTACTCATCCATGTGCCTCATTGTTGAATTGCTGGGGCACGGTTGTTTACAGCTTGAAGTTACTGGAACCAGCTTGACCAGTTTAAATCCCGCCCCACAGGGTCTACGCTATCTGTTTCATAAATCTTGGTCTCTATCTGAAGTCATTTTTAGCTTAGCAGATGGAAATGAAGCTCTCATAGTTACCTTGTCAGAAGGTTGGTCTTTTTCTTTTTTAGTTTAGGTCTCCCTAGGTCTTCCCCAGAACTCTGTGTAGCCTGCCCTGGCCTGGAACTGTATGCAGACCAGGCTAGCCTCAAACTCACAGAGATCTCCCTGCCCATCTCTGGAGTGCTAACGTTGCAGTGCGAACCACCGCACCTGACTCAGTTGAACATTTTTTATTAGACATTGTTTGCATTTCGTCTGCTTGTAAGTTTTCATTTACCTGGGTGTTCTGTCAAATGCCAGCTTTTGGCAGGCTGAGCCAGGATTGCCTTGAATTCAAGATTCGGCCACGATACTTATTGAGTACTATAGCAGCCAGCGCAACATAGCAAGCCCCTGTCTTTCATTAAATAAAACACAAAAATAAAAAACAAAAGTTTTCTTTTCTTGACTAGGTTTGAATTTGTGCTTTAGTGTTTACAGTTGAGATAGAGGGAAGTGCCAGTTGCACTTCTCTGTAGCAGCCTCTAGGGGTCTCTTTAAGCCAGAGTTCTGAAACTCAAGAAACTGACTTTGTGTGTGTGTGCTCCCAAATCTCTGTTTTGCAGGGGCAGTCCCGGAGAGTTCAAGTTGAAGTGAAGTCTGTGCAGGAGTCAGGCACTTTACCACTGATGGAAGAGCGCATATTGTCAGTTGGCATTGGGTGTGTGAAAGTTAGGCCACTCAGATCCCCTAAGATCCAGGAGACCTTCCATGTAAGTTTCTGTGCCTGCTCTGTGCTTTCTGAAAGACAACAGCAGATGAGTCTTTTGAGACATTGCTGCCCCTGCCCTTTCCTCTGCAATGGGTGCCTTGTTCAGCACTGTCTTGACAAGAGGCCCCTGCACTAGGCTGTTGTCCTGGTGCATGGTAAACTGAGGGTTAAAACCTCAGCCTGGCAAACCACCAAGCCTAACTGATTAACTTCCTCCCATGGCCCACCCCCTTGTAGAGCCCCCCACTGGCTGGTAAAGACTCTTTGCCAGCAGGTGTTTGATTTTCTCAGGAGTTGGGGGTGTTGTAAGCCCAGCAGGGAGAGCATTGTACTGACTCAGAAAAGGTCAGGGAAGCCTCTTCACCTTCCCCTGGAAGCTCCTAGTCTTATAGCTTCCTGACACTGCAGGGCTGGAGTGAAGCTGGGTGGGTGGCCATGGTATAATGTGTCAGTCAAACAGAGAGACAGGAACTGTGGGAGAAGATTGTGGATGGAGGCCTGATATGTGGGTAGATAATTGCTTGGCTCTACATAATACAGTGTTTCCTTTTAGGAGGAAGAGGAGGACATGGACAGCTACCAGGTAATTGAGCACCTGTTGGCATCATCAAACCAGCTTGATTCAAGTACTTAATTACACAGGCCAGGATCTTTCTGCACTGCTACTTGATAATTAAACAATTCTGCGTTTCCCAAAAGTCAAACAAAGTAGGGAATGCTGGGTATGGGAGGGGTGCATTGCAAGGAGCAGGAAGTCCCTGTGACAAAGTCCTTTTCTAGTCAGGGACTCTGCATTGGCTGTTTACACAGCTACCTCCCAGCTGCTTTGTCTGGGCTTCCCTTGGACTCAGTCACAGAGTAGCAGAGGGATATAGGGGTGTGTGTAACCTGTGCATGAACCTAATTCCATGTCTTAATGTGTGAGGCCAGGTCACCCTGAATGTCCACTTCTTTGAGTTTCTCATTAGTTTTAGGGGTCTTTGTTTCCCCCATCTTTTCTGTTCCTAATGTGACAGATTTTGTTTGTGTCTGTGAAGCTGTAACTTGTTAGTCATCATTTAGGACTGCCTGGGCTCTTTGGAGCCAGATGATGTCGTCCGCTGTAGTCACTTTCCTGGCTTTGCATCATCCTAATTTGATAGAAACGTCTGCCTTCCTATAAGTCAATGATTAAAAAAAAAAAAAAAAGACCAAAACCTCAGCGTATCAGCTAGGGTTGAACTCAGAGTGTGGTACCACTATGGAGTCTTCTCTTAGACATTATCCCATTGATCTCTGCTCTCTGGATGTGGTATTTGAGTCCTCAGAGATACCACTTAGAGTAGATGCACAGCACGTTTCTTCGTCTTGTCCACAGGAATGTCATAGGCTATTTGGTTAAGTGCCCTGGTGAGATCCAGACACTGGACATCTGCAGCATTCCTCGGAGCCACCAGCCCCTAACCATGTTACTAAAGGAAATGAGGTCAGGGTGGCGTGCTGGCAGGTGTTGACTGGTGGACTTCAGTTTGTCAATAACAACCCCTGTCCTCTCTCCCACTGCCACCTCCCAAAGACACAGACTCAGAGAGGAAGCACTTATGTGCTGTCATCCTCCGTAGTCTAGAGCCACACAGCAGAAGGCAGTGGCTAGAGACTTGTAGGATTCTTTCTGGTGGTTCTAAGGAGTAAAGGTGTGAGGATTGTTAAGTACAGTTGGTGAGTTTTGTCCAGCAAGGCAACCTCATAGAAGATGTTGTTTCTCGTGATTGGAATTAGGCAAATACAAAGAGAACCAATTCTTCAGCACCTGTCCACTCTAGAGCACACAGATGCTTCCTGTTGTGGGAGTTGTGACCAGAATTGAAGGTAGAATGGCCTGTGGGTGCTCCATGCTGGGCTGGCAGGTAGCTCAGTTGGCAGAGTGCTTGCCTAGCGTCCACTGGGCATGGTGACAGAAAGAAGCCTGTGGCCCCAGCACTCTGAGATGGGAACAGAGACTTGTGAAGTTCAAGGTCATCTTCAGCTACAGTGAGTGAGTTCCAGGTCAGTCTGGACTTTGTGAGACCTTACTTTTTATTTTATGTTTTATTTATTTAGTTTTGATTTTTTTTTTTTTGAGAAAGGGATTCTCTGTGTAATAGCACTGGCTGTCCTGGACTTGCTTTGTAGACCAGTCTGGACTTGAACTCACAGAGATCTGCCTGCCTCTGTCTCTCAAGTGCTGGGATCAAAGGCCTGTGCCAGTACGCCTGGTGAAACCTTGTTTTAAAAAAAGAAAGAAAGAAGGAAAAAAAGGCAGTTGTTGCATACTTCTTATGTCTTGGAGCTACGAGAATAAGGTTGATCTGGGAGTTTTTGGTTTACACACTGCCTGGATATTGCATTCAGTGTGGCTCCCTCTGTTTTCTTCCAGGATAGGGATTTAGAGAGGCTTCGTAGAAAATGGCTCAATGCATTAACCAAGCGTCAAGAATACTTGGATCAACAGTTGCAGAAGCTCGTCAGTAAACATGGTAGGAAGAACAAGTTGGACATTTCCCTCCCCACAGTAGCGTACAGCCAGGGCGTCCATAGCCCTCACGTAGCTAGCTGAGGCTCCAGTGAATGTGGTGGTGAGGTGGGGTCCTGTTCTTGGCTTGGGGCGTAGTCTTCCAGAAAGACGTTTATGTGGTTGTAATGATGTCTTCTTGTAGCTTCTTCTGGGGACTGGGCACAGACACAAGTAGGCAAACCATCCATGTCTGTTAAAAAAGTAGTGGGGAGAAAGGTGCTGATGTCTCTTGTTGGAGGTGCTGGGAGCTTGGGAGCTGAGCAGACTATCAGGCCCTGCACCAGAGGTCTGTGAGCTGTAAGAAGCCTCTGCAAGTTCCCACCGACCTAGGAGATCCTGTTCACTCAAAGACAATATGGAAACGGACTGGAGAAATGGTTTAGTAGTTAAGAATGCTAAAGTAGCCGGGCGGTGGTGGCGCACGCCTTTAATCCCAGCACTTGGGAGGCAGAGGCAGGCGGATCTTTGTGAGTTCGAGGCCAGCCTGGTCTACAAAGTGAGTCCAGGACAGCCAGAGATATTCAGAGAAACCCTGTCTCGAAAAACCAAAAAAAAAAAAAAAAAAAAAAGAACGCTAAAGTACTCTTGCAGAGGACCTGGGTTCAGTCTCAACTCCCACATGGCAGCTCATAACAGTTTCTAACTCACCTTCCAGGGTGTAGGATCTCCTCTTCTGGTCTCTGGAGACTCCTGCATGCACAAATACTCACAGTCTCTCCCCCCCTCCCCCATCTTCCTCTCCCTTCCTCCCCCCCCCCTTGCATACATACACATATACTCACACAGTCTCCACACACACTAAATAAACAAGTCTATGAAAAATGTAGGACTACCAAGCAGGATTGCTGGACCTAACCCTAATTCCTCTCTTCTAGACAAAACTGAGGATGATGCCGACCGAGAGGCGCAGCTCCTGGAGATGCGGCTGACACTCACAGAGGAAAGAAATGCAGTGATGGTGCCTTCTGCTGGCAGTGGCATTCCGGGGGCACCGGCAGAATGGTAAGGTCCTACAGTGTGTCTTCTGAAACCCCCACGGGTGACAAGGAACCTCCCTTCCCCCTTGTGTTTTGGAGTGCTGCAGTTGATGAATGGATGGTTCATCCTGAAAACAGAACAATTTGTATTGAAAGACTGTTAAATTATTTTCATGAGTTGGATATGACTGCAGCCTAAACTGTTTTATTAAATAATATTGTTATTGGCCAAGGTAATAAGGATTTCTGAGAACTTAAATCAATATTTAGTACCGCTGCACTTAGCGTTAAAAAATAGTTAATATGTTAATTACTTGGATCATTTGTTCGCTTAAAAGAATATTAGATCATAAGAAAATTGCATCTCAACCAGTTTTTGGTTTTGGTGCTTAAGTTGTGCTGTCAGCAAATGTTCTCTGACACTTGACAGAAATTAAAAATAGTAAGTTAAGCTACAAGGAGCCCTTAAGTATGTCATTTGGCAAGAAAGAAAGCTTTAAAAGGCTGGTGGTGAACTGGTGGGTGAGTCTGTAAGAGTGAGTGCCCATTCCCAGCACAGGAGGCTCCTGCAATCAGTCACGAGCCTCAGCACACCAGCTTAGAGTGAGATCGATGCCCAGGCCATTGTCACCTGAGTGCATGTTGGGTACTGTACGTAACCTGTCCTTCATATTGTAGGACCCCAGTGCCTGGGATGGAGACCCACATTCCTGTTATATTCCTTGACTTAAATGGTAAGTTAGAGGTGGCTTCCGAAGGCTGACCTTGATGAAACAGTGACAGGGTAACTCTTTGTAGATGTAGCCACTTGTGTTGCAGGGTTAGAGTCACCCTGATATTAGGATGAGTGCTCTGTGGGCCGTATTCTGATGCTGGACAAGGGCTATCAGTCAGTCTCAGTATCACTCTTGCTGTGGTGTGTACTCCCCACACCCCATCTCTACCATCTGTGTCCATCTGTCCATCTCTTTCCATCCCTAGTACTGGGGATTGAACTTAGAGCCTCATGCATGCTAGCAAGTGTGCTACCCCTGAGCTACAGTCCAGCATAGCCACGATGGCAGTAATGGTCACATTTCCATGCTGCAGCCTGCTTCTGTGAGAGTGCTTTGCTTCCTTACCTATTTAGGATGTTTTTCTAGACCAAAAATGTGTTTGACTTCAGTGCTCAGAGAAAAACTATCTGGAAAGGACCAACAACTAAGGATAGTATGTTTCTTTAGCATTATTTAATGAATTTGTCAGCTTTTCTGTGAGTTCCTGTGAATTTAACCCTGCTTGCTTATTTTCCTTTTTACATAACTGTTGTTTTCCCCCAACCCCTATATACCTATTCCACTGGTCTCTGTCTATAGGAGGGAAAATAGAAGATGCAAAGGTAGGTTAGGGAGCTAAAAATAAGAAGTCAGCAGCCAAGCTCCATGAGACACCTGCAGAAGTGTGTATTAGCACAAGCTTCCCTGAATAGAAAAGCCTGGGCGTCGTCAGTGGTTCCCTTCACTGACTGAAAGTGTGTGAGGATGCCTGAGGGGCCCAGCATCTGGTGCCCCTGAACTCACACATGTGCACAAGTTAGAGAGACATGGGGACCCACCATCTGTCCCTCCTGTGGGTGGGCGTCGTTCCATAGCTGTCGCAGGACACTGTCCACCCTGTGCTCTTGAGCCTCGGAGGCTGAGGTACTCTGGCATGCTCTTGTGCTGGGCTTCGTGGGAAGCTCAAGGGCTGACCTTCAAGGGACTGGAGAGGACTGAGGTTAAGGAGGCTTTCTTAGCTGTGTGTGTGTTTTCTTCCCCAGTTAAAATGTTTTTGTTAACATATGAAGTAATGGATTCTATCTTGACATTTTCATGTCTACATACATGATGGTTTGCTCATATGTACCCTCTCACATACCCCTTTCACAGGTCCCTTTCTCCAGCCAAGTCATTCTCCAGCTTTCATGTCAGATAGGTGGGTAGGCAGATGGATAGATAGATCCAGATTTGCATATGAGAGAAAATGAGTTATTTGTGGGTTTTCTCCCCCGTTACTATCTCTTTTCCCCTCTTCTTGCCTGCCTTTAGACAACGTCCTGCCCCCATATGCTTTCTTTCTTTCTTTCTTTCTCTCTTCCTTTCATGCCCTGTTAAGGGGAAAAGATATATGCGCTGTTGTGTTTGGCTTATGTCACTTAACATGATGATTTCTTATTTCCTTCATTTTCTTGGAAATGACATAATGCCATTCTTTTTCATGGCTGAATAAAAGTCCATACACCACATTAGCCTGGGAACCTGAAGAGACGTCAGAAGTTTGTTCAGCACTCCACATTAGTGGCCCACACAGTGCACTTACTTTGCTTTGTAGGCATAAACCTAAGGTGGATGGGCACTGGGAAGCCAGGCTTGGGCTGAGTGACCACAGGGCCCGTATGGTAGCCAGGTCCATGAGCCAGTGAGCACGTTTGTTAGGCTTGTCAGGAATTGCTCTCACTTCCTTCTTGTTTCTTTTTTTTTTTTTTTTTTTTGGTTTTTCGAGACAGGGTTTCTCTGTGTATACTTGGCTGTCCTGGACTCACTTTGTAGACCAGGCTGGCCTCGAACTCACAAAGATCCGCCTGCCTCTGCCTCCCAAGTGCTGGGATTAAAGGCGTGCGCCACCACCGCCCGGCTTCCTTCTTGTTTCTTAAGTGCACTAAAGGGTGGGGAGATTGGACTGTGAGCCCATTATTACCGTTTATGAGAGGACCTATTGTAACCTCTTAGGTATCTGGGCCTTGTTTGCCTTCCATGTAAAATATGACACAAGGGGAGCAGCTTGGGTAATTTCTTGAAGCACTTTCTGACTCTTGGTTCTGTGAACTATTAAATGGTTATTATCAGTGTCGTGCTAGGTTGCAGGGCAGAAAGCAAGTGAAGTTGGAAGCAGAGGAATTTTAATACTAAGCACATTGATTCAGCCAGTGGGGGCGGGTGGAGGGGTGTCCTTGAGAACAATCTGTGTTGAGTGAAAGCCCGCTTTCAGCGGATGATTTCAGCTCTCAGGATAATCTTGATGACCCCGAAGCCGGGTGGGATGCTACCCTGACCGGGGAAGAGGAGGACGAGTTCTTTGAGCTGCAGATTGTGAAACAACACGATGGAGAGGTAAGTCAGCATACCCCTGGAGAAGCAGATCAGGCGCTCCCACCCTGCCAGGAGCTTAGATGTCAGCAAGATAGTGGCCTCCACAGTGTACGCGAAACCTCTGTTAGTACTTAGAGTGGAGCTTGACCCTTACACCCCACTCCACCTACCTTCTCCCTTCCTTTCTTGGTGAAGGACCCATGTCAGAGTGGACAGCGTCCACTGGCTGTGGCTGTGCTCTGTTCCCAACCCCAAGAGGGAGAGAGGTGGCTGTCCTCCTCTGAAGTGTGGAGCCACAGGCTGGAAGGACACTGGCTTTGGCATTTGCTTTGCAGTTCTTTCGTAAGAACTTTCTTATTACAGGGTCTCACTATGTAGCCCTGGCTGGCTTAGAACTGGCTAGGTAGAGTAGACTGGCCTCAAACTCACAGAGATCTACTGCCTTTGCCTGCCAAATGCTGGGCCTAAAGGTGTGGAATAGCATGCCTGACCTATGTGTTCTTTAAAGAGCAGAAAAAGAAAGCTAGGCCTGGTGGTATACACCTGTAGTGCTGGCAATTGTGAGGCTGAGGCATGAGGATCATGAGTTCAAGACCAGCATGAGCTACATAGTGAGGCCCTGTCTCAGAATAAAAAAGCAAAAGAATAAATGAAGGCAATAAGGCAGAATCATGATGTCATGGTTGAATTTGTGTGATGGGCATAATCCTGGGGCTTTATTCCCTAACTTTGAATGTGTTTGACAAATGATATCAGCAGTATATTATCTGAGGAACTCCCAGTGGACCTGAGACACCTGCTATTGTACATTGGTCCTGTTCCTCTTGGTCACACTAGGCCACTGCCTTAGCCCTGAACCTGTTTGTGTCGCACGTGACTGGGCCATGACTGCCACTGCAGTTTGGAATTGTGGACTGAGAACATGGACAAATCCAAAGAGGGTAGATAGCATCCTGTCCATTTCCTGGATGTGACACTTACCTGTAATTTACTTGAAAGTGATTGGGGTGTGGGCCAAAATAGACAAATGGTTTCAGTGGGTGATCAGGGCACAGTACACAAAGTATTGAAGTTTTTCAAGCTTTCTTGATGTTTAAACACTTTTAAAAACAAATAATTTAACAGCGATCAGGTTAATAAAGTACTGCCTTACTGTTTTGTTGCTGCGAAGAGACGTCATGCCAAGGCATAGGCAGGCAGGCAGGGTGCTGGAACAGTAGCTGAGAGCTTACATCCTGATCCATGATGGAGAGGGGGAAAAGAGAGAGGAATAGGGAGAGGAAAGAGAGAGGAGAATAGATAAATAGAGCAGAGACTGGGCCTGGTGTAGGCTTTTGAAACCTCAATGCCCACCTCTTGTGACACACCTCCAACAAGGCCACGCCTCCTGATCCTTCCTAAACAATCCACCAACTGGAAACCAAATATTCAAATATATGAGCCTATAGGGGCCATTCTAGTATATGAGCACATAGGTACCACCACAGGTACCATTCCCAGTATGCAGCCTCACATGGCAGTGGCTACAAGCTCACATCCTGACAGCACTTCAGGGTAGTTCTGGAAGCCACATGGCATTCTCAAGAGGGTCAGTGTGGCCTCAGAGGGGGGAGTAAGGTGCTGCCTTTGCCTCCTCTGCAGGCGAAGGCAGAGGCCTCCTGGGACGCTGCTGTGCACAGCTGTCCTCAGCTCAGTAAAGGCACGCCTGTTGACGAGCGAGTGTTCCTCATCCTGCGAGTGACAGTCCAGCTCAGCCATCCTGCCGACATGCAGCTGGTCCTACGCAAGAGGATTTGTGTCCATGTTCATGGACGCCAGGTGAGGCTTCAGTCCCAGTGCAAGAGATGAGTGACCACAGGCTGACTGTGCCCTAACACTAGAACTGCTTTCCAGGCATGGTCTGTATGTATAGCTCTGAGCCCACCCTTCCCAGGTGTCTGTCGTCCTTTCACCATACTGTCAGTCTCTAAACACACACACACACACACACACACACACACACACACACACACACTTCTCACAGGAATCAAGGCGGAGACACAAAGGAGCCCTGCCATGGGGAAGTTCAGTTGCTTTGTTGTTGTAGGTTCTTCTGGATCAAGCAATTTGAGGAGGTTCCCTGGTGGGTCAGTTTTACAGTTTGTTGTTAGCCTGGGAGTGCTAATAACTTTGATTCACATTTGACTTTGTTTGTAACACATTGAATAGCAAGCAGTCTGGATCTTTATGCTTTTATTTTTTAAATACATCTGTCTTTATTTTATTATTTTGTGTTGCTTTTTCTTCCTGAAGCAAGGTTTCTCTGTGTAGTAGCCCTGGTTGTCCTGGAACTCACTTTGTAGACCAGACTGGCCTTGAAATCAGAGATCCATCTTCTCTGTCTCCTGAGTGCTGGAATTAAAGGCGTGTGCCACTATGCCTGGCTTAAGTTAGTCTTTTTTTTTTTTTCAAATATAACATGCTGGGGTGCTAGGTGGAATAGCATCCTGCTAAACAGAGCTGTGAAGAGCCTTGGAAGGGAGGGTGGCTTTGAGATGTCACTTTATAGAGTGCCCAGCAGGCAGGGAAGTAGGTGGCTGGTCCCTACTGAATTGGTAGGGAGGGAGGAACCCTGACACATGGAGGGGCTTTCTAGAATGCTCTAGGTAAGACTTTAGACTCTGTTTAGTGGATTTGTAAATGTGAGGATTTGGAAGGTAGGTTCTGGGGCTCCTCATTCTCTGTCACCCCCTTATGTGGGACATTTTGAACACACAGGCACAGATGGAAATAAATCTTATTTGAAAGAACAGTCATGGTTGACAGACTCTGTGATGTAACCTCCACCCCTAAAAATTAATCTTTAGTTCTAAATGTCACACTGATAGCAGTCTCTGAAATGAAGACTGGCAGAATGCTGTTAAAATCATGGCTCCTTAGCCCTCCGTTCCAACATCAGTGAAATCTAGGTCAGAGATTAGCTGTAGAGTATTTGTGTGTCCACCACTTGCTCCAGGGTCCCTCTTCTGGGAAGTCTGAAGGCCTGCTGTAAAGAGTGGGTTTCCATTTCTAAGTCAGCTGTCCTGGCCACCTGACCTGTAGTATTCCCAACAGAGAGGGTCCAGTGTGGAGGAACCATGTCTCTTCTATCTTTTATTTTTGGGTAGGAGAAATGTGTTATTCCATTTCTCCCCAGTTGGAGTATTTTAAGCAGTGCCACTTCCCTTAGTCTCAGTACTTCGTCCCTTTAAATTGCTTCTTCATATAGAACATTGGCAAACACATGGCAGGACATTGTCATTAGTTCATGCAGATAGTGAACACAGTCAGGTGACACTGCACTCTACCACCCATGAGGAGCCGAGGCAGTGCCTGGACCACTTGTGCCTGACTGAGTGCTACAAGGCATGGCTGAGGCCCTGAAGGGTTAAAGGAAATGGATGGCTTCTTTTCTCTCTATGAGGCTCTGTCTGGGAGGCCATGGGGGATGAGCCATGCTGAGGGAGAGTCAGTCCTCAGGTGCTCTGAGAGGCTCTTTTAAAAATTAGTTAATTGCCGGGCGGTGGTGGCGCACGCCTTTAATCCCAGCACTTGGGAGGCAGAGGAAGGCGGATCTTTGTGAGTTCGAGGCCAGCCTGGTCTACAAAGTGAGTCCAGGACAGCCAAGGATACACAGAGAAACCCTGTCTCGAAAAACCAAAACCAAAAAAAAAAAAAAAAAAAAAAAAATTAGTTAATGATCACACATGGGAAATAAATCATTATTAGGTAGGATTGTAAAATTGCGTGTTTTTAACACCAACTGGTTTTCTTTCCTTTGGGTTTTTATGTTTCTGCCTCACCTTTTGCCTTGTGGCTGTTCACTATTCTCTCTCCTTATCTTTATTCAATTCTATTCTGCCCTCATGCCCGCTCCTTCAGCCTCTGCAGAATGTTCAGTCTTCGCAGCATCTCCAAATGAGTCATCTATGCATTAATTCAACAGTTCAGCTCCTAACTGTGTAAAGAGCGCAGTCAGCATAAACAATGACCAGGCACTCTTAAATCACCCTTCATAACGATCCGGCTCTGGTCAAGAATTTAATGCCCGAACTTGTCAATATTCATGGTACACGACATCTATTGTGCTGGAGGAGGAAAGTGTAAGCGTCACCAGTCCTTGCTTCCATTTTACTTCGAAGGTCATTTTGTGGTATCTTTTGTCTTCTGAGTTTGCCCAGATGCCTGGTGGCAGCTCAGATCCCAGGTCCACTTCTCTAGCCAGGTGCAGCACCCGAGGCACATATAGGTACCAGTCCATTGGCTCCATGCTTAAGTGAAGGAGCTGTGTTTGGTGCTCGGGTGATCCCACACTTGTGTCAGAAGGCTGCTCTTGCATTGGCTCTTTGTGCCTCTTTGTGACAGAGGTACAGAAGGAGGAAATGATGGTCTGTGTTTTATTTTTCTTTAGGGCTTTGCTCAAAGTCTCCTCAAAAAGATGTCTCATCGGAGCTCTATTCCTGGCTGTGGGGTGACCTTTGAAATTGTCTCCAATATTCCAGAGGTAAAGTATTCTACGAAGTTTGAACTGGGAATAAACACTTAAAGAGCTAACTCCTCAAAAAGAAATCCCATAGTCAGTGGAACAGGCTGGCGAGGTGGCCCGGCAGGCAAAGGTGCCTGCTGCCCAGCCTGAGGACCTGAGTGTGTTCCATCCCTGGAGTCTACATGGTGGAAGGAAGGAACCAACTTCTGTGAGTTGTCCCCTGCCATCACACAGGGTTATGGTATTTGGACCACTCATTGCCTATTACAAACAGGCAAACAAACCAACAAATAAATGTGGAAAATGAACCATCTATTAAGAGAATTGTATAGATTTTTTTGATGAGTTCTGTACACTAAATTTTTAGTACAATATATTTGTAACCTTAAAAGCTGAATTTAGTATTTTTTCAAAGAACTCTCTTGTTTTAAAAAGTTATGTTTCAATGTATAAGAGAGGGTAATTGAAAGAGAGGTGAGGAGAGAAAGAAGCGCCATGGGCTTGCCCCAGAGGACAACTCTTTGGGAGTTGGTTCTCTCCTTCTACCCTGTCTTGAGGCAGGGTCTTCCTCCAGCACTGGCCATGGAGCTTCCGGCCAGTTCTCCTGTGTCTGCACCCATCATGCCTGAGGAATCCTGACTCACAGATGCGTGTCTCTGTATCCAGCTTCCTGCAAGGGTTCACGAGTCAAAGTCAGGTTGCCGGGCTTGGGCTACAGGGACTGCTACCCACCGAGCTGTCTCTCTAGCCAAGAACTCCCTTTTGAAAAACAACTCAATGGCTTCTTGTTTTGAAACACAACAGACAGTAGCAATATGGTTTTAGTCACAGAGGGCAGGAACAGTCCACTGTAGAGATTTATGTCTGATGTGGAACCAGACAGAAGTCGAGCCTCTGCCTCTTGCTGGCGAAGTGAACTTGCATACTTTACTTGGAATCAGAGAAGGCTGTTTTCTCGGGAGAAGGGACACAGGAACTGGAGACCTGGGGCCTCCACACAGACTGTTGGCATTGCCTCCTGGCCTTCATTCCGGGCAGTAGAGCTTGTGGATTGATTCTGCTGGGTGTCTGCATAGCAGGTGCTCAACACCTATTGGTTTTTTGGTTTTGTTTTGTTTTTGTTTTTTTGACACAGGGTTTGACTCAAGTTTCTGACTGTCCTGGAACTTGCTCTGTAGACCAGGGCTGACCTTGAACTCATAGAGATCCACCTGCCTCTGCCTCCCATGTGCTGGGATTAAAGGCCTGTGCCACCACTGCCTGATGAAAACCTGCTTTAACACAATCTGAAAGGGAAATAAGTAGTTGACAGCACCAGGGAGCCCACCAGAGATGACCACTGAGACAGGGAGCCCACCAGAG
>CAJQZJ010032201.1:5870038-5897700 GCA_907164525.1 Lophiomys imhausi | reverse complement strand
GTGTGTGTGTGTGTGTGTGTGTGTGTGTGTGTGTGTGTGTGTGTGTGAGTGTCAGGCTTGGGCTAGACAGTCTGAGTGGTCTAGCTGAGCCCCAACTACCCTATTGGTGGCTGTGGTGTGTAGCATACTCTAGCAGCTTTCAGTGCAAAGGAGGGAAGCTTATTTAGTTGGAAAGACTATGGAGGGGAAAAGAGATATCCTTGGGGAGGAATGAGGAGAGTCAGTTAGACCAAGGAGATGGGTTCTGGGATCCCGTGGACAGGAAGAAATGGCTGGGGAAGGAGAGGACTAGGGTTCAGGCTTTGTAACAGAGTAGATTACTGAGAAACAAGCAGGCTGTGGGAGGAGCAGGTCAGGCTGTGGGAGTGTGTGTATATTTGTGTGCAGAGAGAGGGAGGCAGATAGATCGTGTTGGACTCTTTCATACTTGAGATAGCATTTAGGATGAGGACCAGTAGGGTTGCTTGGGATGCTACTGAGTGACTGCACCTTCCTAGGCCATTCCTGCTCTGCATTGGGAGAGCTCAGACTGAACCTCCGGCAGTTTGTGTATGCTGTATTGCTTGAGTTGAGGGAACATTACATGTTGTTGTTGCTGTCCTAGCAGCTTCCCTTGTTTGTTCTGGATTTCCTGGTATTCCTGAATAACTTGGAGAAAATGGTGTTCTTGTTTCCACCTGCTCAGATTTGGCTTGTGTGATGGTTCTGTCTTGGTCACTTGGTCTCCCCAGTCTTTCCTATAGACCACAGAGAGGTGTGGCCATTGCCTAGAGCTTGGAACAGTTTACTGTCCTCAGACTTTGACCTCTCTGTCTCTCTGTGCTGTGGCATTAGGAAACCTGATTTCCATGGCTGTCAGTCCCACCATAGAGACACCTTTGCATGCTTCTGTGAATATGGATGTAACTAGCCTGTGAGTACTACCTTAGGTTGTTTTGCTCCTGAGCCAGGAGGAGAACTACTCCATCATAGATGCCTGTGGGTAGGACAGGCAGATGGGAGCAGACAAGAATATTACAGACCACGTGAATAGCTCCCTGTTTTCCTGTGGAGGACCCTACAGTAGTATGATGTCAATCAGAGTACCAGAAAGATTATTAGTTCATGAATATGTTTGTGTCCTATCTTCTCACTAGTAAGAAAAGAACCACATTTCCCCTAGAATCAAAGAACAAGATTCAACCTGTAGCCTATTAGGGACAGTGCCTGTATCATTGCGTATAAATAACATGAGTTATGAACATTTATAGGAAAGGTCCTTACGGTGGATCGTTTAAGCTAATAGACAGAAAGGTCGAAGGACCTGTCATACTCTTAACCACAGCAGTGCTCACACACAGTGACACAGGTACTAGGGCGAGCAAGAGCAACATCCTTACGGCAGCAGAGAACACAAACTACGTACCTGTGGTGTGGTTAAGTTCTGTACACATGCACACACAGGCGCCTGAGCAGAAATGCTCCATCTTGATTTCTCTACAAGCAAATATTTAATGTCCAGGGAGTTGAGTCCTACCAACTCAGACTTGGTGATGCTAAAAATACTAGAAAATGCATTTTTAATCATCAAAAGTTACACTCATGTTACTTATGTGTATTTTGCAGGCATTCATGAGGCCAGCTCTAGTTTTCTCTTAATCCATTTGCTGCTATCAGCTCCGTGCTACAGATCCACACTGTAGGTTATGCTGCAGATGGGCACTGTGGGTTAGAATGTGCAATGGGGAGTCCCAGCATCACAGGCTAGCCAGGGCACTGCGGTTTGTCAAAGAAGAGAGTCCACTAGCTAACTCCAGTCTCCCTTCCCCTGTGGTGGTCTCTTACCATCAGAGCAGACATTGTCCTTGGGAGCAAGAGTGGCATTGAGGGGGTGACAAGGAGGCAAGAGTGGAAGAGGCTGAAAGGCCTGGGGTTGATGGGGCTTGTGAGAACTTGTGGAGGCCCTGAAGAATTCAGTTAGCCAAGTAGCACTCTGTATGTGTGTGGGTTGCACACGTGCCCTTATTTACTGAATATTCTTATTTACTGAAGCTCTTCACATGTTAAAATCAGTATTGCTTCACCAAAATTGAGTTTAATTGATAAAGCAATTAAAGAGCTTGATTATTCCCATCACTTTAGAGCCTAAGGGAAATCACTCTTGGGATAAGGCTTCCAATTAAAAGTATAAGCTTATGACCATATTGAATTGCTATGTGCTTGCTTACAGTTACGGGATGCTTTGCCTCTGTTTGAAAGAGATTTTTTTTTTTTTTTTGGTTTTTTTCGAGACAGGGTTTCTCTGTATAGCCCTGGCTGTCCTGGACTCAATTTGTAGACCAGGCTGGCCTCGAACTCGCAAAGATCCGCCTGCCTCTGCCTCCCAAGTGCTGGGATTAAAGGCGTGCGCCACCACTGCCCGGCTTGAAAGAGATTTTTAACAGGTGCAGTGAAAATGAATTCTTTATGACTATCTTCTACTAGATATCTTGGTGCAGGATTAATTTCAGCTGATTGCTGGCCAGGTCACTGCAAAGCTGGCGGTGCATTGAGACCTTCTGCAGTGCAAGGACATCTGTCAACAAGTCTGTGATCATTCCTAAAGCCATTTTAAAGGAGATGACATTTGTATTATGTTAGTAAGGCAGTGTGGTTGTCATCCTCTGAAGTGGTTTTTGTTGTGTGGTGCTTTTTGAGGACCTCATGCATGCCAGGGAAGCGCCCTGCCACTGAGCTGTATTCCCAGGCCTCTGCAGGAGTTCTTGATGAAGTTCAAGTCAGCTGGTACCTAGAGCAGAGTGGAGTAACAGAGCTTCCTGGAACTGCTGTCGCCTCAGCTCTGGTTCAGGAGATGCCAAGCATGAGTCACCCTAAAGCTGCATTAGAGCCGCCTGTGGCTGGGATGACACGGGCATATCTTTTTATTTACTTCTTTGTCATTTTCCTAATCAGAGTCACAGTCTTTTACAGAAAGCCAAAAAGTTATACTTGGTGGAAGAGCAGGGGCAGACAGGAAGACCACAGGTGGACATGGAACCTGCAAGGACCTCCTAGACCCTGGCTGGGTTGGCTGTGCCTCTGAGCCTGGGGCACCTCCTAAAACCTTGAGGGGTTTTGTGTTGTTTTTTTGAGTTCTGCCTCTTGGAACAAGTAGTCTCTGTGTGGGGATCCAAATGAAGCCAGAGTCATTTCCCCAGTAGCTTCTTGGCCGATTCTGAAGTTGAGCAAGGAAGCAGAGTGTTAGGAATAGACTTGTCCATCTCGGGAGGTTCTAGGTGGTGCCAGTGTGCACCACTATGGCAGAGGTAAGGAGGTGCCAGGGCTTTTCTCCTTTAGGTCTGAGCTGTTTGAGAGAGTACAGAAAATTCCAGAGCAAAAATTTTAAAGTCCTCTTTACCCACGGTCCCAATTTCATTCTGTCTGAACTACATTTTTTTTTTTTTTTCGAGACAGGGTTTCTCTGTTTAACAGCTCTGGCTGTCCTGGACTCGCTTTGTAGACCAGGCTGGCCTCGAACTCGCAAAGATCCGCCTGCCTCTGCCTCCCAAGTGCTGGGATTAAAGGCGTGCGCCACCACCGCCCGGCTGTCTGAACTACATTTAACTGGCAGCTGCTTTTCTGGTTTTGGTTTTGGTTTTGTTCTTTCCTCTAGCATTTCAGTAAAGGGAGAAACTAGCATAGCCAGGCAGGTCAGGTTTATTGCAGAATCAACACTTGTCCTGTCCCTGATGCTCCATTCATCTCTGGTGAGCTCTGCAGGGTGAGGAGAAGAACCGTGTGGTGGGGTTTCTGTGAAGCTCTGGTGCTGGCAAGTGGGGACCCACCCTTTTCCTCCTCAGATCTGTCCCAAGGACAGAGCCAGATCTGCCAGAATGCTGGGACCCTGACTCTCCAGTGAGGCTGGGGACAGGTGACTGTGAAGTCCGTTGTCTGCTCTGACTACAGGGATCTGTGTTGGGCTGCGACGGTCTCTTCATCTGTCATTTCCTCATAGCCCTGCTTAGGCTGTGTCTGAGTGCTGTCTGCACCTGTCGTTTATTTATTTTATACTCAGAGTCTTGGGATGTGAGGCAGAAGAGTCACTGCTGCTGCTGAGCCTTGATGGTGACATTGTACACCAGGTGCCAGGGGAGCTCTGACTGTGCCTCAGGGAAGGGACACCTCCTTCAGTTGTTACTGGACAGCTCTGTGTCACACAGCCTGGATGCCAACTGAGGATCAGCTGCTCAGTTTCCTAAGGGACACAGTGTGGCTGTGTTAGCTGCCAGACAAGATCCTGAGATATTAGAATAAATTTGCTCTGAAATGAAGTAAGTTGTCTTCAGAACAACCTTGTATGAACTCGACACCATAAACAGAGCCCTTGCCGTCTCTTCCATTGAGACTCTCTGAAACTACTGACCTTAGTGTTCAGACACCCGACCGCGACACCCTAGGGCACCTAAAGTGGGCGGCATCCCCAGAAGGATAATTAAGTTCAATTGCAAAAAGAAAAACATTAACAGAAGGTTAAAATCTATAAGTAAGCATGTTATCCGTAGGGTGTAGATGCCCAGCTGAGGCTGTATTTCTTGCTACCCTGATCATGTGCTTGGAATCTGTTCTGTTTTCTGTTTCCTAATGAGTGCCAAGAGAGAACATCATTTTTGTTTTGTTTTTTGTTTTTTTAAATCCCATCAAGTGCTGAGTGAGTTCTCGATGGTGAACATGCTCCAGATCACTTAGGGCTTATTGATTTTATGATCAGTCCTTAGGTTGGTGCTAAAAGCAGATGGATTCCTAATTCGTGTAGGAACCTGTGGGCTGCCCACCTCAGGACTCCTGTTTCCACTCTGCTTCTCAGCAGTCCTCAGGACATCCTAGTTAAGCCTGCATCATTTGTCTGCAGAATGCCCAGTTAAACTAATATTAAAACTGTTACTTAACTTCAGTGAGAAAGGGAACTTAAGATCTGCTCATAACTTGGAGTGCAGAACTGCTCTGTCAAGAGGTTACTTTTCAGCGCTCTGGGAAGAGGAGGCCCTACCCCATTGAAACAGAAGTGAGGGTGTCATCTCCAGCCACAGGAGCACAATTTAGGGGTATTTATTTCTGAAGGAGCAGTGACGGCCACCCACCTGTGTTGAGGAGGTGGCAGGAGGCAGTGGTCTTTGGGATGGGCTTGTTGGGAGCCAGAGGTTGTGAAGTGGAGAGGAGTCTGCAGGGTGACGAAGGGTGACACAATCAGACTTCATCCTAGATAGTAAAGCTTTAGTAATAATGGTAGGTTTTTTCTGGGATATTAATATAATTTTTTGTAAACTTATTAATTTGAAACAAGATGACTTATTTTTGTCCTTGTCCTTCCCAGGGCCGGTGGGAAAGTCAGCAGGATGTGTCCCAGACACTAGTTTCCAGAGGAATAGCTCCAGGTCCTCCAGCTCTCTCTGTTTCTCCCCAAAATAACCAGTCTCCTGATCCTGGTAGGTTTCTTTCATTTGCCAATCACTGCTGTGACATTTGAGCCTTTCAGAAAGGGGTTACATCAGGATGTCCTGCTAGATCCACAGGCTTCTGATGTCCATCAGAGTATTACTTTTGTCTTGGCGTGTTGGGTGGCATCGGTTTGGAAGGGTAACTTTATCCTGCATTCCTGTGATAAGCCTCCCTGTGACCCTTTCATCATTTTGTTAATGCTTGGCCAGTTTGTTAACATGTGTGGATTGTACACATGTGGTCCATGATGACCGTCAGCTTTTACTTCCTCCTGTTAGGTTTCAGTATCCAGACTGTTGGCTGTGTTGGCCTCACACAACACCTTGGGAAGCAAGCCTCCTCATCTCTCCTGCAGGGCGTCTGTGTGATTGGTAGCATTAGCTCCTTAAGTGTGTGACAGGCTTGCCCAGTGAGGCTGTCTGAGCCTGGTGCAGAAGACTTGGAATTATGGCTTGGAATTCTTTAGTGTGGAGTGATTCATACTTTCGTGTTCCTTGTAAGACCGCTTTCCTAAGCCCTTGTTTCCAAAGAGCTTTTATATTGTCTAGACTATTGTTTATTCTTATAAACATCACAATATTACTCTTTTTTTTTTAAGATTCATAGCTAGGTGGAGGGTACACCTTTAATCCCAGTGCTGGGGAGGCAGGGCAGGAGGATCTCTGAGTTTGGGACCAGACTGGTGTAGCTAGTGAGACCCTGTCTTGAAAACAAACAAACCTTCAAAACAGCACAAGCAAGTGGGCAAGCAAACCAAGCAAACAGAAACCTAGTTCTCTTTCCTCTACAGTGGAAGTGAGTCCTTGAGTTAGCTACTGACAAGGAGTGAGGGTGGGTCACCCTCCAACACTGGCAGGGGCCCTGCACATTAGAACATCTTAGAGGTTTTAGTTCCTGCTGTTTAGTTGGTGGATGCTGGCTATGAAAATCTTTCTCTACTAATAATTTTAGACATGCCTTTAGTACTTTATACTGCTGGATTTGCTTACAAATGGCCCTTGGCAAACACATAGAGCAAAAGTTATGTGTCATTGTTTTTGTTTCATCCTGACCCTTTCCGTTCTGTTGACAGGACTGGGAGGCTTAGCAGCCTCTTACTTGAACCCAGTGAAGTCCCTGGTGCCACAGATGCCGAAGCTGCTGAAGTCTCTCTTCCCTGTCCGTGATGACAGGAGGGGTAGACAGTCATCCCCCCTGGTGCACCAGGTAAGGAAGCGGCAGTGAGCTTGTCCCTGATGCGTCTGGCATTGTGCTGCTGATCTGAAGCTGGAGGTAGAGGAGCAGCCCGTGAGGGTGTTAGAGCCGCTTCTGACCCGGGGACAGCCTGTAGTCATGTTTCTCCCCTCCCTTCCGATAGCAGAGCTGTTTGCACCTAGTGACTCCATCCTTTCTGCTCTAAAACAAAAACGCCAAGTCTGCTACTAATGTGATTTATGGTGACATCACTTAGTGTAACAATAGTCAAGTTTATGAAGGTGCACTTAGTTTTGTTTGTGTTGCCAAGTAGGAAGTATAATTCTATTTTTAGTTCTTGATTTCAATTTTCTTTTCAAACAGTCTTGAATCATGTCTTCCCCAACCCCATCCTTCTCCTCAGTGGACAGTCAGTTCTTTGACTCAAAGTGATCACTTGTCTTTCATTTTGTTTTGTTTTGTTTTTTGAGACAGGGTTTCTCTGTGAAACCCTGGCTGTCCTGGACTCACTAGCCTGTAGACCACGCTAGCCTCAAACTCACAGAGATCCGCCTGCCTCAGCCTCCCGAATGCTGGGATTAAAAGCATGCGCCACCATACCCAGCCATTACAGACAGCTGCGAACTGCCATGTGGGTGCTGGGATTTGAACCCAGGTCCTTTGGAAGAGCAGCCAATGCTCTTAACTGCTGAGCCATCTCTCTAGCCCCTTCCTTCCTTTTTAAAATTTTGTTTAGCCATGGAGCAAGTATTAGAGAAAATGTTCTAGAGTTTTCCAAACAACCAGGAAGCTGCTTTTGTCCAATGGTGAAGGGAACCCACTTGGAGATTCAGTTTGTAGTCGTGTAGGCTTTAGTTGAGCAGAAAGTGATAAATGAGATTTATTTATGGTTATTCAGAAGCACAAACTGTGCAGGTGCAGTTGTTGAAGTGGGTCTTTTGACACTAGCTCCTCCATATTTCAAATGTCCGAGTGGCAGTCATGTAGGTCAGTAGCTTGGGGGCAGAGTGGTTCTTAAGGGCTGTTTGAAGGTGTCTTCAGGAGAGATGGTGTTGGCGTCAGTAAGCTGTTCTGAACAGAGAATTTCCTGCCCAGTGTGACACCAGCTTGCACGTCAGCACACAGAGCAGGTGACAGAATGAAACACAGCAATTTGAAAATGCCTAAACTGCACTTAGCTGGGCAGGTCAAAGGCCCTTTGATAGTTACTGGGTGATGTATCTGTGGAGGCCAGTCAGGCAGAGCTGGCTTTCCCTGTGGTTTGCCACTGTGCTGCTGTAAGCTTGCCGTTGCTTCATTGAGTACGATCTGAGGACCAATCTGAATTACTAAAGTAGCTTTAAAAAATTGACCTTTCCCAGTTTGTCCTGGTGACCCAGAGCCCACCTGGGAACAACCACCATTTCACCTGCATTCCGTGAGCACTGTGGGACTTCACATCAATTTTGAAAACCGTGGTTTCTCAGCAGCTCCTGAGTGCAGGCTTTTGGAAGGGAAATGGGAGTCATGTTGAAGATGAGCGGCATTCGTTAAGCTGTTTTCAGTTCTCAGTGGAGCCAGCTAGAACACTGGCTGCACGTGAGTCTCCTGCTCACGTTGTTCCTGCACTAAGCCTTGAGCTCTGGAAAGGAGAGGAGCAGCAGCCTGTTAGAGATGGAGCCTGGTGGGAGCAGAAAGGCAATCTGTCATGTCCAGGTGATGAGAAACATATGAAAGTATAAATTACCATTGGGCTTAGCGACCATGCCTGGTGGTGTAGCTAAAACATCAGCTATGATTTGTGAAAACACCTCCCTGGGGGAAGATGTGTTCGAACCCTCAAGGTCACAGTCTCTGTCCTCATCTGCATAAAGCCACCAGCCTTGTGTCACCAACAGCATGTCTTTCTTGATGGCCCCTCTAGGTTGGGTGTCCAGGTACCTTCTTGGTCCTCTGTATCTATCCACCTTTAACCAGTTTCTTCCCCTGGCTCACTTCACCCCATGCTTTACCTGTTCAAATGAAGCTGCTGGACCTTACATTAGCCCGTGATTTGAAACCATCCGGAAATGAAACCAACATCTTTGTCCTTAACCGTGGCTTATAGCACCCTCTAGAATTGAGCACCCTCCTTTTAGTCTGTGTGTGCTCTCCCTGCCCTGTGCCATTCTAAGACATTCCACTATGGCTTTATCTTATGAACACACATTTCACATTTCATTTAGTTTCAGTAGCTGCTTTTTCTTCCAGTGCTGGCAGGCTCCTTGGTCTCTCTTGCTTTGGTTGAGAGCTGTACTGTCATGGAGGCCACTCCATGGAAGCACAGCTAAGTTCACACTAGCCAAATACAACCAGCAGCCCCCACCGGATACACATGTCTTTTTCCCGGGAATTGCTAGGTTTCTGTTTGCCGACCATCTCCCTCTAGAGCATAACTCTGGTGGGCAGGGCTTACCTGCCCCAGTTGTCCTCATATGTCAGAGATACAAAGCTGCTTCACTGCTACTTGTATGCAGATGGAGATGTGGCCCTGTGGGGACCTCTGTCATTTATGTAGAAAGCAGTGTTTATAGGTTAGAGATGAGACAGTTACAACCGAGTGGGGTCTTGTGGTGTCATGACGTATTTGTGAACCTTCTTTCCTAGGTGGATGGACATACCACTAAAACAAATTCCCAAAGCCCTGGTGTTTTCACAGGGGTTCAGTTATCTAAAATGCACCCCACTTACTCCTCCCTCAACCCCTGAGCCACTGTTCAGCCTCTCACTTCCCTGACTGTCTGCTAAAGCTCTGTGGGATGTGAACTATAATTGGAAGTGACAGTGTCAACATCATTTTTCTCATACCTTGTGTCAGTTGAAGTGTGTTTTCTTCTGCTACTCCCTGGGTGTTCATCCTTGGATGTGGGGTTTCAGTGCCAAAGGAAGAGGAATGGCCAGAGTGCCAGGCTCCTATATGGTCCTGCCTCCTCTTTCTGTTACTTTACTCTCTTGAAATCTGACTGTATACCTGGCGGTTGAGGTTTTGACTTAAAAAAAAAAAAAATTCCTTCCTGTGGTTTCTCCAAAAACAGGGTCAACTTTTTGTAGCACTGGCCTCTGACCTTCTCTGTTCTGTTGGTGGAAGCCAGTGCAAGAGTGGTCACTATTCTTGAAGGGCTTAACAGTTCAGGGTGTCGGCTGTGGTGGCGCACGCCTTTAATCCCAGCAGCACTCTGGAGACAGAGGCAGGTGGCAGAGGCAGTGAGTTCAGGGCCAGCCTGGTCTACAGAGTGAGTCCAGGACAGTCAAGGATACAGAGAGAAACCCTGTCTCGAAAAACCTAAAAAAAACAAAAACCAAAAAAACAAACCAATTGTGGGTTGGTCTGCCCACCTCCTGGCAGTATGTGCATCTCTGTGTTGTTCTGCAGGGGCCTTCAGGGGAATGGGTGATAGTAATGTCTTGGGCTTGACAATAGTGGAACTGGCTTATCTCATTTAAATGATGTACCTGTACCAGAGTACCACTATCTTAGCTTGGGTCACTGTTGCTGTGTAGTAGTAATTATTAGTAACTGATAATTGATATATATGTAGTTATTAGGAGGGCAGAGTTAATCTTTGCCCACACTTTATAAATAAACACACAGAAGCCTGTTAGATTTTTAATATATCTTAGGCACTGGGACTGGGCAATCTAATCCCCCTATGCTGCCTTTTACTTCCCCAGATGAAACCCCATAGTACTTGCATATATAATTCAATGTTGGCCAGTCTCCTGAACAGGTTGGTTCTGGCCATGTGCTTTCTCCTCCATCTTAATCCATCATGTCTCCCTTCTTCCTCTTTCTCTGTCTCCCACTCTGCCTTTCTCTCATTCCTCAGCCTGCAAACCTTTTCCCTGCCTACCTCTCTCTCTGCCCATTTGTGTGCATCAGCATTTTATTAAAGCCTAGCAGAGATATGGGTTAGCAGGCTGTGTTACACAGCATCACTCGGTATACATGAGTGCGGGCTCATACAGTAAGGAAGATCGCAGGCAGACCTCAGGGAGCAAATTAACTAGGATTAGAATACATGACTGATCACCCCATCATTGCTGTGAAGAATCAACATGACCAAAAGCAAGTCAGGGAGGTAAGAGTTTATTTGACTTAACACTTCTTCCTATGCTTCTTCTCTGTAGTCCGTCACTGAGAGAAGCCAGGACAGGAACTTAAGCAGGGCAGGAACCTGAAGACAGGGTTGACACAGAGGCATGGAGGGGTACTGCTTACTGGCTTTCTCTACCTGCTTTTTTATAGCACCCAGGCCCTCCAGCCCAGGGATGGTACCACCCACAATGGGCTTGGTCTCCCACATCAGTCACTAAGAAAATGCCCTAGACTCATCCATTCTCATCCTGTGGGTCGTGACCCCTTTCACAGGGGTCTCCTAAGACCATAGGAAAACACAAACATTTACATTATGATCCATAACAGTAGCAAAATTGCAGTTATGAAGTAGCAACAAAAGTAATTGTATGCTTGGGGGTCATCACAACATGAGGAGCTGTATTAAAGGGTCACAGCCTTAGGAAGGCTGAGAACCCCTGCTCTATGGACTTGCCTACAGACAGGTTGATGAAGTGTGTTCTCAGTTGAGGCTCTTCTCTCTGCTGAGTAGCTTGTCTCAAGTTGACATACAACTGCCCAGCACGGCCACTGACTAGGATTGGTCTACAGTGCCCTGACACGGTTAGTTTTTGTTCTGTTTCCACTCTTGTCAATGTAGTCCTTCTCATTGTTATTGTATCAACTTAAAAATACACAAAAAATGCTCAAGTCGGGACTTCATGTTTCTCTTCTAAAAATGTTTTAAAATTCCCAGGATTCTTTTTGAGTAGTTTTTTTTTAAGGTTTTTTTCAAGACAGAGTTTCTCTGTGTATCCTTGACTGTCCTGGACTCACTTTGTAGACCAGGCTGGCCTTGAACTCACAGAGATCCACCTGCCTCTGCCTCTGGCTCTCGAGTGCTGGGATTAAAGGCGTGTGCCACCACACTCAGCGAGCAGTTTGTTTTTTAAAACGCACATTTTAGCTATCATCTGGACACTTCCTAGTTACAGGGTGTTACCATTTGAGTCACAAACAAAATGGTGCTGTACAAGGCCAAGGCAGAGCCCTGACACCTAAAGAAAGCACATTTTGGCCATCAAACATCTGTCCAGCACAGTGTACCTCACATTGGTACCTGCCACCCCCACCCCCTCTTTATAAGGAGGACTTAGTGGCATCATGGAGGTAAAGCCCATGTCGCCTGCTCTGTGTCACCAATCTGGCAAAGAGAACTCCATGACCAATGCTTGATGGTGACCTTGCTTGCTACCTGGCTCCACCATCACTTTTGTGGGACATCTGATGTTGGCAACAGCTTAGTGAGGCATGAGGACCCTGAGGTTTTATTTGTTGCCAGTGTCTGTACATATGTTCCTTAATTAAGCAATGAACCAAAGTTGAGATGTTTAGAACGTCACCCGAGGTAAAACCCAGAAAAAGCCCATCAGTGAACATGCCTAAACGGATCTGTACTGGCTCTGAGTGTAGGAAGCATGGCACTGCTGTTAATGTTGCTGGGACTTAGGGACAGCAGATAGAGCAACACTACTTAAAACTTGCAGTATGAAGAGAAACAAGAGCCGGATTCAAACCTGCATACCATGTCAGGGACACAGGCCTTTTGTCATCGGAACCCATCTTTCTTCAGTCTTTCCTAAGAGCAGAGGAATTGAATTGCTTCCGTTATGGTGACCACAGTTTAGTTTGGAGGCTTTAGCACTTCTGAGACAGCCCCACCACTGCGAGTTCTCTGGAGTTGCCAGTGGACAGGGCACTAGAGCCTTCCTGCCGGGACCAACTGCACAAGGTGGATTCTCTCAGAGAAATGAAATGCTGTGTGGGAAGGATTGAGGAGCTGGTTAGCTGACAGTTGGTACCCTGGTGCCAGCACCTCAGGAGAAGAGCGACAGGGTGATTTTGCTGAAGTGCTGTCATGGGGAAATGGGATTGAAATTAACCAGAGAATAGTGGCAACTGTGAGAGCCCAGTAACCATAGACAGCTGACACTGTCCATGACAACCCACAGACCCCAGTCATGCCTGGGCTTTAAAACAGGTGTTTCTGAGAAGATATGCTAACCCCAATGAGGCCCCGAGTGTCCTCACATTCGGGTGAATCAGTTGGGAGAGAGATGCAGGTTTGTGATGAGAATGAGTACTGTCGAAAATCCTTTTCATCAGTGTCCTTGGCATTTTCAGCCAGGAGCGTTCTGCTCTGTCCCTCACGCAGGGCAGGGCATGGGCACTGGGGTGAAGTCATCACTTCTGATCCAGAGAGCATGGTCCTGCCTTCGCGGTTCAGGACTGTGGCTCACGATCTTGTCTTTTGTAATGGAAGTTCATAGTTCCTTTTTTACAAATAAGATTCTCACAACTTGTAAGTTCTGTGCAGTCTTTCTGTGTGAGTGGATTCATAAAGAGTTGGACTTCTCATTTTCATGGAGAGCAGTTCAGGTTGTAATCAGTTTCTGTCTGAGTTTCAGAAATGCACGGAAAGAGGTGGCAGCTGACAAAATTGCTGTCTTTGACCTTCTGAGGCATATTTAGTAACGAATCTGGAAAATAACAAACTACAATTAATGAAACCCACACCCGTGTTCAAGTGTGTTTCTCAGACAGCACATACAGTAATTGAAAGGACTTCCTGCTCTCTAATTAGTCAGATTGAATTAATTTGCTATGATAGCTCTCTTCACGTATCTGGAAGTCTGTGTTCCCATGAAGCTGTTGGTGTGCTTCAAAGCTTGAGACTCCCAAGTGGCGGCATTGATTAGTCTAGGGAATGAATGGGTTAATGTCAGACTGACTCCCTACCAGCACAAGTGAGCTCCCTTCTGGCCTGCCTTCCTGTTTCTGCCCCTTTGGGTAGTGTGGCTGTGTTGGCTGCAGGGGCTTTTGTTTCAACTTCAAGGTAGCCTCAGGTGCAGCATGTTGTGCTGCTCAGTTGAGGAAAGTCACCTGGCAGGTAGGCTCAGCCCCTCTCACACTTAGATCCTCAGAGTTAGTACACAGCTGAGTTTGATTAACAGTAACCAAGTAATAGTGTTCATAGAATCACTGAATCAGGAAAGTATTTGAAGGAAGGAGTCAGACTGGAAAGAAAAGAGCCTCTTGGATCCATATTTCCTTGTCCTGCTTGTTCTTGTTTTAAAAGATACAAAGATGCCCATGGGCAGGGGAGATTGTGGACTGTTTCAGAATAGGGAGTTAGAAAGTCAAGCCCATGTGTTGGAATGCTGCCCCGGCTGGGTCCACAGGGCAGATTCCAGAAGGAAATGGGAAGACCGTTCAAGTATGCATAAAGCCCTCATGGGGATTGTTGGTGTTTGTCAGAGATCTCATCACCTCCTGTGTTTGACAGAGCCATGGGGCAGGCAGGATAATAGTGCCTTGACAAGGACTTGTAGTGATCACCCTACCCCACCCCACATGTGGTCACCTAGAGAACAGAGAATGTATGTGGTCGGATCCCCACCTTCATATGTGTACTTGTGCAGGTGACAGGGTAGTCCAAAGGTCCTGTGTCTGTCAGAATACCCACTTCTCACCAGACAGCTGAAGTGCTGGCATCATCATGGCTGACACTTCATCCACATCAGCCTGACACACAGGGTGTAAAGCAGAAGGCAGCTATGGGAACATGGATGTGGTGGACACCTGGCACTGCAGCCATCACCGCCACTGGAGCTCCAGATGCCTCCAGGTGAGGCCACAGCCTTCCCTGAGCACGCCTCACTGCAGACAAAGTCCCTCCCCATGAACATTTCTCTTACACACTGGCTTCCGCTAATGGGCTTATGGCTGAGGCTTGGTCCTCAGATGTGGATGCAGCTGATCCCACCAGCAGGCGCTGCTGTCATCAAAGTGTTTAAAAGCCGGCCATTTCTAATCCCCCCCCCCCCCCCCCCGTCTATTGCTTAAAGTTTCCTCATGTCATCGGGAAGGTGAGATGATGATGTCTGATTATTTGTTGCAAAAAAATAAAATTTACAACTTTGGTAAAAATAATTCCTCCTACTTGGACTTAATGATTAATATTTTTTTTAAATAAAAGCTGAGTATTGTATTAATTTAGGCATCATTTTGATCAAATTCAAGGTAGTAGGCAAACGTTAGAAGAGGTTTATAAACCAGGCATGGTGGTGCATGCTTTTAAACCCAGCACTCAGGAGGCAGAGGCAGGTTGGTGGATTTCTGTGATTTCGAGGCCAGCCTGGTCTACAAAGCAAGTTCCAGGACAGCTAGCACTGTTAAACAGAAAAACCTTGTCTCAAAAAAAAAAAAAAAAGATTTATAAATAGGAAAAATGTACATGAAAATTCAATATTGTTTAAGTTTGAAGTTATTAGTTTTTCCTTTGGTCAGCTTGTCTTGTCCCCTTTACTTATGCTAAAATCTATGCTGATGTGAGTTTTCCCACACCGTTTGTTTTATTCTCTGTGCTGTTTGTTAAGTAACTGATGTACTTGTTTGTTTCTTCAGAAGACACAAAGACAGAACTCATTGATGCCCTTCTAAAAGCGGAGGGCAAGATGTTCCTTCTGAGCTCCACATCAGAGGCACAGACAGTGCAGGGTCCTGACAGGCGCTGCCCAGTGTGTGGGCTTGTGGCATAGGAAAGGGAGTGGACATTCGTGACCAGGGCTGACACTTGGAGGGCGAGCCGTGATCTCAGAAACGACCGGCACCATTTCCCATTGGCAGGCTGTGGTAGCTGAGCGTGGGTCTGCTGGGTCTCACAGTGCTCAGCAGACTGCACAAAGGCTCCTGGGCGTCGCCACGTCAGTCCAGCCATAGTGCTTTGGGCTCTCTGCTCCCTGAGCCCCGCTTCTGGAGCGGGAAACAGATAATTATATTCACCCTTCTTGTGGGACTTCTTAATATTTATGGTTGTGAAATACTTTGTAGTCATTTTTATTAATAGTTACCAGATGTGTCATAAGGATTAATGAATTTATGATCTGAAATGTTTTGAGCTCCTGAAATAGAGTCGATATCTGTGCAGGGAATATGGAAAAGAGCATTAAAATGCAAACAGTTGAGCTTGGAGAGGGTGGAGCTGTTGTGTGTGAAGGAGCAGTGGCTCACATAAGGTCCAGCGTAGTTTGAGGTATATCTGGTACATTACAGTGACTGCTGGATTCATCACAGGCTTAGCGCCCACCACCGTGCCTACATGTATGGGTTTGCACAGTTTGTGGGGTACTGTCTGCCTAAATTCTCCAGCCTCCAAACATTTATCTCCCTCCTATGCCTGAACACTTGTTTCTGTGTTTCTTCCTATCCAAGTTTAGGCCCTCAGGAGCTCTCCAAAGATCCATTGAAATAATGTCCTAAGTGATCCCCCTCATCTAGTGTCTTCCCTTTGTAAGTAGTCTCCCTAAGGAAGCATCCTCCTCACTGTCACTGTTTTCAGAACTAGCAGCAGCTGCTTGTAGACTCAGAAGAGTCCTGGAACTGCACTGACCCCTTCCCCCTGCTGGGGCTGCTCAAGACCCAGGAGGAGCTTTCCCCTCAGGCTAGCTCCACACAGTCACTCTGATTCGAATTCCTTCTCCTCCAAGTCTGCCTTAGGACCTTCCAGTCCAGGGTCCATTTCATACTCTTCATTTTAGTTACTTGTTTACACGTCCCTCCCCCAAACTAGATCACCATTCTCCCCGTGAGAAAAGGTATGTGGACGTCGAGACCTGCCAAGTCTGGAGAGCGGTTTCATGTCAGAACCAGAGCTTGATCTGTTTGCATCCTCAGTAAATGTCCGTAGTTGTTTCGTTAGCGAGTCACCACTGGAGGAAGAGTGTGAGTGTGCTGTCGCTCTCAGTATCTTGGCAGCAAATGTCCATGCTAGGTGGCCACCATTCCACCCTGCTGGGCTTCTACGTTTTTATTCTACGTTTTCACCTCAGCTGGACAATTCCCCACTCCTAATCTCATCTGTTTTCAGTCAGACCCAATTGAAGAATGAAACTTGGAGTCTAAGCATGAGAAAAGAAACCTTTTACTGTCTTTACTAAGAACATACCCCTGAAAACCTTCCTGTGTGTGGCAGACTTTGGGTCTGTGGGGAAAGAACAGAGGCGGCATCCACCCTGGAGTGTGGAGTGGCAGGTGCATAGAACAGAGGACTGTTCCATTTCCATGTCAGGTGGCCTGGGTGTGGCTGGAAGCCTGGGTGCTGGGAGAGGCCGTGAGAAGGGACAGAACCTTTTTCGTGGTCAAGGCATGGAAGAAGTGGCTGGGGTCTTGGAGTCCCAGCTCTTCCAACTTCATGGCAATGACCCTAGCTCTCCTGGCTTTTACCCCAGTGTTTGCAGGGTGAAATGTATATTCCTCTGCCTACCTTGGTCCTTCCACCCTACTCCTCTCTGTGGTTTCCTCAGTGCTTTCCCTGAACCATCCCATCACTGTGAGGAAGAGGGTCTGTGGTGGTACTTACTTTCTAAGAAGCAACCCTGTTGATGTGGTGCCACTTTTGCCAAAATGTGCGTGTGTTATTTGCATGTGAGGGAAGATAGGCAGCAGTCATGCTTAGGCCTGAAGGCCCTGTCTAGACAGTCATGAGTACTCGGAATTCTCAGGGCCTAGGATCCTGGGAACTAGAAGAAAGTGGACGGAGCCTTGGGCAGTTCACGTTTACATTGTCTTTGGTACATGTGGACACTGAGAAACTGGCCACAATGCTTGAGTCTTCCCCAGGGTCCTCCCAGAAATCCTGCAGCCTTCTTAGGTCAGAATGGTGACAGAATGGTCAGAATAGTCAGTAGTAGAGCTGTGGCTGACACTCTCTCCAGCTGGACAGGGGACGGGGAGCCCATGCTGTGCCTGCCCCACCTGCGTGTCCTTCTCTGGTGCTGAGTGAGCAGAGTGGGAGAAGGGGACACCTGAAGCCAGAATTGGCAAGAGGTGGAGGCAGACTTGGTGGGCTCCTGGTTTTTTCCAGAGACCTTCATGCTGCTGGCTGCCTCTGTATCCAACCGCTGTCAAACTCACCGTAAGATGAATCTGGCTCCTGTCCCTCCTTCTGACTTCACGTTCTTACCCAGAGTCTTAGCGTTCCTCTAACGCTTCTAGAATCGCGTGTCTGTAAGTCTTCTGCTGTGATGTTTCACCCCGTCCTTCGGGCTCTCCCCCTCACCTGCTCTGGTGCGGGAGTTTTCTCACTGGGATGTCTGCCTGAGCTTCAAGCTGTCTCCAGTCTGCATTACATTCGGTGAGGCTTCTGACTCTTGGCCGCCTTCTGCTTGCTTTGCTCAGGGGTCAAGTGGTTCTTTCCTTCCCTGGCTCTGTTAGTTTCGGATGCCCAGGGATGCCCATATGTCCTTGTCTGTTTGGTGCTCCAGCCAGCAAAGCTTCCTTCCTCCTCAGTCCTGCAGCATGCTCTGAGTGCTCCCTAGCCACCCGACTCAGGTTGTCTCCCAGCTCCTGCCTCCTGTCCCAGTGACTTCATGGAACAGCTTGTGCTCACAGTCCAGTCTGGATGAGCATGTGTCTGACCACAGGGAAGAAGCATGACACTGGATGTCTTGTCTCTGGCTGGGTGAGCTGTTACTGGGTTCTTTCTCTTGTGTGGTGTAGAACCCTGGTACCCTCAAGCCTAGTTGGCAGAAATTCCTGAGAGTTGTGATGGTCTCCTTGTGGCTCCTGGCAGCTTTCTGCTCTGTGCCCCTGGGCCCTTTGGGCCTCTCACTCTTGCGCTTGTCTCCTCAGCCCGTGCCCCGAATCTTGGTGCAGCCTACCCTCTCAGATGCCCGGGCAACAAGGACAGAGGAGGTGAGTCACCAGGTTGGGGCTGCCCCACTTGCAGAGGTGGCCCTGACACTACCTAGGATCCTTTTGTCCACACCTGCCTTTCCCCCTTCGCTTCCCACTTTGATAATTAACTACGATGTAGGTCACTGTCTTTTCCCTGCACAGGCTCCTGGTTACACATTGCTATTTTCAACCTGCTAATCATATGATTGCTGAAGTTTTTGGTGCTCACCTGCTAACATAGTCTCTGCTTTAATAGCCCACTGCTAGGCAGAGGAGGCTCTATAAACAGCCGTCTCCTCCTGTGCGTGTCTGCTTAATTCTCAGTTTTACATTTCATTCTGGTTCATGGTATCAGTGTGAAAAGACTCATGCTAAGCTGGGAGAAATGCAGCTCTTACGGTTTCCCAACAGCGTTCATCATGTTGTGAACAGCAGACCTCCCTTGTCCCACCATGCCTTCAGTCTCTTGGAACATGCCTCTTCTTCACAGGCAACGTTTATTTATTCAAACGACAGCAAACAGGGTCCAGTGGTTTTTGAGGGAAAATTTACCTTTTAGGTAGCGCCCCTTCTTGAAAAGTCCCTTTCACTCCAGTGCCTTCCTGGTGTCCTAACATTCCCGAGGTGTCCCCTTCCTTGGGACCACTGTCAGTTGTCCAGGAGGTAGTTTTGACCAGGAGCAGGACTCCCACTGGCAAGGCCACCTGTATGTCAGCTGCTTTCCCTAGTTGCTCACACAGCCTTTGGAGATTTCAGAGACAGCAACTAGGTTTCATGTGACAAGTCAACTCCTGCCAGGGGAAATCGCTCATTGGGTGCTGGCACGGGAGCAGGCGGAGCCTGTATCATCTTTCTTCTGCTGTCTTTGGTTTCTGCTATCACTGTGCCTGGCTTGCCTCTTCCATGGGGAACATGGACAAACCCTTCAACTTCCCTGTGCTTCACTGTAAATGACTCTGTTTATAGTTCCTGCCGCCCCCCTCCCACCAGTAATTCAAGCCAGATAGTGTCACCTGAGGTGGTCTTTGCCTCTCTTTCATGCTCCTCTATGGCCAGAGTGGTCTGGGTGCAGCTAGGAGTGACTGAACCTCCTGGTGAGTGAGTGTGGAAAGGCCCCTCTCGTTTCTTTTGGAGCTCTGTGTATTGCCCCTCCAGCCAGCGAGAGCTAACTAGAGCAGGAAAGGACAAATACAGCACGTCCAAGTCGCAGGAGGAAAATGATTGAAGGATCACCTAATCTCTCAGCATATTTATAGCGATGGCAGTTATTGATCTGCTCAGTTGAGTAAGTTTTCAGTCAGAGCCTCATCACAAAAATGGACTGTTAATCTCACTGTTAAATTCTGTCCCCAGAAAGCATGCCTTGTGGGCAGCAAAGGCTTCTGGAAGCAGGAATATAAATGACAATTCACGGGAAAACACATGATTTATCAAATGGCTGAGTTAAGCCAAGTAACTGGAAGAGACTTATAGATCTTAGCTGCTTCCCAGTTCAAATAAATCCTGTATTTCAACTGGAAAGTGACCATTCCTGTAGTATAAATATTGGGGTACATCTTTCTCTTCCTGAGCAGCCTTCCACCTTGGTCCCATCCCATCCTCTCCTTCCCCAGCACTGTGAGTCCAGAATTGGGAGACAGTGCTTGGCTCCCTCAGACAGCTTCAGCTGACAGAACAAACACCCCGCGCTCACTTCCCAAACACTGGGACTAGTGGGCCTGCCATCATCATGAGGTGCTGACTTTGTGTCTATGTCTTCTGTCTGGTAACTCAGAGAGTGATATAAAAGGCCACTGGCTCTGTCCTTGCTTAGCGGCATCTCCTGGCTCATGTCCCAGGATCAGAGGCCCCATCTCCTGACAGGACACCAGCAGCCAGAAAAGCAAGCTCCTAGAGAAAAAGCCATGGCTACAGGCAGTCTGGGTCCCCTCCTTGTCCCTGACTCCTAACCTGAGCACCCCACCAGTACTGTCTGGGGTCAGTGTCTCCTGTCCCTGCATTGCTTGCTGAAGTACTTTCAGACCGTCTGGTGAGGTCATTCTTTGTATGTTGCCAGAGAAAAGTGCTCCTCTGTCTCCCTGTGAGCATGGTGGTGGTGGGGTGTCTGCTTTCATGGAGACAGTCATCTGAGACCAGCGGAGCTGGCATGGACTGATGAGCTTTAGTGTACACCGCTGCCTGTTGTCTGGAGTGAGGGGCCTTGCCTTGTGTCTGCCACCCTGTCCCCAGGTGCAGAGGTGAGCATCTCTGTAGAAGATGCAGCAGCCTGTGCCTTGTTGCTTGACCACTGCTGAACACCGGTGTACAGTGCTCACCTGGCACATGGTGACAGGACCAAGGGAAGCTCTGGTTACATTTGCTTCAGGTGTGTGCTGCCCACTGCCAGGGAACAGCTGCAACACAGGCTTCAGTGTGGATCTGGTAGATCTACCCTCATGGGCTTTGATTTGGTGGGAAAGCCTTTTCCAACTCTCTTCAGTGTACCTTCTGCCCTTCTGCAGGCTCAGCAGGGTGACCCTGGACCTGGCGGAGCTTTGGAGTCTGTGGTGCAGATGGTGGCCCCTGCATTAAGGATCTGCGACAAACCTGTGAAAGTGTCTTCCCCTCCATCCACCATGGTGGTTGCTCAGCCTCCAGAAGGGCACGATGGACCTCCCAGCCCCTTGAGTGAAGCTTCCAGTGGCTACTTCTCTCACAGCGTCTCCACTGCCACCCTGTCAGAAACGCTCACCCTAGGCCTGGACACTACAGGCCTTGGCAGCCAGACACCTGGGTCCCCTGCTGCCTTGTATCAGGTCAGCCCAGAGCCCGAGCTGGCTTTCCTTTCCTGCACACAGAGCCATCCGCCTGCCCCGGAGGAGCCCCAGGTACCACCTACCACACCTATTCAAAGCACAGGGCTGGAGGTTCCCAGACCAACCCTTCTTTCTGAACCCACATCTCCTGTGCCCACATCCCCATTCAGAATCCGGAAAGTACGGACCTCAGAGCTTAAGTCCTTCACAGGCATGCTGGGGGGTGCCTCCTCTGGAGCTGGGGAGGACCCACTGGCTTCAGAAGAGCCCAGCAATGCTAGGGGACAGGCCCTGGGGAGGCTGGAAGTGACGACATCTGACTCTGAGGAGGCCAGTGAAGTCCCCGAGTGGCTCAGAGAGGGAGAGTATGTTGTTGTGGGCACCAACAAGACGGGCATTGTGAGGTACATTGGACCAACGGAGTTCCAGGAGGGAACGTGGGTCGGTGTGGAGCTGGACCTGCCTTCAGGTGAGTGGGCTGCTGGTGCCCTGCTGGGCATGACCCTGCTGAGTGTGGACTGGCAGAAAGAGAACCCGGGATGTGCTATGTGCCCAGTGCACGTCAGACTCTTTGAGCCTTCTGACCCTTCATAAACCAGATGCTAGCTTGTATAAACTCCCAGAATCCATCAGAGGCTCAAGGTAGTCATTGAACACTGCTATAAGCTCAGTAATGATTTTAAATCTTTTCTCTTGAGACCACATCCAGCCGTGTGGCCCAGGCTGGTTTGGAACAACTGGGTCCAGTGATCCTCCTGTTGTAATCTCACCACTACCTAGGGCTACAGTTGGGTGCCACCACACCCTGAGTTGTTTGTACACAGCAGCAGCAGCAGCAGCAACAGCTCTGTCTCAGGCCGTATTCAGTGCTCCTGAGACTCCAGGGCGCCTAAGTGTGATGGGTCTAGGTTAGGCGAGGTGAGGTTGTTGCAGGCTCTTGAGTCTCAAGTCAGACTGCAGTGCTCAGGGAGGTCAGGAAGCAGGGGACGCCCTAGAGAAACATGTGTGCAGACACCTATTTAAACGGTTTCCATTGTTGCTCTATCCTTTAAGAGTATGCTCCCTTGGGGCCCAGCACTAGGCTCTTGTGTGTCTCAGCCAGCCTGTGGCCTCTCAGACCCTTTTATCCCAGGTTGCAGGCACAGGCCAAAATGGTTTTATTGGGTACCCATTTCCAACCTGGGCCACATGAAGCATGCAGTTCAGTGGTTTTGAGCATACTTACTGAGTTGCCCACCATCACTGGAATTTATATTGTCATGTATTTGTCACCTTACAGGGAAATCTCATGTCCATTGGCACCTGTACCCCACCCAGCCCTGTGTTACAGTTAATCTGCTTTTTGTTCCCAAGTTTATAGGAGCCTATGATCTGGGCTTGGGTGGAAAGGAAACTTGTGTGCTTGGCTTCTTTCCTGACGTGGGCAGGGTCCCTTTGTGCAGCAGTGCCATTGCAGCCCTTCCTGTTTATGGCTGAGGAGCTCTGCTCCATGGATGTCTGCACCTTTGGGCTGCTCTGAGTGCATGCTGGGAACAGTCACATGGACACAGGGGCCCATTGCACTTGCTCAGTGCTGAATGTGTGAAGATACCAGATGGTTTCCAGAGTGGTGGCCCCATCTCAGTGCTGGAGGGTCAAGTGTGAGCATCTTTCTTCTCCCTTTTGGAGCAAGGAGAGTCCTTGGTCTGAGTATGGGAGAGGTGAGTCAGGACGGGCAGGGGCAGGGCATCCCTGAGATGTGCAGCCCACCTGTTCCTGCAAAAGCAACTGCTTAGGCTACCTCATGAGAGGCCTGGCTCCCTGCCACTGTCTCTGGATGCTCATCCAGCAGCTTTTGGCCTGATGGGTGGACTCAAACCTTTAGGAGGGCACTCAGAACTCAGCGTTGGGTACTTGTATATCAGCCAGCCTGTGGCCCATTTATCCCTGACTGCAGGCACAGGCCAAAATGACACCCTTGTCCCTAACCCGAGTGCTTCTTGTGAGGTCACTATCTTTAAAATTAATCTGTCAGAGAATAGCTTGAATTGGAAATGGTTCAACATGTTAGCTGTAGTACAGGCTGGAAAAAAATTTTCAAATCTGTTTTTCCCAAAGTACAAAGGGGATTCAGGAGGAAGTCTGTGTCTGCAGTTGAACTCAAGAATTTAAGAGAATTAGCAAATAATTTAATTCACCATCAGGAACTAACTAAGCACATGCTTTGTTTGCATTGCTGTGCTAGGTTCAAATACACTGTGGTGAGCAGCATCCTCTGGTTAACCTTTAATTGTGCAGAGGAGAAAATGCTAAGTGAATGAATACATTTTGATAGGAGCAAATGCTATCTATGAGGGAAACAAATGTGCCAAAGGAATAGAGGCGGGTGGCTGTCTGGAATACCACAAACTATTCAGAGAGACAGAGGATGCAGGAAGCAGAGCTGGGAAGTTGGATCACTACCAGAGCAGCGTCCTGATGCTCCTGAGTATAACCTAGCTTGCTGGGTTTGAGGACCAGGAGGAAGGTGGCCTATGAGGCCTGAGGAGTACCCAGCGCCTTCATCTGGGGTTTTGTGGTAGTCAGTGAAGTTTCATCAGGGCTTGGAAAGATCACCTCTCGCGGCACACTCATGGGGAGTAATGGGACAGGAAGGCCACTGCAAGGCTGGAAAGCATAGAGGTTAAGGTGGTGGTAGGTGTGAGGAACAGTGGTCAGGGTTAGGGAAGATGTGACACATGGAGGAGGGACCATTAGGGAGGTGTGTCAAGGTGACAGCTAGTATGTGGCCTCAGAACAAGCTATGAATGCATGTCCCTGAGTTGGAAAGGCTGGAGAGCTGCCTATCAGTGTAGGGTCACTATCTCAAGTGACCCTGAGACACAGAGATACTAGGTGCCCCGAGGGGCCAAGCTGAGGGACAGTCATACTTGGACTGAGCTGTGGCCTGCAAGCGGCCTGGACCCTTCATCTGCTGAGATCAGATGAGACAGAGCTGGGGAGAGAGGTGGTAGCCAGTTAGAGTGATGGCTTTGGCCAGAAAGGGCTCAGTGCATAAGGATGTTTGAGAGGTAGCTAGGCAGGGCTGGGCTCTGCTGCCCGTGTGACTGCTGCAGGCCCTGGCCTGCTTCCCAGAGACGGGATCTGAAGATCATCTGGTCCCTGTGGCTCCAGGTGGGCTCTGCCCTGTCTATTCAGGTTCACTACAGCATTCCCTGTTCACTTGTCAGAGGAAATCGTCGCTGTTAAAGCATCTTGACCCCCAAGTGTGGCATCTGCTGACAGACTCTGCAGCAGTTTCATAGTCTTCATCTTGGATAAACCATCATGCCAGGGCCGCCTGCCCTCCATGGCTCATGCTTGCTTTGTCAGGAAAGGGGCCAGTGCCCCTGGAGAAGCAGGAGCCAACTTGGCCTCGATGGCCTGCAGCTGGTTTTCAGGAGGTCTTTGTGCAAGACCTGTTGCCTTGTATTGAGACCATAGGGCTAAGGGGCTGTCTGTCCCAGTGACCACTGTTTGCTGTCTTGAGAGGCTACTGTCTTGGGCTCCAGACTGACTGGCTCACCGGCACCCTGTTGGACCATGGCGTTGACTGAACCACCTGTTTTCTGGGTTGGGTGGTGGCATGGAGGTGGCAGGGTGGTAGACACAGAGAATGAAGAAGGTGTGTGTGTACCCAGGCTCCTCCATGATGCTTCCTCCTTCCCCTGCAGGAAAGAATGACGGCTCCATTGGCGGGAAGCAGTATTTCAAGTGCAACCCTGGACATGGACTGCTAGTGAGGCCGAGCCGGGTCCGCAGGGCTGCAGGCCCTGGGCGCAGGCGCAGTGCAGGGCTCCAGCCTCAGGGAGCCCCAGAGGCCCGCAGGAGTGCTGCCATCTCGGGCTCTGCCACCAACCTGGCTTCCCTGACAGCTGCACTGGCCAAAGGTGACAGGAGCCACAAGAACCCTGAGAACCGGAAGTCCTGGGCCAGCTGAATTGCACCTTCCTGGTGGACACTTAGGGAAGAGGGAGAACTGGTTCCTCCCTGGAGGACACCAGTTCCACGGGAGCAGGGCCATGAATGCTTTTTGCACGACGCAGGGACCGTGGACACCCTGGTTCCTGTCCTCTCTGGGAATCCGGAAGCTGCATTTCTTCCTCTACTGGGCAATGGCAGAGGCCCCCCAGCTGTGCTCCCCTGGTTGGGGTGGAACGTTCCAGGAGCCCAGAGACTCGTGGGATAGTAGCTGGGTGGCAGCGCCTCCCTGCCTGGGGGTGAGGGCGAGGGTTCCCACCCAGCTTTGCTGGGCTCCCCTTTCCTTATTTTGCTGACTTTACTAATGTCTTAATTTAAACAATGATCCTAACTAGTGTCCTGCCCCTCACAAAGGGATTTCTTCTCCTGCCTGGGGCCAGCATGCACACCACTCTTTATGCACCAGCTGCTTCCTTGGCCCTCCCCCAGCCCATGCCCCATCCTTCTGCGCGGCACACAGGGTTTCTAGGAGGTCAGAAAGTCCTTTCTGTCGCCCGTTCATGTCCCAACAGCCTGCTTGAACTGTATTTATTTATTTATTTTTTTTCAAAAGCTGAAATAATTCGCGAAGCACAATCACCGTGTGTCCCAGCATGCGTGCCTGGGGCCTCCTTGTGCTCGCTGGCCTCTGGCTGGTGGGGCTGCAGCCTCCTCCTCCTTGGATGGTAGCTGCTGGAGGTGGTGGCCAGCAAATGAAGTCACCCTTATGTTGCCTGATTGCAGACACACTGTGGCCTTACTGTCACTGGGGGAGGTCAGACCCCAGAGCTCGACACAGCTCGAGCCACTAATACCTTGACTGGATCTGCCATGTGTCAGGGAGCTGCGGAAGGTTTGAGTCTGTGACAGTTCCTAAATTCTGACCACACCTGGGGCCAACAGCTGGGCGGCTGGGTAGTGAGGGGAGAACTGGCTGTTCTCCTCCCTTGGGTCTGTGCTGTACTATGGTGTTTCCTAGTGCATTACCAACCACCTCTTCACTGAGATGTGTGTGGCCTCAGGTCAGACTCCCAGAGTGTGTGGGGAGGGCTGAGCAGGCAGGTTGAAGTCCCCCAGTCCCTGTTGTCCCAGGCCCTGCCCTGCCTTCCACCTCAGGATGGAAGCCCTGTGTCAGAATTCAAACTGGGTATCCTTGGCAGGTTGTTGTGAATTTGACCCTTAGACTCCTAAGAAGCTAGCAAGCTTCTGGAGAGGCATTGGCTCTGTGAGGACCCAAGCCTCTTAAGGGAAGTAGCACCAGGCTCCCAGGCTTCCACCAGCTGGCTCCTCAGAACACCTCAGCCTCCCCTTGCCCATGTGGCCTCTGTGTTGGTATTGCTGGCACTCAGTCTGGACTGCCTGTGTTGTCTGATTATTAGCCCAGTACAAACTTCACTAGCGTCTGCTTGCCCAGACCCTGACCAGAGGCTGGCTGAGGGCGGCAGGGGGATGGGCGGTCTCCCTGGCACAGGTGCGCACTCTGCACAGAAGCCTCAGTCTGGGGGTTGAGTGTCACTCCACTCTTGTCACCAGAGTCTGTCTCCATCCCATTCTGAAATGTGACAGATGTCTGCAGCTGCCCGCTAGAGGCAGACACCAGTTCTGTAAGTCCTCTTCCTCAGCTGGCAGTTTGGGGATACCCGCTTGGTGTTTGTTGCTGAGTTAGCACCACCAAGTTTGCCCAGCGCTCTCTCACAAGTTCTTTGGATTGTGTTTCAGTTAGAGGTTTTCTCCTGTCAGCATCCCCATGTCCCCTAGAGAGCAGTCAGTCATTCTCTGAAGGGACCAGAGCTCCGGGATGGCCGTGTGGTGGTGCGAGGGAGACAAGTCCATGTAGGTGTAAGGCCAGTGGTGGCATGCTGGGGGAAGGAGCATCGTGCCACCTGCCGCTTGGGGTGGTCTAAAGCAGGACGCAAAGGGACCTTCATCCGTTGTCTTGTTAGCTGGAGCTCTCTGCAGCAGGTCCTGAGTGACCGTGCTTGGCCAGCTGTTGCCCAGTGGTTCTGGGACCACCTTCTCTCCTCTAGTCCCCACTTTCCTCCCAACTCCTTGGACCTGAGGTTCCCAAGCCTTCCCACTGCAGGCTGCCTTGGAATTCCCTCTGCCTTCAAACAGTACTTCCAAGAGCCTTCCGCAGAGCCCTTCAGGGTGCCCTTCAGGTGAAGTGCCAAAGCACCTAGTGTCCTCCCGGACAGCTCTGCCCATGCCCTTGAGTGGTTGGTGCAGGAACCCAGCACTGGGGCCATTTGCACAGAAAGCTGTGTTGCTGTCACATGCCTTGGTGCTGGGTGTGGATGGGATTTTCTGGGGCCTCGTGCTGGTAAGTGCGTTAGGATTTGTCCTCAGAAGTGTGCTTTATGAGATGGCCCTGTGGCTGAGAGGACCGTGTGTGTGTGTGTGTGTGTGTGTGTGTGTGTGTGTGTGTGTGTGTG
>CAJQZJ010032201.1:5851932-5870028 GCA_907164525.1 Lophiomys imhausi | reverse complement strand
TGTGTGTGTGTGTGTGTGTGTGTGTGTGTGTGTGTGTGTGTGTGTGTTTGCCATGAGGGAAGGGAGGTGACCTCAGGAAAACTGGCACTTTGGGGTAGGTCTGAAGAGATGAGGCTTAAGTCCTTGCGGGCCTGCAGGGTTTGCTGCGCCCATGTTGCACTGTGATGGGCATGTCATGTCCCCTGTGGGCTGGACGGAATCAGCCTTGTTCTTCCTGGGGTGCCACACTAGATGAGGCAGACAGGCCAGGCGTAGCCTTGATCCTTTACTTACTGCTTTTTGGAGCAGACTAACACTAACTTGCAGCTGGAAAGATGGTAATGTATGAGGGTCATGGTCGCTGAAGTGTCAGGTAGTGGAGGGCAGGCGGTGGGTGAATACTTGGGTCCCGGGTACCTGGGTGTAAGGGCTGAGGGCCAGGGTTTCTGGGCTGTGTTTAGTGACACGGCCCCTGAGGAGGTGCAGAGGTACAGACAGAGTTTCCATGTCTCCAGTCTTCCCCATTGTGACTCATGCCTTAGGGGTTCCATGTGGAAGCAGGTGGGTGGCTCACAAAGCATCCACCTGCCTGCCGAAGCTGCCTGTTACGCCACATGTCACCCATGGGGGGTGAGTTGGAGCTTCTTGAGGCTCAAGGCCCAGGCCACCTCAGGTCAGAGACCTTTGGGCCATCTTTAGTGCCTTCCCTGGGACCAGTGTCTAGCCTGTGCTTCCCGCCCCAGACACTACCCAAAGCATCTTTCTCTTGGTCTACGGTGCCTTCCTGCTGGGCTGTGGACACTAACTCACAGTGCTGGGAGTCAGGAGCAGCGTGGGTGTGTGGATTGTGTAAATATGAGCTCACATGAGTGATGTTGATTCCAGGATCACAGTGATTTGGTGCATATTAAATGAGAATTAAAAATCCAAAGACCTTGTGATGAATAGTAAAGATGATTTATGTCATACGATGAACCAAAATACTGTACCATAAATGCCTTTCCATCAAGTGACCAACAGCTTCTAAATAAATATAGATTTCTTGATTATGTCTGAAGTCAGTCTCAACTGTTCTTCCTACCCTCGCCTTGGGCTTTGGCTCACTACACTGTCCGTTGGTGGTGGTCCTAGGGCTTTTCAAGATGGAAACAGGAGTTCAGAGAGCATCAGGGCCTAGGGCACAAATTTCTGTGGCCCACAGATTGGAACCAAAGATCCTGGGAGATCCCATTGGTATCTTGGCCTGTCTCCAATCCCTCACTTCAGCCCCTTACAGAAGCCACACAGTATTAGGAATGCCTGGGGGACTTAGACTCAAAGTAACTGTAGCTTCAGGGCTAGCTAAAACCAGGTGACAGTATGTATGTGTAGGTTCCCTGATTTCAGGCAAGGGTGTCACCATCTGCTTTGATCTAGGAGATTAGGTTCCACTATGGACTAGAGAGCAAAAGCATTTCTGCTGCTGCAGAGATAAATATACCCAGGATATCTCAACCTCCCTGATGCTGCGACCCTTTAGCACAGTTCACCATGTTGTGGGGACCCCCAACCATGAAATTATTTTTGTTGCTATTTCATAACTGTAATTGTTACTGTTATGAATCAAGATGTAAACGTGTTTTCCATTGGTCTTAGGTGTCTGCTTAGAAAGGGTCGAGACCCACAGGTTGAGAAGGGATATATTTGAGTGTGGCTGGCCAGCAGGGGTGCCTGCCAGGAAGCTACCCTTTCTGGTCCGTGCTAGGGAAGGGAACTCCTCTGCCACCATAGAGCCCCGCTCTCAGCCACCCTGCCACAGTGGCAGTTTCCAGGGTATGGCACTTGCTCGTGTTTTTCTCCTGCCACCAGTGTACCACTCTGCCCTTGTCTCATAAAGTACCCTGGGAATGGAGGGTCAAGGCTACCTGGAGGCCCGAGGGAGGTGGCCATCAGCCACAGCAGCCTCTGTGTGCACAGGACTTGTTGGCATTACCAGGAGTGGCAGAGTGGTTTTCAGAGACAAGCCCTGCCAATCAGGGACAGAGAATGTGGCAGCCAGAAGCAGCGCCATGAGAGATGAGGCAGGATTCTGAATGGAACTGATCCAGCACAGGGTGGGGGTTTGGGGTGGGCACATCATCTTTTTCAGGCTGCTGTTACCCAGCAGCTCCAGATGTCTAGTCTGTACCAAGCCCTGGCTGGGCTCGCTCTAGTGGGTGTCACCCTTGGTTCACTCTTTGCTTTCCCAGTTGCTCAAGGAATGTGGGCACTGATCCTGAGCCTGGAGTGTAGCCTGCACCAGGGCCTTGATGGGTTGAGGAAGCCACCCTTAGATACAGAAGAGAACTGGGTACCCCGGGGAGATGCTTCTCCATGTAGTGCATGTGACTCCTCGCTAGGCTGGGGAGACTCAGGGTCTGAGGCGTGGGCTTAAGTTGAAATAGGAGTTGGGGCCAGACTGCAGATCCATGAGGGAGGGATAGGCCTGTTCTGATCTCTGCCGGATCTCAGCTGTGCTGTCAGAATCTGCAGCCTATGTATGCACAGCATGAAGGGAAACTGTTCTCAGGCTTAATAAGGAGGGGTCAGTGCATCTGCCTCCGGGACAGGGAAGGCTGGGATCTGATCCCCCAGAACAGGGAGAGCGAAGCTACTGCTTTCTGTTTCTCCTACTCCACATAGCTTTCAGAGCTGGCTCCTTTAAGAGATTCCGGGTGGGGCTGCCTGCAGCAGGAAAAGGAGGCTATAGAACCTTAAGCTTGGCTGTGATTCTGCAGCCTTACTGGGTGCCCCTCACCCCCTACATAAGGTGGTGGCAGGGCTCTCCTGCTCACACACACCACAGGGTGCTCTATCTCTCAGCTCCCCAGGCCCTTTGGCTGAGCTGGGGGCAGGGCACTTGCCTGGAACGTGGACCTCAGGTTTGATCCCCAGAACTCCAAAAACAAAACAAACTCTTAAAACATGCACAAGGGAGGGTGCATAGAACAGACACCTGTACCCACTTCAGCCACCTCCCCATGAATATTCAGACCCAAAGAAACCCTGGACAGTTTGCTCAGTTATACATTTTATTCTCTAATAGGTACAATACTAAAATAAACACAAATTAAAAAAAAGTTTTATTAAAACAAAACTGTACAAAAAAGCAGTATACTACATTTTAATTACAGAACAGTCTACTGTCCAAAAGGCACTAATTCAGAATAGGAGATACAATGAAAGAGGACTCGTCGGAACTATTTAATCAGTACAGTAGAGCACTTGTTTCTTTGACCATTTACATCAGAAACAAGGGCTTCTTGCTACAGTCATCACACTGTTATAATCCGAGTCCTACTGGGAAGGTGCAGTATCACTCCCTAGAGCAGGCTCCACCAGGGGCCCGGAGGGGGCTGGGAGGGTGTGGGCACCCAAGCTTGTCTTGGCCTCTGTTGGGTTGTTGGTTCTGGCCATTATTGGCAGCCACTCTAACCCCTCTCCTGTTTAGCACCGGCAAAGTGGGTTCTGAGATGCTCCAGGTAAAGGATTGGAGGTCTGGTGACAGCTCCAACAGGGGAGGCATCTGGTAACCCTGTCTGAAAAGGCAGCAGCTACCTGGAAGGGAGACGTGCCCAATGACAGCCGGGGGGGTGGGTGGGGGGGTGGGTGGGGGTGGGCGCTACGCCAGGCAGAGCAACCTGGCCATCGGATAGAAGCTTCCCTGCTCCCTGGGTCTGTGAGTATCCAACGATCTTGCCTGGGAAGTTGGTTCCTAGAACGGGAGTTTGCTTCCCAGAGATAAACCAGAATGCCATGTCACACCTGGCCTCAGGGGTGCAAGCCCTGCCCCACCCCTCTGGCAGATGGCTGAGACACCTCCCTGAGCCCCAGCTTTATCATCACAGACTCTGGCCTAAGGAAGAAGGATACTGCAGCTTTCCAAACAGTGTCATACACAGAAAAGACAAAGACAGGCATCTGATGTTAACAAAAATAAGTAACAAAGAAATGGGATTAAACCAAATCTCTTCTCACAGGGCCCTATACTACACCCTCCTTCTGCTTAGCAGAAAATTGTACGTACACAAAAATACAAATACACAATTTTGTAGAACAGTCTGATTTTTAATATATTTATATATATTTATATTTATACGAGTGGCAGGTTAGTTCATTATATAGAGCTTTTTGCACTTTTGGCTCATATGCAACAAGGCTTGTAAATTCAGCTTTAGCTTTCATTCAGATTTTATAGCTTTTGAACAATTTTTTTCACATTTAAAGCAGCATCCAATTTGCACTAGGAGTCTGTGGTGATTATGGGGAAAGATGGGGTCAGGAGGTTATGGGGGTGGGGTGGTATACATTCCAGTGTGCGTGGCATGTGAGGAGGATTCCATGTGGACCGAGCTTGCCATGACGACCCCTTGAGGTAGACCGAACACCTTACAGCAGACTCAGACACAGGTGTGACTCACTCTCAGGGATACATGGCACACAAGATGGGGACAGAGACCAGAGAAGACACCAAAGGGAAACAGCGACTAAGACACACAACGGCCAAGGCCAGGAGGGCATTCTGCCCCCTCCCCGACTCATCTGGCAGGATCCTACCCAGCCATCATGCTGAATATCTGCAGGCAACCTCAAGACATCTGGTCCCTGGTGTCTGGTCAAAATGTGTAAGCCTGCTTTCCACTTCCTGGCTGGCCATGCCAGCTTGTCCCCAGACCTACAGTGAACTACACAAGCTGCCCGTCAACAGGAGCGGCCGTCACTCCGTGGCATTCGGCTCCTGTTGGAATGTTCAAGTCCAGTCAGGGCCCAGATTCTAGCCCTCCTTATGCGCTGACTCAAAGCTGCCCTCCCTCAATCTCCACTCAGTTGACATCCTTCAGTTACCCCGGACCTGACAGGTGCTTGGTAGACCATGAATGCTGCCCCGAGAGAATGGGCACACATTCCTCGGGCAGTGTGGTTTGCATGCTCCACACAGCCTCACTTCTACCACCATTTGGCCATTCACCCACTGCTTTCTTCTCTAGGTGAGGGAGGGTTGTCCACACCTGTTACACAAACATGCCCAGTGTTTGCATTACTCCATTGTCTGAACAAAATCCTGGATTAATGAAAATAAGGTGCCTGCATATGGACTGTTCCGTTCCCACTCGCCTCCTGTGTCATACCCACTGACCAGAGCAGTCACTACGTGACCCGTCTTGTACCCAATGTACATAAAGGCCCCCGTTTGCTCAGACATGACCCGGCCATGGACTCCAGTGCTCACAAGTCCCAGTCCCTGCCTGCTGGCCTCTTAGAGCTGGAAATAGCCCCAAGTTCTGACAGACGGAATTCTGCTCACTCCTGTTCTTCATTCAGTAGCCACTGAGCTCTCGCTAAGTAGACTCCATAAAACACTCTGATCCAAGACCACAGGAAACAGTGACAAAGCTAACCCTGTGCCCTTGCTTTCCCTTGTGACCATTCTGCCTGCAGAATGGCAGGGACACTGGGGTGGGGGTGGGGGTGGGCACAACACCTGCCCTGAGGCTTGGCGCATGGTGGGAAGGACAGGGCACAGGCCAACTCTCGGGCAGGTCCCAGAGGTCTGTAACTTGCTTAGGCACTTAAACATAAATGAGAAGTTTGTTCTGGAAGGTACTGGGGACCCAACATAACCATGGCCATGGAGCAGAAGCCCAGGGAGATTGGAGAAGGGCAGGCAACTGCCACACTCTTGGCACTTTCCAGCAAAGTGTCCTACCTGGCAGCTTGTGAAGTTATGTGGTGGCTCAGGGGCCAGTTTGTACCTGATGAGGTGCAGGCTGCCCTGACACACTGTTTAGGGTCATTGTGGGGAACCACTAAGAAGGAAAAGAGCTTTCATAGTGGTGGTATGGTAGAACCAAAGAGCAGAAAGGAGAAAGCTTGCCACAACGGCCAGTGCTTGGAAAGGAGCTCCACCCACCTCGAGAACTTTGGTTTTGTTTTCTGGTATCCATTTTCACAGATGCGCAATAAGCTCCCCACATGCAGTCAGTCTGGGCAATGAGGCAGGTGATAGGGGCTGCTTTCTGAAGGCAGCCACAAGCGCTCACCTCCACTCAGCAAAACTCACGCCCGTACCTCCCACCTGCAGATGGGGCCCAGGAAGCATCAAAGAGTGGCTGCCGTTTGCATTCATACAGCTCTAATGCCATTTGGTTTCTAGTTTAACGGCCTTGGTGAGCCATGGAGTGGACAGATGGCTTCACAGGTTTTAGGCTGGGCTTTTACTTCCAGTAAATCAAAATAGGAGGGGTTTCTGGACTCAGCTACAAAACAAGACTGGACAGATTCAACCTGGAAGTGCTGGGAAGCTAAGCCTTGAGGGCAGCAACAAACCTTCAAAGTCAAGTCCCTGGGACCGGTCTCTGCCTGGAGCCCTGGGTTGGCGACAGGCACTAATTCCATTCCACAATTTCCATGGCACCGCTGATTCTCAATAGAGAATTAAAATCTTAATTATACCAAAATGAAAGGCACACATAACTTTTCTTTCCAAATCAATGTGTTTGGGGGCAAAATGAGGACAGTATTAAGATCCTACTGGCCAGATAAGTGTCACAAGGCATCAGCAGCCCAGGAGCCAGCCTGCTGAGTCCTTTGGCCTTGTTCCTCAGGTACTTTTCATTCTCTTGGGCTTTAAGGCTACCTATGATGTGACAGAGATGGAAAGACAGTGACCCAGCCAACTCTTGGAGAAGCTAATTTTGTGAGAAAAAGCTAGAAAAGAAAGTGGTGGAGGAGCGTAGCAGGTCAGCTTGAAGATGTCCCTTGTTTGCTACTGTGCTGCTGACCAATAGTCACTAAGCCCCCACGTTAACCCTGAGGCAGCTTGCTCCATTCTTGGGTTCTGGATATTAAAAAGTTCTTATTCTAGGCCTCAATTTGGATGTCCTCAAGAAACTGCTACTTATGGGCCAGTGTTGATTAGGAACCAAGGAAGTCCATGACAGGCCATACTAATACCAAAACACCAGAACCTCAGGTTCCACAATGCTTCCAGCTCTTTCTGACTGTGGTAGGACAGCAGGATTTGTGGGAGGGTTCAGCACAAACCCTTGGGAAGTCAAGCAGGGTGCCTCAAGTCCCAGGAGCTAAGTACCACAAGAACTGAAAAGAGCAGACTCCGTGGCAGTCACTGCCGGGCGGGGAGTGCAGGAGGTTTGCACCCTACAGTTGAGGCAGTGCTTGGGAATTCAGCTGCAAAGACGATGACAATGGAAGGGCCTATAGCACTGGGGTGACCCTGTGTTTCCTGAGAAAGCAAGCAGGTTGGCAGTGACCTCAGCAGAATAAGATGACACATTCCCCAAATGCTAGCATCTTCAGATTCTTAACAATAATCACTCCTGGGATTAGTTTTCTTAAAAAGAGTTGGAGGAAGAAGACAAGCAAGCAAGCAATACCACCTACACTGTCCTGTGCTGAGCTGGTTTTATGTTTTGAGGTGGAGTATCTGCCCTGGGTAGGGTGGTTTCTATCAGAGTGGCACTTTGAGCACCCATGAAGATGATGTTAGGGACTTGTAGCTGCATGCCAGTTCTGTTCCCCTGAATGCACAGATAATTCATAATGTTTTGCTGCTGTGTAATATAGGTCACACAAATCACAAAACTGGCTCGACTAAGTGACTTCAGAATCGAATCAAAAGGCAGATCTGAACTTCTAATGGAGATAGCAACAGTTCAGCAGCTGGGAAAGTGAGAAACAGAAGTCAGCCATTCTCAGCAAGACCGACAGGGGCCACAAGGCAACTTATAGAAGTGGCAGGAATAGCTGTTCTCCTAGGACCACCTTCCTGATGCAGACAAGTACTGAACATTTCACCAAACGTATTTGGGGGAATCAAACTGAAACAGTCCCAGAAACAGAATCTTTTCCTCACCTCTCTGTGTGTCTGTGTGCTGAGGGAAGGGAAGAGGCTCTCTAGACCCCTCTAGGCTTGTACTCAACCTCACAGCATCTTACTTGTGATGATTAGTGTGCGCGCGCATGTGCGTGCACACACACACACACACACACACACACACACACACACACACAGAGCTACTCACCAGTCCTACAGTGTCCAGCCTGAAAAGGACAGGGTTCATGGACTGACCTCACTTGAGTCTTGTACCTCATGGGCAGAAGAGCTTATAAAAGGCCACTCAGCACTGGCAGCTAATAAAAGTCCAAAATAAATAAATAAATAAAAGTCCAAACTAAGCATCACCTGGAGAGGGGCAACCAAGGGCCTGCAGTTCCCACTCAGGAGGACGCTGCAGGCTATGAGGGTTCCGTGATGCCTGTCTGAAGGTGCAGGCACATAAGGAAAAACAAAGTGGGGGACAGAGAGCGTGGCTTCAGAAGAGCCAGGAACTCAGCACTGGCAGCAGAGTGGCACTCGGAGGCTTGCAATGGCTGAACAAGCCTGATGTGAGCAAGCTGGGTGCGCAGACTGGAGCCTGAGTCCATGTATTCCTGTGTGAGGTCAACACATGCACGTTCTTGTCATGTTGTCTGTTCTGGGTTTTATGACCCCATAATGAAAACACTACTCTGTAGACTTCTGTATAGCAAATACTTTCTGATGTGGTGGCAGTAGAAATAATCAAGTTTCCAAGGAAAAGCCTGAAAATGCCAAGCAGCCCTGTCAAGCAGCAAGTGTCCCCAGAGGGGGCATTCCGGCTGCCAGGGAGAAGATGGGGACCAGGAGGCTGTCCCAGAGGCCGCCTCATTTTGAGATGCTGACTAGTTTCGGGCCAAAGTAGAGTAAGCTGAAACTGGACAAAAGAGGCTTCAGGGACTTTAGAAGTCACATGCAAGCAGTAAGCAGAGCCTTCCATTTGGGGCTTCAAATGATTCTCAATGCTCTGACTGGGTGGGACATGAATCCTGTACCATTTTGGTTACAGAGCTGTTGTTCCAAATGTTCTTGGGAGCATTAGTGCTCAAGGGAGTGAGGACGGGTGCTCAGCTATTCTCAACCACATAAAGGACAGAAACCCTCTTAATTATGACCATGCCAATCTACATCCTGCTAAAACAGCTAATTACATGTCAGGAGGACACTCAGTCATTCGGAACAATTGCCATTATACTTTTATATATTCATTCCATGCCACTCCCCTCAATTACCATGGTTACAATTTGAAAAAAGATTCACCCAAACCTTCATTTGATCACAGCACTCTATGGTGAATTTGTGAGTCAATTATGGCTGTATGGAGCCAGTCTTATTTAAAGAGAGAAAGGACGGACATGGAGTGAGAGGAGCAGGTCTCCCAGGTGTTCTAGGTGGGGCATCGAGCTCCCCAACAATAGTGCCTGTAGCTGTACAGCCTGAGACTGGCCACAGAAAGGGTTTGTCAGCCAAGGATGGCAGCGAACTTCCCCCACTACCTTGCAAGGATTGGAGGTAAAGGGTAGGGTGTGCTTGGAAACTCACTTGAACAGAAGCAGCTGGATTCAGGTCTGCCTGGATGTCAACAATGAGAAAGCAGCTTGGGGACATAAACATCTACAATCCCAAGGCAACCACCAAGTTGGTGAGCTGAACCTTCCCTGAGTCTCGTCCTCTTGGTTAAAGAAAAAAACTAGTGTTGCGGGATCTGGGTGGCTCAGGCTGCTAGCTGATTTTTCTTTTTGTCTTAATTACCCTCCGCCCCAAGATAGTGTAATGAAGTAGCTATAAAAACCTCTCACTTTTCAAACTTCCAGCTTCTAACAGTCCATAGGTGTGCACAGAGCCTCGTTCCCAAGATCTGTGAGGCCTGTATGCTGCCATAAGCAGCACTGTCTCTTCAGTTTAAAACAAATGGCATTCAGAAAAGTCTTTTGAAACATAACACTGTACGTGTGTGACAGGTCTCAAAGCTCTCTCTACTGCCTTTGTATGCCAGTTCTCTAGCACAGTAAGGAAATCACTCTCCGCAAGTGATGGTCAGCTTTAAATGGAGGGTGTGTAATGAAGGACACTATGCAAGACAGAGCCTCTGTTCTGACTGCATGCTACCACGACAGCTTAGAAAGCAGCTGGCCATCTGTGCTGCCTCCCTGGAGAGCCTTCCACTGTTGTGCTCACTGCCAGTGGTAACCCAGGCTAAGGAGACACATAGTAAAGGGTTTTCAGAGCTACGGCTCAGTCTGCTAAATTCAGTATGACTGACAACTGGTGGCCTAATCCTGAGTAAACATACTTATAATTTAAAGAACACACACACACACACACAGAGGAATGCTGTGCATGTGTAAATCATACCCCCACCCCACCACATCCCTATCCAACTCCCACTCAAACACATGGACAGCAGAACTGGTCAATGGGCCCAACCTTCACTTGGGAAATCTTAAAAAATAAATTCGGCTCAGTAAAGCTGTAAGTGGATTTGGCTGGTCTCAGTACAGCCTCAATAAATACAGTAGTGAAACACACCTACTAATCACAGCAAGAGGATGACGTCACAGAGATGGAGAGAGACTGACACTCATGTAGGAGGCAGAGAGCCACTGAGCAGGAGACCACCAATACATGGAAAGTTATTGCCTAAGAAATTGGTGAGGCTCACAAGGGAAAAATCCAGGGTGTTCTCTGAGCAAAAGAGGAAAAAAAGTTCTGGGTTAGAGCAGAGCTGAGCTAAATGGGAATACTGCTTCTAACCAAATCCTTTTTGAGAGCAGTGAGAGAAAGGATTTGAAGGGAATATTTTTAGGACAGGCTAGAGAAGTCACCGTGGAAAGGGATTATTTTCACTGTGTAGACAAAGGAGGGTTCGTGTTCAGAGGGGACTAATGCTGCCCACTAAGCCCATGGTCAGAGGAGAGAAAACATCCAGTGAAATCAGCTCAAGACAAAGATAGTGCTGAAACGGAGTGGACAGGGGGAGGAGCCACTTGGAGACAACAGAGTGCTGGGAGCACCCTGACGGAACAGGGTCTGCTGTAGCTGGTGCCTGTCGACTGGTCTCCATGAAGGGTTTAAAACAAGAGTCCCTAAAACCAGAGAGAACTCTCCATGCACTATCCCCGTGAGGTAAGAAGATACCCAGATGTCTGCTCCTAAAATAAATGGGTGTGGCTGAGTGATAGAGCTCCCAGGAACTAGAGCTCTGGAGTGGAGGACAGTATTCCAAGCAGGCTTCCAATCTTTCTAAGGTCACCTACTGAGCTGGAGTGAAGGGAGCAAAGGGGCTGTCTGCCTCCCCATCCTAGGTTCTCTACTCCTGTAGCCTGCCTTTATATGGTGTTCCAACACAAACATGTCTGCTGTGAGCTCAAGTGTCTCCTGGATTCTGAGGACACTGAGAGTCACATAGAAGAGCACTGTACTGCCCTTCCCGGCTGACCTCTGATGCTGGCTGCCGTTGTCTTCAGATAGGCAGGAATATCTTAAGATAGTCCTTTACTAACAGGTTGCCATGAAAGGTAGGAAGTTACTTTCCTATCCAGCAACAGTAAGTTAATGAAAGTACCTGAATAAAAATCACAGCACATATGATGAATGCCTCCTTCCCTCCCTCACTTGCCCCTTTCAAAGTCTTCACTGGCCAGGAAGGTGCACTCCTGAAAGAGATCTCTGGGGCCAAGAAAAGTAGAGGAGGTGGTGAGAGCAGAGACAGGGGAGCAAGGAGCACGTAGGAGGAGGCTAAGAGCCCAGCTCTTTTTCCTTCAGCACGGGGAACTTTGAAATTTCTGATTTAATACCATACCTAAGAGCTGGGAAAGCTTAAGGGAAAGATTCTTCAAAGGAAGGAGAATGGATGTGGTGGTTCTGTGGCCATTCTGAAAGCTCAGGGACCAGGACTCAAAAGGAGAATCAAACCTGGAAGACCACCTGCTGGCCGATTTGAACCTTGATCCCAAGAAGGAAATTCCTACTGTGGGTGAGACACACAGATTCCCTGTACGTCCAGGGGCATTTGACAGATTCTCTTGCTGAAGGGCTGCTGACAGGCCAGCCTCTGTGGCTGCCGTGCGTACCAGTGATGCCACACTGTCACACACAGCTAGCACGGCACAGGGCTCCATATCCTCAAAGGTGCTAGGATAACAGAGCATTTGCTCTCCTGATGCAATCAGGGTTTCCTCAGAACTTGGAGCTGTCCTAACAGCTGGAGGCTGTTCCTTTAAAAAGACAACCGAGAACAAATGACAAGAGCAACGGCACTATAAAGAAGTTGGCAATTATAATAATCTCATGGTAAATCATGGATGTGGCTTGTCAGAAAAATGTTTTCCCCCTCTCCTGTTCTTTCTAATTAAACTGAGAATAAGCAGACAAATAACTCAACCAAAATGGATAGACATAATATGTATATTTCTTCTAAGTAAACAAAAGGAAAGAAAGATAATGCAATCTTCTAAGTAAAATAAAAAAATCAAATAAACCCTGGAGGATTCTAAGTAGGCATGGGGGGCTTGTTGTTCCTGAGAATAAGAAATGCTACTATTGAGTTTGTGGGTTCAAGTAATACAGTAAGAAACGATGGCTCCATTTTACTTCAGTTCTTGGAGCTGGGAAAAATGCATAAACTTCTCCCTGAAATCCACTGATAGGAGCAGAACCAAGCCCTACCTAGCACTCTTTAAAGTCACAGACGTAGGTGGGGTAGCATCCTCAGGCCCCTCAAAGATGACTTCTCACATTTGTGTAACCAAGACTTACACCTGAAGGGATAATACAGACAGAGTGTGCCCAAAGAAGATCAGCTAAACGCTGCAGATACTGAGTATCCGGCCAGTGAGAAGGGGAAAATGAGGAGGGTGTTGTGCCCTCCTCTATCAACAGTTTTGAAGTTGAACGTATTTGGTGAGGAGATGGCACCTACTTTTTATCTTAGAAATTGGTTCAGATAATGGAGAAAAAGATGGAAGCCTGCTTACTGGCCTACTCCACACTGCCCTCCAAACAAGGCTTCTTCAGACAGAGGAGAAATGGGAGAGGCAGAGAGCAGTCAGTCTCTCAGACACACATTGTGCCAATACACTGAAGGCTGTGTCTTCTTACCACAGTGACAGTGTGTCATTTAATCAGGACTCCAGGAGATCATTTTCATACAGGGCCAGCAGATGTAATTTTCTTTGATGCATGAATAGTTCATCATTTTGCTACTGCATGACAAGGTGATCACAGGGTGACTTTATAACGCAAGTTCACTGTTTGGTATTTTGAGTTCTCAAAATGAAAAAAAGATTTATCAAATATAAATATCTTTAAAAAGTAACAAAGGTGCTACATATGTGATCAAGGAAAAAATTCCATTAGTTACTGCCGCTTAAAGTAGATTAAACTACAAATATTACCACATCCATTATCAATATGGCTTCCAATTATTAAATAAATTGCCTGTAGCAATATAGCTTTCACACCTCCACAAGGACAGAGTAAAGGGAACATAGCAGACACAACCTGCCGTGTCCCACACACTCACGGTGCAAGTGGTAAATGCCCCCTGCTTTTTCTGCCCCTAGCTAAGGCTCTGCATCTGTGACAGTCAAGTTGGTACAGTCCCCAGCAGTCCTAGCAACTCTGGGTGGGCTTCAGGTGACGGGTACAAAGCCTGCTCTCACTTGTGACCTCAGCTCTATCCTTAAAGACCTTTTGGTAGCAGGGAAGGGGCGCCAATAGAAGGCAAAGCAACTTCCAAGGTATCTCCAGCTCTCTCCCAGGCAGGTGCGGGTAAACCGCGCTGTGGAATGTGTAGCGGCCCTGAGAACTGGGCTTAGCATCCATCCGACATTCAGCTCAGGCTTTTCCTTACTGCTCTCAAGCCGGGTTTTGCTTTTCAGAACTTGGCTTTTTGTCCTTTTTGTTTTAGAATTGTGGTCCCAAAGGCAGAAGGCAGTATGTTATCTACTAGGTCACACAGCTTGTGAGTGGGAAGGATGTCTGTGTTGGGCATGTTAGCATTAACCAAGATCTGAGCTTGGGATTCCATCGACTTCTTAGCACAGCACCCAAAGAAGTAGAGCCTCGCACCACTGTGACTGGGAGGCACGGCTTATTGCAGCAGAATCAGTGACTCTCGCGCCGAGGCAGGGCTCTAATGTTCCTTGCGCTCGGTAGATACTTTCCGGATGGTGTCTGTTGGTCCTGGGTCAATACCACCTCATCTTGCATCCTGTCAGTCTTAGGGCAGGAACGGGGTACAGCCTAGTGTTACATGAATCTAAAGGTACCCAAGATTTTACACAGAGCCTAACATTTGAGAACTGAGGGTTGTCTAAATACCTGGAAGCACTTTCTTGGAATGCTAAGACGGAGCAGCGAGGTGTTTTAGCCTCTGGGGCTGGGAGGGAAGTTTTTCTGTTTGGTTCTTACTTACTGGGATTTTAATACTGAGAGAGTATATGCGAAGGCTGAGGGCACCATGCCATCCTCACAGAACAAGACCCTAACGGCTACCTGACATACAAGAAACTGTAAGTTATACTGTAAGAACACATGTTAAGGACCGAGGAAAGTCTGCTAAGGTGCTACGTCTAAACTACGTTAACTGCTTTATCCTCCCTGATCAGTCATCATCCAGGGCCTCTGTCTTGATTTCATTGGCTCCCTGCCGGGCCAATGCCAAGATAGTGTGGTTGACGGCTGCCATCTCCACAGCTAATGAGATGGGGTCTTGATGGTCGCTATGGCTCGTGCTGTCATCCTAGGTGTGTAGAAATAAGAAATTAACGTTATTGTTGGCCGATAACAATTTTCAAGCTCATAAAAAGGCATGCAGGGGTGCCGTGCGGTGAGGCAGAGCATCTGTGGAGGAATGCTTCTCATGGTGGAGGTGAACTGTATTTAAGCAGACACTGAATGGACATAGGGCCAGAGACTTCTAATGTTCTTGTGACTCAACAAATAAAAAGGATTAAAATGATTTGTTTTGTTCTTTTTTTTCTACTGTGAATTTATTTGTTCTGTCAAAAAGTTGCTAGATCAAACCTGAAGTGATTAGAATAAACTAATAATTTGAGTTTTTCTGTTTGCCATAGATACAGTAGTAATCACTGAACCCAACCTAGTGCACTCCTAAATCCACAAAGCTACTGGAATCCAGGGCGTGACACTGCTGAGAAAGGTAGAGGAAATGTACTACTACAGGACCACACCTTACAGATCAGTCACACAGTCGCAAGTGCAGTGTCCCATTTAGAGCTAAGTAAAGCTCTCTACCCTCTAAGCTCCACAAATTAAACAGTAAAGCTGCTGACAGGTGCAGTGGCTCCTGCCTGTAGCCCCAGCACCCTCAGGCTGAGGCAGGAGACTGTGAGTTCCAAAACCAAACCAAACCAAACCAAACCCAGACAACAGGGGAATAAAGCTGTCCTTGCAGGTGTGTGCTGGGCACCGAAGGCACCATCACAGATAAGGGGTGTTTCTCACCTGTCACATCTTCAGGGGACTCTGTACCAAAGAGCTTTGGAAAGAGTAAGTCCCTTGGGGGAAAAAGCATATGATGTGCTGCCCCCAGGGCATCTGCAAAAAAAGATGGAAATGATCCATCTATGTGGGTCAGCTGAAAAATAACAGGAACGTTTCCCAACAGAAAGAAACAGCCCCATCCTGAGCCAAGGGTGGGGCTGTGCGTGGAGAACTCACTATTAGGGTAACCTGCTGGGACACATGGATGCTACTGTTTCATTCTGGCTTTTAGACATCAGCCTTTGGGATTTAAGAAGGAATCTGCAGAGACTCACATACACTACTGGAGTACTGGGTACATGAGACAATGAAAAACCAAGAGAATGAAGAACATGGCAGGCTGAGGGGCAGGAAACCAGCAGAAGAGAGGGCAAATGCTTTCTTGCCAGAGTCTACGGACTGTGTGCTCTTTGAATTTCCCAAATGGAAATGAAACTTAGATCCTATGGAAAACTGTCATGAAATCTGTCAGCATGTTTGTGGTGGGGACTCCCCCAATTACAGCTATTGTCATGAAATCTGTCAGCATGTTTGTGGTGGGGGACTCCCCCAATTACAGCTGTTGACTATTCCATGCAGTGGCTACAGTTAAACACACGTTCCCCCAGCAATGCAGAGCACACCAGGATGAGATGAGAGAACATGCAGGGACTGTATTCATGACAAGATGAGTATGTCCGTGACCAGAGTCTGATTAACCACGCCTCTGGGCATGAGGGTTCCCACTGTAATAGGGCTGGAGCAGGCGGGGCCTTCTGTTGTGACTTCGTGGTCCACGTGTAGGCACCGTCACAGCTGCCCGCATGCCCCTAAGTGCTTCTCAAACCCTGTGTATGGTAAGTGCTGTAACTTGCTTGTGTGGGTCAGATCCTCCTCTCCTCTTCTACCTTCTCTGCTTCTCTGCCTCCCTCTGAGCTTCTTCCCTCCTCCTCCTCCCCACTGCGTGCGTGCCAAGTGTCCTGTTGTGTGACAATAACCCCACAGGGGTGGATAGACATTACTCACAGATTTAACAGGACAACAGTCTTAACACATTCCTTTCCAAACACAGGAAAATCTAACTAGACATATGAGCAGAGTGGAGGGACCCCAGCTGCTCCCCCAACCTCCAGTACAACCACACCCACTGCCCCACCACTCTGTAACCACACCCAACGCTCACTCAGCACAGCTGCCCACCTGCTCGGAGTAGTCATTTCCGTCCACATCATCACTGTTGGAATGGCCTCCTGGACTCTGTACATCTATCCCATGACTCTCCAGGATTGCTGCTTCTTCGAAAAAAGCAAATAGATCCCTAAATTATCTGCTGCCTTGTTACAGTGGCTGAATCATGATTTTTATGGTGAGGAAATCAGAACATAATCGGTTTCTAATGATCTGTAAATAGGAGAAATCAACTCTGTGTAGTTCAGGGTAGAGGCCCAGATTCTTCACACATAAAACTAACAACCTGGACTGCTGGAAATGTCACAGAACTTAAATAGCTGTCCTGGGCGGGGGGGGGGGGGGCTGTGCAAAGCATCTGAGAATTAGAATGACAAGTCTATTCACAAATGAAATGCAGTCATACTTCTTGAGGTGCCGGGGATCAAAGCCAGGTCCTATCTGTCACTCTGCTGCTACCCCAGCCCCTGAAATACAACTTCCGAAACTTAAATGAATCTTTTACTCCTATCTCATCCACTCAAATCTCTTACTTTTACTATAGTTTTGAATAGGACAAAATCCTGTATTTTCTTCTTCTTCTTCTTCTTTTTATTTGAATGCATATTTTCCTCTGGGGCCCTTTCACATGGCCTTCCATCCTTTAGCTTTATTAAGTTAGTGCCAACCGATGGAGGCTGTTTATGGAATCCAACACAGTGTCTAACAAAAGTACACCCTGTGCACTGACTGAATCCACAGTGAGATCTCTGAAATGCTGACTATGGATTGGGTGCTTCTGCTGAATCTTTTCCACTCCAGCCTCTGATCACATGTTTCTTCCTGTCTAGGTCACAGATGCAGCAGTAGCCAGCAGGCTGTGAGCTTCACAATTCTTAAGACCCCATAATTAAGGATACCAATCCTTAATATGAGCCACGTCAGTAACCCATTGCTCAGGGGCTAAGTCTACATTTGAGAACATTAAGAACAACTGGCTTTAAAAACAACAAAGCCATTATTAAAATATAAAGAAAACAGTAACAGTGACCTTGCTATTAAAAAAGCAATGAAGAAGAGCAACAGGGCCTGTCGTTAGACCTAAGTGTTGGGGCCATTCAGACCCGCAGCTCATTACTGCCCACTCCTATCACACTTCTAACCTTCTCCTGAGACAGGGCAGTCTCCCTGATACATTACCGATATTGGCTCTCCTCTTGATCTCCTTCCGTCGATTAGCGAACCAATTATATACTTTCAGAGAGGTAACTCGTTCCAGGTCAGACAACTTTTTGCCTGTGAATGCATGCAACAAAAATTCTGTATCTTGGATCCAAGAATGAACTATTCTTAAATATTTCTCTGCTAAAAGTTGCTTTTGATTCTATTTATTGCCAAAATAACAAGATGACACAGAATCATTTCTACCATTGCTTAGTACTGAGAATCCACTAAAATTTTGACTGGGAGAACAAACACATAAATGAATGTACAACTAGCCAGAATTAATAACATGATAAGCTTCAACTCAGGATGACATACTCAATATTTTAAAATTCCACAAAGTC
>CAJQZJ010032201.1:5800672-5836128 GCA_907164525.1 Lophiomys imhausi | reverse complement strand
TGCAGCTTCCAAAACTAAAAAATGACATACCAGTGGCTGCCTGGACAGTTCCCATTTTCTCTCCATACATTACAGCATCAATCTTCAGCCATTTGGCCCCATTTCTCTGACGAGAAACCTACTTTTAAGTTGTTCAGTGATTTTAAGCACCTCCCAAACTAATACAGGCTATTGCTGTTGTCCTTAGTTGCTTCCTAGAATCTAAAAATAAGTTCCTATTACTGAGGACTCTGGACACAGGACTTGGAAGAACTGAACTGGATCTGACCCAGAACAGTCCCCCCACCTCCACCCCGGTGGACTAGGTTTCATAGTAGTGGAAAGTGCTCTGCAAGCTGCCAAGACAGAAAGCAATCAATAGTCCTACCCAGCCGACACACCTGTGAACCACAATGACCAACATGAAAGATATCCTCAAAGGTGAAACAGTGGCACTTATATCTTGGTAGTAACCAATAACTGTCTAATTGTTGGGCCATTTAATGGGAGGGCATTCATGCCTGATAATGTAAACATAGCCAATTATCTGTGGCCGGTGAGCCCACAGAACCTACAATCTACTATGGCTACTTTCCAAAACCACTATAATTGTTCTCTTCATTTCCAATATTTACTCTTATATCCACAGATAAATGTAGCTTTCACTCCTCATTAAAAGAAGTTCCTTTTTTTGCCAGGGGTGGTGGCACACGCCTTTAATCCCAGCACTTGGGAGGCAGAGGCAGGTGGATGTCTGTGAATTCGAGGCCAGCCTGGTCTACAGAGCAAGTCCAGGACAACAGCCAGGAATATTACATCAAGAAACCCTGTCTCAAAAAAACCAAAAACAAAAAAAACACAAAAAACAAAAAACCCAAAAAACAAAACAAAACAAAAAAAGAAGTTTCTTTTTGCAGGAGATAGGAGAGTATTACAGAAAATTACAACTGGTCAAAACACACAATACAACCGATAGGAGGCCCAGCCCTGATACATCTGTGACACAGCCCCTATACCTCTGATCCAGGAAACATCAAGGACAAAGGGGTGGAAAGATTGCAAGAGCCACAGAGGACCAGGATGTCTTCTATGAGACTGGGTCTTCTACATATGACTGGAAGCTGCACCCATGAAACCTCAACAATATGGTGGCCCAAACAATGACAGCCCCCAGATAATATGCCGACGTCGACGGGGGACATCTCACAAAGCCCCACCCTAGATGAGAAGCTATCAGTAATCAATGACCACCGAGATGGGGAGAACCAGTTTCCCCCAGGGATGAGTCCCTAGATTGGTTATCCAATACCACTGATCAGCCCTAAACAATATACATATGAGCAATGTTAAATGGATCCAGCAGTTTGTATTTATATATGTACATGTACATATACATGAACAATAATAATTAAAGAAAAGGAAGACCCAATAGAGATAATGCATGGAAGTAGGAAGAGGGCTTGGCAATGGAAGGGGAACAGTAGGGAAGGCAGAATATGGCAGAAAAGAATTGAAGATTATCAAAGTGTATTATATACATGTATGAAATGTCATGATGAAACCTATAATTTTGCAAATTAATAAATGCTAATAAAAAATTAAAAAAATCAAGCCGGGTGTGGTGGTGCACACCTTTAATCCCAGCACATGGGAGGCAGAGGCAGGAGAATCTTTGTGAGTTCAAGGCCAGCCTGCTCTACAAAGAGAGTCCAGGACAGCCAAGGCTGTTACACAGAGAAACCCTATCTGGAACCCCCCCCTCCAAATTAAAAAAATCATATTGTATATGGTAAATACATATAAACTGTTAAAAAGAAATCAGAATTCTCCATATATAAGTAGTACCCAGTTATATAAATTAACACAAAAGTATCTACATATTATTTATAAGAGCAAGATAAATGAAAATTAAAATAAAATATCTAACAACAACAACAAAAAACAATGGAGTGAGCCAGGCATGCACAGATCAGCCTGGTAACCCTGCTCTTACCAAGTGGAGGAAGAAGAAACGAGTTCTAGGTCATATTCATCTACACAGTGAACTTGAAGCTAAAGCCAGGTGGGGTTGCGTACCTGTAATCCCAACACTTGAGAGGCTAAAGCAGGAGCATGCCAGTTCAAGGCTACCCTGAGCTACACAGTGAATTGCTGTCTCAAAATCAAGCAAGCGCGAGAACAAAACAACAAACAAGCAAATAAGCAGCTTCTCTCAAACTCCACCACCTGCTTCTCCATTCACATACTCCAGCGACCGTCCTGCATAATCTGGAAGCATACATAACCAACTGTGCAGTTTGTTAAGTCACTGTGCCAAAACTTCCTCAATTCTCTGGTCTTCCCAGACGTTAGGCTCAGAATAGAAAGACAGTTGCTAACTTAAATGTTCACAAACTACAGCATATTTTCATGGTAGTTCAAAATAAAATGATGGTCATGTAGTGATTGTTAATACAAAGTTACACAGCCGGTATGAGCCTCTGCTGTTTAAAACAGCATGTACATGACATACAGAGACATGACTGAAAAACACAGAAAGTGTTGATGATTACCACTGGGAGAAGGCATAAAAGGGTCCACTTTCTACTTTGGATCTTCTTGTATTTCCTCACATTTTACAAATTAATCATATAGTAACTTTATAATGAAAAATGGAATATTTGAAAAAAAAGTTTGCTGTCATGATGGAGAGAAGTGTACTTTTACATAATTACTAGAAAATAATAAAGTTTCTTATCTTGCCTTTTACCTTTTAGCAACATTTAAGAGTATGTTTTGCAAACACACTAGAGTTCAGAAAGCAAAAGCCATCCTACACTAATGCCTTTTTACAGATGAGCCCATTTTTAATTCTACAGGCAGAAAAATAAATAACGGCTGTCCTCACATCAACCTTTTAAAAGGTGTACATGAAGAGAAAAGCCAAAATATAAATGAGTTCTGTTTCAGAGGAAGCTGTATATTTTCAGTTTGGCAGTACCTTAAAATTTTAGAGCAGAAAAGCTTATAAAAGAAGAGTTTTAACAGAAAAATTAGTATTGGCCTATGTACAGATTAAAGACACAAGAAGATGTCTTTTCAAGTCCTCATTCATAAATGCACATGGAGGCCCACTGTGGATTTAGACAGACTGCATGACAGACCCTGACAAGCAATCAAAGACTTTGAAGTTGTAAGGAGACATCAGCAGATCAGTTTCTTCTTCTATTTGTAGTAAGGGCGTGAAGTTCATAGATAGAGCCAGAAAGGACAGGCTTACTCAAGGTCACGTGATATGGAGCTCAGGTATTCTGACTCAGTTCATTGCCTCAAAGGCCTAACAGGAATGACCATTGTTGGCTAAAGACAGGCTACTGTTGCTGACTTCATTTAAGATATGTAATGCAAGCCTCTAAAGATGAATCAACTAGCCTAAGCTCCTGCTAATCTCACAAGAGTCCCTGGAAATGAGTATGTGATAGCATCAGCGATACCCATGTGAACCAAAGGTCCACATTGCATCTCACCCAAGGGCTTTACCTCCTTGAAAAAGGAGATCAGATTATTCAGGGACAACCATGACACTGACCCTCCTTTCTTCCCTGGGCACTGAAGGATTAAATAAACTCTAGAGTACATCATCATTACATATTACTAGTCTATGTCTACAATGGGGTTCACTTAACCTCTGGACATTAATACCCTTGCAGACACTAGAGGGTATAGGTTTCTAACCATTATCAGAATGGTGAGATGCCCTTTTTTATTTGACAATAAAAAATCCAAGGCTGAGAATTTATGGACACCATGTATGAAACATGGTCTTCCAAGGGTGACCTCTCACAAAGTCCTTCATTGCAGATTCCATGTTTACATGTTCCATGGACTCTCAGCATGCTGTTGCCACTGTACCACCTGCTCCCTGATAGCCAGGAATGAAAGACATTAGTTATTCTCCTCTTTGCTGTCATAAGTTGTCTAGAAGAGGTAACTTAAGGGAGAAGGGATTTACCCTGGCCCATGGTTTGAGGAATACTGTAGTTTAGTGTGGCGGGGAAGGCATCGAGAGCTTGCTCACAGTTCACCAGACCAGTCAAAAGGGAGGAAGCCAGGCCGGGTTATAAAAGTCAAGGCCCATCCTCCAGAATTCCCTTTCCTCCAGTTAGGCACCATCTCCTAATGGTTCCACAGCTTTCCAAAGCACCACCAGAAGCTTGGGCTCATGGATTCAAACATACAAACTCAAGGAACATTTGACAGCCAAGTCCTAATAGATGGAGGCATTTCTGAAGTTCTCAGGAAAAAGAATAGAACTAAACAGACAGTATACCCAGCAGGTCCCATGTATTAAAGAGAACAATTAACAAAGTGCACTTGTTGGAGTTAAGCAGCTTGACTGAATTTCATAAAGTTATCAAGATTTTGGTCAACTCTCCATTTTAAAAAATAAAGAAAAGGATATATAAGGGTGGTGTTTGGTTTTGCTGGCCCATGAACCTTTCAGGGGAACCACCAAATGTGAGCGATAAACAGTTAAGTCAGCAGAAAGCAACATTTTGGAAAGTTCACAAAGTCTTGGGCATCAGGGCTGGTGAGTTCCTCTTGCAATCTGCTTCACCTACAGCCAGGCGGAAGCTGCACCCTTTGGCTTCTGTCCTGCTTACTGACAGGAAGTAGGTTTGTCAAAGAGAACTGGAAGGCGATCGAGAATTAAGTTTTTCACACTTGGCAGACCAATAATGTAACATAATACAAAGATCAACGAAAGAGGATTGATGTAGATCAACTCATTGTCTCCTGGATATTTTTTTTCTTAGGGTCAATACCAAGCTTTTGCAAAATGCACATTCATGCTAAAAGAATAATGTCTGAGCCTAAAATGAGAACTAGTTTTCCTGGGGAATCAATCTTTTTTTCCCTCATCTCAATAAGCAACAAACCAAGCATATAAAACTCTAATGAATTAGGGTTGGAATAACGTCTCTGCCTTTGGCCAAGATCATGTGAAGAATCAGGGTGCACTGGTCTGCACTGGTACTTCCTGAAGTCTATCTTTTCACTTCCTGTGTCTTGGGTTCATAACCATTTTCAGTGATAGTCAAACTATCAGAGTGTAGGTAATGCACGTTCAGTTGCCTTTTAAAAGGTAAATTATAGAGAACCTTGTATTAAGTCAACAAAACAAATAAACCATACCTCCCCAAACCCTCCCCTTTTCTTAAATACAACAATAAAAGGCAGGGAGTGGTGGAATACTCCTTAAATCCTAGCTCTTAGGAAGCAGAGGCAGGCAGATCTCTCTGATTTTGAGGTCATCCTGGTCTACATAGCAGTTTGTTCCAGGATAGCCTGGGCTACTGTAAGGAGATCCTGTCTCAAAAATCAAACAAAAGTCAAATTAATTCTGATAATATCTGACAGAACAAGTGCTACTATCAACATCACAGTTGAAAGGCTGTTTAGCAACTGCGTTCAGGTTTAATAAACTTCCAAGGGATAACTAAACAGTAAGGCTATTTTGATGACAAGTCAGCATAAGAATGACAGTTATATGATAGTCTCAAGATAGTTAGAAACAAAGTCTGGACTTTTGAAAAATATATTCATTTATCTGATTTTATGTATATGTGTGCAGTGACAGGGAAGGTCAGAAGAGGATTTCAGATCCCCTGGAACTACAGTTAGAGGTGGCTGTGGGCTGGGATTCAAGCCCAGGTGTTCTGCAACAGTGAGCCACCTCTCTAGCCCTACACTGAACTTTTAATGTATGGTATGTCATCAAAGCAACAGAACAGAATTATTTGTATGAGGCACTATATCACGATCAGGATTTCTATGGTACACTGGTCTTCCAAGTACAGCTTAAAGAGTGTATTCATGGATTTTTGTATCACGAAACTCAGCAGTGCATTCAAGCTTCCTCAACCAAAGGACAAACAAGTAGAACACTGACTCAGAAGTAGGGTCTAACACTCCTTCCCGCACTATAACAAGAGTCAAGATCTCCTTTGCTTCTGCTGATCATATAGTGTCCCCTGGTATCTTCCACAAGGACTGATATAAAGTAGAAGCTGGAATATCTGAACCTTAATAAGAAAAAGCTCACTGTTTTCCATGGAGTTTTCAGTTAGTCACAAGCTGACCTCCCTCACACAGTATGAGTGTTTACACACATCTTGTGAAGCATTTCTACCTCACAGTGACTCTCATATTATACCAAGAATCACCTAACTATGCTCTGCTTCTTTGTAGACCTACCTTGGCTACAAAATGGCATGAGCACAGGGTTGTCTGTTCTGCTTAACTGGCTCGGGGACTAGAGAAATAGGGTACCATTGTTTGTTAAAAATAACATCTGCTGGCAAAGCATCCACAGAAGAATGGAGAAAACTTTTAATCCACCTCAAAAACATCATGATAATTTCTTTTAGCTATTTCTGTTTGACCAGAAAGGAACCAGGAAGTATAATTTGCCAATTTTAAAATGCATTTAAGGACAGTTCATCTTCTTATTGGCTATGAGAAATGGATTGGGATAACTTTACTTGTCAATAAGTGGCAAAGTTTTGTTGTTTTTTTTCCTCAAATAGTCTAATGGACTGAAATGAGGTCATGTCCAGGCTCCTGCTGTCTCATGTAAATGCTGAGAACTTCCTTCTCTTTGCAGAGGCACAGGAGAACAGCTCATTATGGTCCACTCGAGTCATTCCACAAGGGTATGGAAGAGGAGAAACTCATTTTAAAATTCAACTTCTAGTACTTATTAATTCCAAAAATTTCAGTTTATTCCCCCAGCATTTCCTATTCTAGAACAGAGACGATATCAGAAGGGAGGGAGGGGAAGACCAGCTGATGTCAAAACCACCTCAGAGAAACAGAGGGCACACACTGTAGTCAGGGAGGCAGAGGGCATGCACTGTAGTCAGGGAGGCAGAGGGCACACACTGTAGTCAGGGAGGCAGAGGACACACACTGTAGTCAGGCAGGCAGAGGGCATGCACTATAGTCTTCATTCACTGCAGAGCAAAGCTCAGGAGACTCAACTCTGCCACCGTAGGATAATTTTTATAGATGAAAGAAAAAAACAAACAACGATCAAACAAAAGAAAAGTTAGCACTGAGACAATGAAGGTGGCTTTTTAAAAAACATTTTAAGAAGGGTAACTTTAAATCCTTCATTTACTTATCTTTAAATTGAATTAAAGGCCTTAGAATTTTGAACAAAATTTAAAAATACAGCTGGGCGTGGTGGCGCACGCCTTTAATCCCAGCACTTGGGAGGCAGAGGCAGGCGGATCTCTGTGAGTTCGAGGCCAGTCTGGTCTACAAAGCAAGTCCAGGACAGCCAGGGCTGTTACACAGAGAAACCCTGTCTCGAAAGACCAAAAAAAAAAAAATTTAAAAATACTATACAACTCTGTCCCTCCTGTGAGCCTGGTCTGCTTGGAGGAGCAGATCTGTGATAACAGTCCCTGCTAACGTTGTGAGGTCCTCTTTTTTTTTTTTTTGGTTTTTCGAGACAGGGTTTCTCTGTGTAGCCCTGGCTGTGCTGGACTCACTTTGTAGACCAGGCTGGCCTTGAACTCGCAAAGATCCGCCTGCCTCTGCCTCCCAAGTGCTGGGATAAAGGTGTGTGCCACCACCGCCCGGCTATGAGGTCCTCTTACATCATCCAATCACATTCAAGCTACACTTAGAACCAAGAGCCTTCATGTCTAGCGTCATGTAGCTTGTATGCCTGCCGAGTCTTAAAACGCTTGTCTGGTGCATATAAAACATGCCACTGAAATGCCAGGTAAAATACACTGAGCAGATGGGGAATAATTCTTTCTGAAATGGTACTGTCTATAATTCCATCCAGACAATGCACTAAGTTGGTGAGAAAACTGAGTTTTGTAATTTTTTATAAATAACAATGCCCTTTTATAATATGGGGGGAGGGTCAGAAGATTTTAAAAAGATTCAGCACAGCTAGAATGTCAAGTTACTTCCTTCCATGTATAAAAAAGGGAATTTGGTCAGGCTCTGACTTCAGAACGGAAGTCTGGAAAGACTTTTCAAACCAGTTTTAATTTTAAAATTCCTATGCTGTCTTATAAACCAACCCTCCAGTCAAACCATAATCTTGAGTCATTGGCATTGAAAAAAACAAAACCACTCCACTGGGTCTCTACGTGGGAGGTAAGTAGCAGCACAGACAACTTGCAAAGTGGAGAAAGAAAAAGAATGTGATTAGAACCCACTGTAGCATGGATGCAAATCAAAATGCCAAGAAAGCCAAGCTTCTAGCTGTGGACACAAGAACAGTCACCACTCTCACTTGAATGAACAAAAGCTCACAGCCCTTCACTCCTGTCCCCAGCGTGTCCTGCCTCCTCTCAGTCCACTGAGGCATCCTCTCACAACCACAGCAGCTTCTGTGTTTCTGCAATGACTCCTCTCCCACTGTTCTGGTGGCCATCTCTCATGTGAGGGTAGCCCATCCGACCCATCACCCACTGCTCCTACAGGACCAGAGCTTTTCAATATGCCTCAGCATTGTGCAGTGCTCCACAAACAAGGGTGAATGGTGACCTCTTCTCACCACCATCCCTCCAAAAAAAGTGAGATGAAGGCTCTGTTTCACAGGCTGGCTTCAAACTCTGGGCTCAGGTGATCTCAGGTGCTTGACAAGCACCTGGAACAACTTGTAGGCACCACTATGTTTGAATTGTTTTCATTTTCAAAGATAGGCAAAGTGGGCTTTAACTGTTAAAGTGATAAGTTCAGAAATTTCCAATCAAACAAAATTACCCTTAAAGTTATTAATATATACTGTCATTGTTATCTAGATTTTATTCATTTATTTTAGGGGGGAGGTGCCTATGGAGGTCAGAGGTCAACTTGCATGAGTTGGCTCTCTCCTTTCACTATGTGTGTACCAGGGATCAAACTCAGGCTGCCAGGCTTGGTGACAGGAGCCTTCACTCACACTCACTGAGCCATCTCATTGGCTCTATAATAGTTATTTTATGGCAAGTGACTTGCATAGGGATACCCACAACGAAGCATGTGCTCTTAATTACTATATCAGATATCAAACAAAATAAGAATACAAAAATATAAACACAACATTTAGAGCAAATAATTTAAGTTTATTATGTCTCTCACTCTTTCTACACTTCCATATTTTGTTCTATTCTACTATTACTCTATTGTTATTGTCAGTTTTTTTGAGACAGTCTCATTCAGCAGCTCAGGTTAGCCTGGAGCTCATTATTCGTCCCAGTCTGGTTTCAACTCATAGGTGATGCTCCTGCTCCAGCTTTCTGAGTGCTGGGATGGCAGGCTGGAACAACCATGGCTCCTCCTTGCCTATACTTTATTACAATAACAAACTGTTTCATCCTCTGCTTCACATAATTTCATTTACATTTATCCTCAAGTTTACTAAGACATTTCTGTCCTTTGCTGGGGCATCCACTTAATGAATTCATCATTATTGACTTAGCCACTTGCCAAAAAGCAATCACGTTTAAATGTAAAGAGCTTAAAAAAAAAAAAAAACAAAACTCAAAAACCACTGTATTTTTTTTTTCCTCAGTGTTACTAGCTTGCCTCTGAGATCTAGGAGCTAAGGGAATACTTTCTTCAGCAGGTTCACTCAATTCAGCAACAAAATAAGAAAGAAGAAACAAAATATTCTTTGTGACTGTAATGAAAGTTTCATGGACAAAATTAAAAATAAGAGAAGTCAATTTTTTCTAAGTAGTAAGTAACAAGTTTGCAGCTTTCTTATAAGAAAGAAGTACTTCTAAGGAACTAGAAGAAATGGGAGGTGAACAATGACTTCTTTGCCACTTTCAGAAGGTAACACTCAAGGTAGTTCATTACTATATATCTGTAAACACTGAAAATGACAGAACTTCTCCACAAGCTGATTGCTGAAGGCAGCATTAACAAGACTATGAGGCTATGTAGGAAAACTGGACCTTTGGAAAATGGACTTCTGAGAGCCAATTCTTGAGGGATGGCCCTGCTCCCAGGGTTAGTCTGCTCCTAGTACTCAGGCCATGCTAGTCTGCAGCTAGAGTTTAAGCTCTGCAGATGCTGCTCTCCAGAACCCTCCTGGTGAAGAATTCACTAAAACTACAAGTAAAAAGAGACAGGAATGAGGCTGACACCCAAATCCAAGCACTAACAAATTGTCCTGGGAAGCATTCCAAAATGCTAAAGACCAAGGGAATTAAATTACAGAATCCTCAAACAACATTCTAGAAACATGCTTTATAAGCCGATTTGTCGGCTCCATACTAATTCTCCCAGGAAGCAGTAATACACTTGTGTAAAACGCATCTGTGTTTCAGGCACGTCTCAGATGCAGACTATAAGCACGTCAGGTTAAGGGCAGGGACACTGAGTTTAGAGCTTTGATTTAATTTGTATTTGCAATAATACTGTGGCTGCAATGCTATTTTTGCTCACGACAGCAGTTATTCTAAAAACCTATTTTTGGATACTGGAATTTGGAGGGGAGGAGACACTCATTTTTAGTGCTGGTTCCTTGGCTTCTGGGGAGAGTATTTTAGATTAACTTCTTAAAGTTACTTTGTTGATCTCAAAGGTCAAAAGAACAAAGCCTATTTTCCTTATAATTCCAGGGTTCTATGTTTACTGGGGGTTTTTATTTTGTTTTCTGTTACTAAAAGAAGAACATGGCAAAAACAACCCAATACAGGTAAACTGTTCCAAAAGAACAACAAAATATGCAATAGAACTCATGTGCACAGATACATTCATTTGTATATTCTTGGACCCAATCAAGTACAGTCACTCAATCACTTGGTTAGAAATAACAGCAGTTAAGTAACTCTCTTACACTAATTTGACCCCAGAGGTGGAAACCACAGGCATTGCAGTCACCACGTGTACCTGAGGCTGCCAGGCACTCTCACGTTTACTCCTGAGTCTGGCAAAGGCTTCCTTCTTCCTTCCCCAAGGCTTACTTTTTTCCCATCTTACTTAAGATGTCTAAAGAGTCTATGGAGTGCTTTAGAAGTGCCCTGTATCTTCTTCCCTTGAAATGAAACGGGCAGGAGGAATAGCTAGGTCTCTCTCTCTCTCTCTGTACTCCAGCTGCAGAGCCCAACACTCCAGAGATACTCCTGTTTCCAAAGCTGAAGGTACACCATGGCCAGGGCCAGGATCCTGGGTGGCAAGCTTCCAGAAGTCAAGCCCAGCCTGCTCATGAGCCTCTCCTGAGTGCTGGTTCTAATCTCTCTTCCCGACACTGCCTCATTACCAGAAGCAGTAGACTGACTGAATGAGTGAAGAAGCAGCTTTCTGGAAGTTCCAGTTTTCATCTCATACTATCTGCAGATACACATCTTTCAAGTGTACAACATAGTTAACGTCTTCCATCTTGTGGATATATTAACCACTGAGGGAAGTCTAACAGTGCTAATAGATAGCAAAAGTTTAGTAAGTAACTGATCAAAGATTATCCAATAATGGCATTCTAAACTCTCCATTAAAATAGTCAAATCTTCTTTAAAACAACAAATACTGTTCAAAGTAGGAAACAAGACCAACCTATACACTAGAATAAACATGTGATTCCTCAAGCCCCTGTGGTCCAATATCACTTATATCCTTAACATTTGCATTTCATCTTCTCCCCACTGAAATCCTGAAATGTTCTTAACCAAAGAGAAGGATGACACAGAGGTTAATCCAGGGATTTAAGATGTGGGCTGACCAAGGCCTCGTTCATGTGCTAAGAGTAATTGGTATACACCCAGATGAAAATGGCTTTCGTCTCAAGCAACAGGACTCATACACAATTAATACTATCGAGAGACATGTGGAGATCAGCTATTCACTGGATTTGTGGCCTTGAGCCTGGAAAAGGACCACTGCAAGGATCAAACATGGAAGGTAAACAGGGGATGCTCCTAATAGCATACTAAACAACATCTTCCTTTTTTCATGTGCAGTTTTGTTTGAGGCATGACTCACACATGGAACAATTTACATATATGAACTGTGCTTTTAGTATGTCAGTGCTGTTTCCTGGTCCCCAGACCTCTATCTTTCCTAGTCTGGGCAAATATGTTCTTTTTCTACAAATTTGATTATTCTGGATGTTTTCTATAAATAGAACCACATAATATTGCCCCTGTGACAATCAATGCTTCTGGGGGTCAGTACTGGAAAAGTCAAGTATATAGGCTAGAGAATGCAACAAGGCCACCACAGGAGAAAAAACTACATTCATCACATGCTATATAAATGTCAATAATGACCGTTTACTATAAACAAAACACTGTGATAAGTACTGGGGAAAATACATCACTGAGGTGCACTGGGTGTGGTGAGATACTGGAAACTTGTACACATGTACGGACATGTTGGCAGGCCATAGTTTGTGGACATTCTCCTTAAGTGTTTTATTTTTCTCACTCAAATGTGAAGCAAGGTCACCAAAAGAGAAGGAGGTTGAGTTTTCAGAGAGAAAACAGTGTAAATAATTTTAAGAAAGAGGAAACAACAAGCCAGGAGGACATAGTATGAGTACCTGACAGACTTAAAAATCTATTTGAGGTTCATGGTCATGAATTTAAAATAAGATACATCAGCAGGGTTTTAAGTTTTGTTTTGTTTTTTTCCCTAGCTACAATCAGCTGCAAAAAAAAAAAAAAAAAAGAAAAGAAAAAAGAAACCCCCCCCCCCCAACACAACAAAAAAGCAGAAACTGTGTAAGTAAAGATGTAACCAGAGAAACCTGTACCTGCGCCTTGTGCTGTAAATAACTTACTGATAGTGTTACCATTCCAGAGCCATGACAACTCTCTGAGAGTCCTCCTGGGTGACTTCATAGCTAGTGCTGGAATGGGCCTACTCTGAAAACAAAGACTCTCAACAATAACTACCAGGGGACATTTTGTCACAGACATCATCTCCACCAACTCTCACATCTCAACTTACCAAGGTCCTAAGTTCCCAATGATTCACATAGAGGGTTGGGTGGGGGTCTAGGATCAAACCTTGTCTACTTCTGAAGTTTATCTTCTTAAACTCTATCATTCACTTAAATCTTCATTTCATTATATTCTGTAAAATTATAGAATATAATTCTATATATTATATAGGATATTCTATGATATTATGATATTATAGAATAATAATATTACTATTAGAGGCCATATTATAATATCAGAATGTCCAGAGCAGACAAACTTACACATAGACTAATAGTTACATAAAATTAAAAAAGGATGGGAGAAAAGGAGAGTGACTTCTATTAGATCCCGAGGTTCTGAGGGCATAACAATATTATAAAAGTAAATGTGGTGGCAGTTGCGTGACTATAGATACACTCAAGGCTTTAGATAAGTGAGCTCTAGATCAATACAGTTTTTTTTTTAAGCACATGTGCACCTGGGTGTGGAGGTCACATGACAACTTTGTGGAGATGTCTCTCTCCTTCCATCTTTATGTAGGTCCCAGGGATCCAACTCAGGCCACCAGGCTTCACAGCACACACTTTACCTGCTGAGCCATCTCAATGGCCTTTTTGGTTTTTTTACTTATTTATGCAGAGCACTACTGATGACATTGAGGCTGTTGTCAGTATTCTGATAGTATATTACAATATGCTTTTTGTATTTTTGCCAGTATATCTTTGAGATAATTTTTTAGAAACAGTAATGCTGATCTACAGGGCAAATCCATAAGTAACTGCCCCCCCCACTGCCTCACTCTCTTCCATGGAAACTGCTCCATTTTGCATTTCTACAGCAATGGACGAGAATGCCATTGTTCTAGAGTCTAATCAAGAGAAAACTTGGCCAAACTTTGTGATTTTTGCCACTGTGACAGGTGAAGAATGGCATCTTGATGGAGTGTGAACGTGAATCACTTGACTGAACATAAGTGTCTTCACCGGGATGCAGTGGTTTACATCTAGAGGCCGGTACAGAAGGCCTGCCCTGAACTGAAGGCTAGCCAGGGGTAGACTGAGACTGTCTCAGGTGAAGCCAAAACAAGGGAGAATAATGACGATAATTTTAGGACTTTTATATGTGCTTGAGAGGCTTTTCCATTATTTCCGTTCTGGCCTCCTTACTCCATCTTTTTGCAGAGCTGCTGGCCTTCCTTCCCTTGTCTATGAGCTGCTGGCCTTCCCTCCCTCGTCTATGAGCTGCTGGCCTTCCCTCCCTCGTCTATGAGCTGCTGGCCTTTCCTCCCTCGTCTATGAGCTGCTGGCCTTCCCTCCCTCGTCTATGAGCTGTCCACATACTGAGGGTGACACCTTTCCTCTTTGCTCACTCATTCTTGCCCCAGAACTTCTTTCCATTCATACCTATCCACAGTTTCCTTTCTGCTTCTGGACTATGAGATCCAGTTAGGAAACATCATTCCCATTTCCAGGATACAAAATGATAGTTTATGTTTCTTCTTTTATGTATATTATTTAATTCTTTGATCTGAACTTTCTCTTGCTTTATGGAGTGAGGAATGGAATCGTTTTAGACTTTTATCCTATGCTAATGTATCTGAATAAGGCTTACTTGGATGGGCGTATGTATTTATCCAAACATTCAGTCTATGCCAAAAAAGCATGATGCTACTCTAAGGCCAGGTGATTTCATGTTCCACCTCTGAGAATACCACGCCCCATCTTTGGAGGATGCAGATCATCTAGACAATTGCTACTCGGGGCTTTGAAAGGCTTTCAGCATTTCTGAGAACTCAAGCCTGAGCCACACCCTCACTAGCTGTGCCAGGAAAGATGAAAGCCAGAGAAACCAAGTCCTATGGTGAAGATATTTGCAATTAAAATTAAGGTTAAAAATATATTAGAACTAAATAGGAGCCCTAAAAGATAAAACATTGTACATCCTTTTGGCTAAAATTTAGTCAGTATGGTTCTACGGAAGAGAAATTCAGAAGTAAAGGGAAACCCAGTCAGTCTCTGAGTCTCAGGTTCGATTCCTAAAACATATGAAGAATGTCCTGTGTTTTCACGGTCTCAATGTCTAACCCTTTCTCATACTGACTTTATGTGATAAATGCACATGGGCATCTTAGCGAAACACGTAACTGAACTGCATCATCAGAATAACTAGAACCCACACTAGGCACAAAGTAATATCAAGATTTATTGCTACCCAGAGGGAAATACACCATGTTGTGAATAATTTAAGACAGGCATTGCTTTCATTGCAATCTACTATATGGAAAAATTGAAACAAACTCTCAGAGAGAAACAAACTTTCCAGATGAGGGAAACAGAGCAGACTGCAACCAGATCTCTCAACACTAACGTCCTTCTTTTCAGCATAGTCAGTCAGGAAGACAAGGGCTCATTACCAAGCATGGTCTGCTCTTGGCCACAGTCAAGTGAGGGACAGCACCTCACAGCAACGGTAACCAACAGTTCCATTGGGTACCTATTTACCACACTTACATCATCTGAACGCCAACACTGTAAAGCGTATCCTCCTTCAGGAAGTGACGTCAATGCTGGGAACCAACAAGGAAGTGTGTGAAAGAAAGATGGCAAGTGTCCCGGATAACAAGGTGCCAGCTACTGACATTTCCATTTTGAAGACAAGGAAGACACAGTTTTGGTCTCTGACTATATCTGAGCTTCATGGTTTTTGGGACTTCTGAATGTGCACCAAGTGTTCTGTCCAGAAGCCACACTAGTGGTCGATTACACATGAATGATCCTGCTGATGTCAAACTGTCCACCAAATCAGAACCCTGCAGATATCACTTATGGTGGATGTGTGGGGGACTTAAAGGACAATCCTACTGTAGAATATATAATAAATATAGAAATGTGCTGTAAGCGTGTATTTATACCATGTCAGATGGGAAAAATGAAGCTGTCAAAAGTACTGAAACTCAGGTTCTGTTTAATATATTTAACCTTTGGGAATCCTTTCACTGAGATCATCCCTCTTCTGCAGAAAAGTGAGTCTCAGTGCCCTCTTTCATAGTTCAATGCTGATGAAAATAAAGACTTCACAGTTTTTTCAAAATAATAGAAATATATGTATTTAAAAATATTAATTCTAGTCTGGACAGTGGTGGCTCATGCCTTTAATCCCACCTCTAGGGAGGCAGAAGCAGGAGGATCTCTGTGAGATCTGTACTAGACTTTCCTCTGCTAAGTCTTTTTTTGAAATTCATCAACTAGGCCAGCCTGGTCTACAGAGTGAATTCCAGGACAGGCAGAGCTACACAGAGAAACCCTGTCTGAAAAACCAACACCAGCAGCAACAACAAAAGCCTTAGTAATATTAACTCTAAATATTGCTACACTGTAGTGGATGAGATTAAACTGTACGTAAAATAAGCCGATAGATGCTACCTCCAGCTTTGTAAGATCTTCCACCTCAACAGTACAGCAGTTCTAATACTCCACAAGACCAGCAGAGCTAGGTTCTGGACCTCAGATTATTTGTTGGAAATGAAACTAGTCTGGGAAGTGTCTCACAGCAACAGGATATATACCTTTCCATGACAGCTAGGCATTCCTTTCTCCAGGTAAATCTACTCCCTCGCCGTAGTCGGAAGGTTCCAGGTGTGGCAGAGACTGGGGGAGGTGTTTGTCTCCATTCAGGGTCTTCTATTGGAATGGGGGCAGGTCTCATACTTAACGTAGCCCCTGGAATAAACAAGTCATATTTTAGCAAATATCTTGCAATTAAAAAAATTAGTATTACAAAGATACCATGAAAACAAAACAATGAGATCTGAGTATAAGCTTTTGTTTGTCCACTGAAACTTGAAGGCCAATATATTTGGTATTGTTATTTTTAAAACCATGATCAAGGAGCTGGAGATATGGCTCAGTGGTTAAGAGCAATAGCTGCTCTTCCAGAGGACCTAGATTCAATGCCCAGCACCTAAATGGCAGCTCACAACCATCTGTAACTCCAGTTCCAAGGGACCCAACACTTTCGTCTGGCCTCTGACGGCTCTGCACACACATAGTGCACAGACAGACAGACACACATGCAAGCAAAATACCTACACACATGAATTAAAAAATGACCAAAGGAAACCTGAAGAGGTAACAGCCTCTTCCTTCAAAACCTGTAAGAGTCATCTTAACTGTCACCTTTCCATCCACTTTCATGTGTCCATTAGCTTCTTTAATGCATTTCATACAAAGCATGAAACCTACTTCTTCATAGGAAGTACTAGACTTTCCCCTGCTAAGCCTTTTTTGAAATTCTTCAACTAGGCCGGGTGTGATGCACATCTGTAATCCCACTACCTTGAAGTCAGAGACAGGAGGATCAGTGAAGGCTAGACTCAGCTACATGAGACTGTCTCAAAAAGAAAAATGTCAAATCCAGCAGCAAAGAAAGTAAGATGGCATTTCACAAGCCTTTAGTGAGCAGGAACCAGTGTCCACAGGTCTATTGTCTACTAACCATATCATCTTCTTCCACCACTCAAGCTATAACAGCTTCAGTCTGAGAGAGTTCACTAATTTAGACTAGCCTTTCTCAAATAACTTCAACCAGCTATAATTCACTAATTCTTGATTTACCATGTCTTTTCCCATGGCTTGTTCTACACTTGAGACTAGACTCAAACCAGAAAGCTTCACTGTCTTCCATGGTCTCAGCTGTAGATCTGCTTAGAGCGAGGCTTGCTTCCACCGAGGCTCTGCCTCCCACTCCTCTTTCACTATTTTCACTGTTCATCTTTCCCAAACACAATTACAGTGATATCGCGCTTCTGATTAAAGCCTTCAACAAGTTCCCTCTGACTGTAGTTTAATCTAAACTCCTTTTTCCTTTCTTTCTTTTGAGACAATGAGTCAGGTAGTCCAGAACTCCTGCCTCCACCTCTCAAGTACTGGAAGGTCAGGCATGCTTCACCATGTTTGGCTAATCAAAACCCTTATTAAAGTCATAGAAAAGGAGGTTAGAATTCAAGGGGTTAATGTACATATGAATACAGGCTAATCTCACACAATGAATACATGTTTCTTCATGGTAGGAACTGTTTTCTATCATGTCATCAAGCAACACCATGGATAATATCTCTATTTTGATATATATACATTCCCCCTCTCCCCTGACAGAAACCCATTCTGAGGTAGGGTTGTAAAATGATGTTTAGGCTGGCCTTTATTTAACTCCTGGCCTCAATAGTTCTTCCTGCTTTAGCATCCCAAGTAGCTGGAACTACAGATATGCAAAAGTGGACCTAGCTAAACCCCCTTCCTAAAGACAGTATCTTTATTTGTAACATCTTTATTTGTATTTTCTTGGATGTAGACCAATGGTTTAAGCAATCTAGATCCTGGCAAGCTAAAATATCTGATTCATCTCATCTTTAATTTCCCTATTTCCCCTCACATATTATACAGCCAGTCCAAACCCAAATTTCATTAATTTTATACTCAAAATAAATTCAGTATGAAATCTTTTTATATGCATTGCTGTTTTACAATAGGCCAGCAGCATCTCTCACAACTATAACTGCCCAGGGCAGGTCTGAAGATGGACCTTCACAGTAAGGTCCTTAGATCTGGGGCAGGTCCTATGACATGGAGAAAGCCTAAGGCTAGATCATAGGGAGCTTTGTACCTTCTCCTGTGTCTCCTGGGATGCTGGCTCAGCTAACCTATAAGAAGTTAGATCAACCCCACACGCTAGCCATGTGGTTGCATAGAGGGAAATATGTTCCCCTGATCTCCAGGTGCTTCTGCCATTCTACCTGAGTGCCAGACAGTGGAGGGAAAGAGCTACCTTGTACACTTAAGCCACAGACAGAGAGGAATAAAAGCCAGGCATAGAGTCCCAACAAAGACATGCTGGTAGTACCAGCTTCCAAGGGCTTCACGGGCCCTTCCTTGCCTCCTGGTAGCTGTGCCTTTGTATGGTGCTTTCCCGTTCTGTACTCACGACTAGACTGTGTGATCAACAGCATTCTGTCTCCTCCAGAACTTAAACACTAGGGCATCTTTCTTTTTCTTTCTCTCTCTCAAGGGAGAAGGAATTGCTAGTTGAGAATGGATGGTGGGGCTCCTGCGTAACTGCTGTCCCTGGCCATAAGGCCGTAAGGCACAGGGAGTGGCCTTGCAAGTGGACCATCCAGTTGGGAGTGACTGCAGCCCTGGCTAGAAGCTGTTCTTGGAATCCTGGTCTACAGACACAGAAAATACATCTTTGCTGTGCTAAGCTGCATAAATGTGGCATGGTTTGTGTCACAGCAGATAATCAATACAAGTCATCACAAACATGCCAGTTGTAATTTCATCACATCCTCCCAGACACTAAACATAGCACTTATTGAAATGAACCATTCTGGCAGAAAAAGAAGTCCCTTTAAGATACAATACCTTACTAACAGTAGAAATGAGCACCTTTGCTGCTTATTGGCTATTACCCATCTTTTGTTATTTTCTTGTCATTTTTCTATTGAGCTATAGATTTTAACCGAGTGGAGATGAAACATTAATTATTAGTCACATACATCCAATTATTTTTTCACTTGTCATCTGCTGTATCTTTATTTATGGTATATTTTTATCTTAATTTACATATAGTTAAGTTTGTAAGTCTTTTCTATGTAGCCAATGGGCATGAATCTTTTGTATTAGGCCCAGAGGGTCTAAATCTCTTCCATTATCATCAGTGAGTTTGAATCGTTTATATTATGTCCAATGGATTAGAAAAAAAAAAAAGGGTTCATGGGCTCAGCAGTTAAGAGCCCTGGCTGCTCTTCCAGAGCACCCAGGTTTAATTCCCAACCCCCACCTGGTGGCTCACAACTATTTGTAACTTCAGTTCCAGAAGGTCTGATGGCTTCTAGTCTCTGTGGACAACAGGCTTGCAAATGGTGGACAGACATACATGCAGGCAAAACATTCATATACAAACATACATACATATATTTTCTTTTGTCAAAATAACCTGGGCCTAGTTCAAAGTCCTTCCTATTCTTCCCAAACTAAGCAAGGATTAAGCACAACAAGAGTTTAGGGCAAGAGACTGCCTAATTAAAATTTTGTTCCAGAAAAAAAATGTCCAAGAGAACTTAGATAACTAACACCACAGCTGGTCAAGATGAAGGCAGAAATAGAGTAGGTAAGACCATTGGTACTCTTATTCCAAGTTTGCACTGGTGAAGGGATAGAGGGTTTCAGAGTAGAGTGGATAGGGGAGAAGAGAACAAAAGAGCAGTGAGCTCCAATATGGGCTGCTAGAACTATGGCGTGTTTTTGTAGGTAGGTACTGTGATCCAGGTATGCAAATTAACAGAGAGAAGAATTCTAAGAAGCTAAAGGAAGTGGACAGCTAATGAACAATAAAAGTCCACTCTTGGTATTGGGATTTACTATTAATAGTATCAATCATTTAAAAATATTCTGCATTGTCTAGACTTCCTGTAAGAAAGGAATTTAGATTAGAATAAAGTTGGTCAGAGAGGAAGGAAGAAGAGGAAGTGAGGAAAAGGGAGATAAAACCAAAAACAGGAAGTAGTGACCTGGTGAGTTTGAAAGAAACCAAAACTCTTAATATACAGAAGGCTGAAACTGAGTGATTTTAAATCTGTGAGTATTCTTAAGTTAAAAAAAAAAACACATTGGACCAGGCATGGTAGTGCACACCTTTAATCCCAGCACTCAAGAGGCAGAGGCAGGCGAATCTCTGTGAGTTTGAGGCTAGCCTGTTCTACAGAGTGAGTTCAGGACAGCCAGGGCTACACAGATCCTCTGTACAGCTATCCTTCTGTAGATATGATTATCTTAGGTACAGGGTTAGAACCGGGTTAGCCCCTATCAATCAGCTAGTAAAAGAAGGCTGCTAGTGCTCTATCTACAGAAACGAAAACGGCTTCTCATTTTCTCCCACAGCGCACACATTTTCCCCAGAAGTCTGGCATGTTACATGCAAAGAGTTAAGAGTTTTCTGATCTGCACATTGACTTCATGTGTACTATTCACAAGCCTGCCACCTAACTATGTTTAATGCAAAGTCTGTAGGATCAGTGTCAAGAGTCCACAGGTGCCCAGCAAACCCTTCCTGCTATAGTAATGGTTGAATAAGACAAGAGAAAAGACTGTAGAGCTTAATTTGAGTTAATATTGGAATTTTTCTCACATCAAACCCAATGAATTTAGCACTTGGTTCTTTAATAGGCACTTTCTTGTAAATGCCGTAAGAAACAAGATAAAGTGCAAGTGATTAGTTACCATCAACTTGTTTTATTTATAAGTCTTAGCAGGCTTTGGGATGTGCTGGGAAATTCTGTTTATCAGAGAATTACATTATATCTATAGATATTGGATTATCAATAAAAATAACCCCATTTTTCCTTGCTGAGTCCATGCAATGAAAACCTTGTTAAAAAAAAGACAGACCTTATTTAAAAAAAAAAAAACCAGATGGATCTAGAGGCAGGAGATTGAAAGGGGGGAGAATTTCACTGGAAAAATGCAACCAGAAGTCCTTTAATGTAGGCAAAGAATCTACAAACACAGCCGGCTTGTTTGCCAGACATTTCTACAGCAGAGAACAGAAAAGTCAGCTTTTCATTTTGTGGTTTGCCTTAATTTTGAATTTTTTCTCAGAGTGTATGTGAAAACATGATGCTATTTACATTTCCCGGATAACCTACAGTACTAGCAAACTACCTCCTAATGAACCACCCATGGCTTATTTCCTACAAAGTGCTTCAGGAAAGCTGCAGGACCACACCTCAAGAATCATGGTAGCTCTTTCTCTTGTTATCTTAACGTGAACAAAACTGACTTTCACATCTCCTCTCTCCTTCCCTCCTTCCTTCCTTTCATCACACATTATATGTATTTTTCAAATATGGGCTACATGGTCTAAAATTCAGAAAGCTACAGAAGGGTTATAGTTCAAAGGTAAAATGCCTTGCACGCATAATGCTCAGGGTTCACCCCCAGCACTGAAAAACAAACAAACAAAAGACCCAGAGGTTATATAATTAAGTCTTTGTACTTCTCCTCTCACCAGCAGCATCTCTCTTTAGAGCTGTTCTTATCAGTTCCTAAGCTAGACCTCTCGACAGCTTCCGTACTTACAGAAATCTGAACTGCCTATGGGTATGTGCATATTCCTCGAATACAGATAGCAATGTAGTGCACATTGTTTCGTATCTTATAGTTTTAACTTCTCAATGTTGTTTTACTGCATGCAAATATAATTCACATAAAACATATTAAAAATAACTATACAGTTCTACAATATTCTCTTGTACAGAACTTCACCAGCTTTCAATCAGGTGATTCTAGTGACTTGTAAGGAAGAACATGAAGCACTCCAAGCAGCTATTTAACAGGCAGAGAGAAAAGAACCTATTCTTAGGTGCCTCACTATGTCAAAGATTGCAGCAACTCCAAAGTGTCCACAGAAGAAACAACAGTACCATTCTTTAGGCAAAATCAAAGGCTATTTTAAAGTCAGCAAAGTTGCACTGATACATCTAGGAAGAATCTTATGCCACATTACCTCTTATATTAAAGGTGAAGGGACAAAGAAGAAATTTAAATACTGATAGATAATATTCAACTATTGTAAACATAACAAAACTAACATAACAAAACTACCATTTGACACTCACCAACTTAGCAAAGGGGGGCAGTGATGCTACTTCTGTGAGAAGCCAATGTCTGTATGGATGGCGCTTGTTCTTCACGGAGAGACTACCTGTGCATAGAGAGCTGCTCCCAGTGAGTGCTGCTAGTCTTTTGCGTGCCTCCCATTGAGTGCCCTACATTCCAACTTCCTTCAGCACCTCAGTGCTGGGTGGGCCTAACTCGGGTTCCAAGATACATTTAATTGAGAAGTAAGAGAAAAAACAGAAATAAAATCATTCCACAGTTGCAAGCTGGATTCTTATAGTAGGAGTCCTTCCTCAGTGAGCCTAATGATGCTGCTGTAGCTCTCTTTCCTGTTTCTAGTGAAGTCAACAGCTTCTACCCTGCCTCAAGCTGAGGTACAGCCCTGAAACCCCAGTGTGGGAATTCAGCCTCAATAACCATGATTAGTCTCGATGTTGGCTCTGGCCTAGGTACCAAATCCTAGGGTAAACACAGTTCCTCACTCACCTAGCTGATCCTCGCATCAGCCCATGGTACTCTATGAAGCATAGCACACACCAAGTTTCTTTCCCTCTCCATCTAACTAGCATTGCTATGAATAGCTGGCTCTGCTATGAATCACAGGAGAAGGAAACTCATCATTAGCATCAAGTCTAATCTCAGAATTGTGCTGGTCTCATATGGAAGCAACAAACAAACTGGACACTTGAAATCTATTTGGTTTGAAATTGTGTTGTAAGTGTAAAATACCTACTGATTTCTAAAGAATTGGACAAGGAATAAACAGGGAGTGGGGATGTTTCAATTTTCAAAATGAAAATTAAACATTGAAGTGACATGTGCTAATATACATCTTTACCCTAATTTTCACTGTTTCTTTCTGAAATGTGGTTGCTAGAAAATATGAAACTACATGTCATTTGCATTGCCTTTCCCCTGTGAACAGTGTGGCCTTGGAACATGTAACAGTAATAATAACAGTGGGGCCGTTTTTCAAGAGATTTGCTTATGCTTCTAGACACTGCTAGAAAACATGAAGTTGTTCTTTGTACAAAAATTTAAGCTGATAAATGTTGAATGAATGATAGATGAGATTATCCAAGTTTTATAAATTTCCCTGGAAGAACTGATTGAGCAAGGATCTTCAAGGAACACTGAGACTGCCTAGCCCAGGACAGAGTATTCACCCAGAACAGAAGCAGCCTCACTCAAAAACGTATATGAAAGATCTGGTCTCCACCTTAACAGCACCATCAAATACAGACACCACCATCTAACAATGCCTTATGACAAGTGGCAACATGAACTTCATATTATTCACACAGTATTTTCACCTAAAGTTTTACTGAGAAAAATATACAGCAAAATCATACTTGTACTACTTAATATTTCCATTTATCCACCACACATTTCTCAATCAATCCATTTTATTTTACAACTCAATGTAAATTAATGTCATTATGACAGGGGGCCTTAAAAAAATCCTATGCACTAGTTTTGAAAAAAAAATTTCACTTGTATCTAATGGAAGCCTTAATTATGACTCCCATTATATAGGCGATGTAGAAGATAAAGGACCAAGTCCTTTAAAATAAAAGTAAGTAGTTTGGAAAAATCTACAGTGTGGGACATTCTGCAATACAGATATTAAAAGTTTATGGTATTAAGAAATAAAAAGTTTGAGCAATTTCAGAATCTAGGGAAACATTCTAATTTGCTGAACTAAAGCTGATACTACTTATTAAAGGAGAGAGAGGGAGAAAGTGGGTGGGAGGACAGATCTTGAGTTATATATGATATTTTCCTAAGGGAGAAATGTGATAGAGGACTAGATAACTGTGGAAGTATTCCTTTTCTTAGGTACGATGTAACATTGTGGTTATGTAGGAAGCTCCCCTCATTATCAGGACATGACACATAAATGAATCTTAAAAAATATTAGCGAACAGCAAAAATGTTTACAATTTTTGTATCTAAGAAGAGAACTGTAAAATAACTGGATACCTTGTTAGTTTTTTAAAATGTCTGTATATTTGTAACACTTCAAAAGAGAAAACAAGGGAGAACAGATTCTAGAAAACCCTTTGTACAGATTGTTACTGTCTGTTTTGTTTTGTCTTCCAGGGACTTTTGGGTCGAGAAAACAAACGACAAAGCTTAGCACACCCCCACCCCCAAAGGCACTTCCATACCAGCAGTGTGTGCACCTGCAGCTCAGGGTCAGTGGTGCAGCTGCACTGCACGCCTCCCCTGGAGTGTCTTCAGGCTCCATCCAGCCTGAGACAAGAATCACTACGGTGACCTGTGTGATATGCAGCCCAAGACAGCCACTACCACGACTTCATATTTTTCTTGATCCATCACTTGTTTTTTTTTTTTTTTTTTTTTGTTTTTCGAGACAGGGTCTCTCTGTGTATCTCTGGCTGTCCTGGACTCACTTTGTAGACCAGGCTGGCCTCGAACTCACAGAGATCCGGATCCATCACTTGTTAAAAGTATCTTGGAATAAATGTTGCCTATTCTTGGCAACTACAGACACCAAGACTTTCATGATTTTTTTTTTTCTAAAGATTTCATTCTGTTTTCCAATCTGGTGCTTCACCTGGGAGTTATGTGAACAGTTAGTTGCACCTTAAAACTCCAAAATATATTTATTACCCAGGTAACAAGCATTACAAACACAAAACCGTTAGGAGGGATCATTGGAATGGTACAGCACACTCAATAAAAATATCTAATACATACCAATTAACATAATGTTTTTCCAAAAAAGGTACATTTTTATTTGTGCACCTACAGTTGAAGAAAAGAAGGCCAGCCATTAATTGGGGCACAGCAATCACAGTCAAGTTGGTGAGGGCTCTTGTGGTTCTAGCTACTCGGTAATGATTGTACATGACTGTGTGAGCAAACTGAGCAAACTGTAACTTAATAAAACTCCCTAGTACTAGTCTGTCCAGACTGACTAGGACATACGCAAAAATTATCTATAAGAATGGTCATGATGATTCTTCCAAACTATGACTAAAAAAAAAAAAATCACCTAACTTGGAAACCAAGAGGTAGTTGAGAAGAGGAGATAACCAACCAGTCTAGGAAACAGAAACCTAACCATAATTACAACCAGGTCTTAGGTTTTACAGTTGCCTACTTGCACAAAGGAAAATACGAAAGCATGAAGCAATTTTTCTGAACAAAATAGCACATGTGTTCATGAAATAATTATGCTTTTTCATTTTAGGCACAATAAATAAAAAGAAATACTTACCAGGGTTTGTCTTCTCAAGTTGATACCATCGGTAAAACGCTCTTTTCTTCTGCTCACTCAGGTCTGATCCCTGCTGCAACAGCCAATGAGAGATTCGACTCTGACTGATACCTACAGAGAAAGAAAAGCAGCTTTTGGTGGGGCACTGCAATCACAGCCAACTTAGTGAGGGCTCTTGTGGTTTTTGCTACTCGGTACTTATTCTGTGTGAGCAAACTGTAACTTAATAAAACTCCCTAATACTAGTCTGACCAGACTGACTAGGACATATGCAAAAATTATCTATAAGAAGTCAAAACATTTCATCCACAAAGATGTTATAGTGGCTTCTAAAATTAATCTGTAAACTGAGTCCATAAATGGGAGATAATGAGGAGATCCCAAGTAACATTACTTGTCTGATCTACAGTCTACTACAGTCTACATCTGGTTAAGAATATGAGAAACTTTAACAGATATTTTGAGAGAGAAAGATCTAATCAGCAAATTTTATTTCTCATTATTGACACTAACAAAAAGATCTAGGGGCTAGGAAAGGAAAGGTCATTAAAAACACTGCCTCAATAAGCTACCTGCTAATTCATTTAGACGTTTAGACTCGTCTTCATTAGCAGCAAGAGTTGGCAGACTTGTGGATTTAGGTTACAACATGACCTTTAAAGAAAGCTCGGTAACTAAAAACAGTTTCTAGACATAACTTTCCTCCTTTCAAAACAGAACAGACCACACAACAGTACTTCTCTGCTATTGCTAAGAGCTTCTTGTCAGCAATTACTAGAGATGTGGATGATTGGCACATATGAAAGTCAAAAGAATGTTCCAACACTTTCAAGAATCACACACTCATTCTGGTAATTATAATCTTAAAAACTCAATATACAACCAGCAAAAGCAGAGATATCAGAGAAAAAAGAAACAAGGCATTTCCAAAAGATAATTTGACTATGATAGAGAGTTTGCAACATCTTAAAGCCTCCAAAGAATGCCAAGCAGTGGTGCTGCACTTGGAGGCAAAGGCAGGCAGACCTCTGAATTTGAGGCCAGCCTAGTCTACAGATTGAGTTTCAGGACAACCAGGGCTACACAGAGAAACCCTGTCCTTGGGGGTGGGGGTGAGGGTGTGGGAGGTTCCAAAGCAGTGAGTCTTGATCCCTTTGGGAGTTACATATCAGATATCCTGGATATCAGATATTTACATTATGATTCATACTAGTAGCAAAATTACAGTTATGAAGTAGCAACACTATAATTTTATGGTTGGGGTCATCAAAACATGAGGAACTGTATTGTTGGGTTAGGTTAGGGTTTCAGCATTAGGAAGGGTTTCGAAGGGTTAAGATACCCACTGTGGCAAACTGTGCACCTCCAAACACCACTGTGCAAACAGCTGTGTACAGCTATTGTGCACAATAGAAGACAGGGCTACCATGACATCATCACGTTAAGTAAGCACAAGACCTCAGGGTTTCAGACCCTTAGCAGCTCCTGTTAGAAGGTGATGAGTGAGTCACCATGTGGGTGCTGGGACTTGAGCTCCGGACTTCTGGAAGAGCAGTCAGTGCTCTTAACCACTAAGCCATCTCTCCAGCCCTGATCTTTATATAGTGATACAAAATTAAGGGTAACGCTTCTTAAAGGTAGAGTACCTAGTAATGCTTAAAAATGAAATGTGAAGTTTTGGCTTTTTGATACCAAATGTCATAAATTGTTTAGGATAATTAAGAAATGCAAAAAAACCAAGAAGATGATAAGTGAAAACATGGTAGGAGAAACTAAAAGAAAGACCACTGAAGGAAAATTCTCTGACTAAAACCTTTTACTTTTCTTAACATTGTTGTGTGTGTGTGTCTGTGTGTACATGTGTGTCTCCAGTGTACAAGGTCAGAGGACAACTTGTACACTGGAGTCATTTCTTTTTTGACACATGGGTTTCAGGGATTGAACACAGGCTGTCAGGCTTGGTGTCGAGCAGCTTCACCCACTGAGCCAGCTCACTAGTCCAATGTCTTTCTTTTTCAAAGGACATGATTCTCCTTTTAAAAATGTTCCCAAGTAATTCCCAGAGTCGCTTCTCAATGGTAGAAGGTCTATGTGCTGGCAGCTAGCATTGAGCGCTTGTTAGAAAAGAATGTTGATTTTTCTGGATAATCAAATCAGCTGTGTATGGCAATATTGTCACCAAAATCTATGTTTCTGCCATCACAGTATCTTTTTGATACTACTCTTAAAATAAGAATGAAGAAAATGATCATTCAGTACCATGAAATCAAAATCCATCTTCTTACTAACCAAATAAAACCATTCAAATGGATTTTCCTGCTATTACCAGATAGGTAAAAAACAGGGAAGCTAAAAAAAAAATTGCTAAGAAAAAGTATGTATGAGATCTGTTAGCTCACTCCAATATTAAATCTTACTCACATTAGATCACATACAGAACAAACCACAGAGCCCATTAGCTATGAGAGCTGTCCATGCTGTAAAGAAGGTAGCAAAAGCCTATCAAAAGGATATCAGGTTACAGTATATTTATTCTCACAACAAAATACTGGCATGCATTTACATTTAATATATATATATTTTTTTTGGTTTTTCGAGACAGGGTTTCTCTGTGTATCTTTGGCTGTCCTGGACTCACTTTGTAGACCAGGCTGGCCTTGAACTCACAAAGATCCGCCTGCCTCTGCCTCCCAAGTGCTGGGATTAAAGGCGTGCGCCACCACCACCTGGCCATTTAATATTTTTTAAAAGATACAAAAACCCCAAAACTAATCTGACAACAATAGCCCATTAATACTCAGTGTTAGCAAGAGCTTGAGATTCACTTACAGCAGGGCTATTTTCAGAAACAAATGAACAGTATCCACAAAAGGTGAACTTTGGTTCTACAGTCCACAGGAATGAGTACTTATCTAGCACAAACATACTTAAAAGATATGCACAAGAAGCCTCATAAGTTAGCATTACCCAAAGCATTCCCTGATTCAAAAGCCTAAACAGCCATCAGCTACAGAATGCATACACTGTATCTGTGTCTTCTACTTCAGAGTTCCACCAAAACAGGAAGAGGATAAAGTATTAGTATATGTCCCCACATGGGCAGAACTCACAGAAACCCCAAAAGCCAGACACACACAAAAGCCATACACTATATTATCTATAGGGATGCAAATCAGCATATTGTTACCCATGCAGGAAAGAAAAGGTTGAGGATGAAGTTTATGTAGCAGCCAGTGATGCTCTTTATGGATGTAGAAGGTAATGTGGGTGTCAATACTTTATAAAAGTCATTGAGTTGCCACCTACTGCACATATTTAAAATTTAAAAAGATCCCCACAAGTTTTTAAAATTCAAAAAGTATATATATATTAATATGTAAAAATGCTCCTGATATAAATCAGAAATTGCAAACTTTTATGAATATATAATTTTATATGTTCTGTATTTTACACACACACACACACACACACATATAAAGCTTACGGATGTACACTATAAATCTTAAATTGTGAACTTTTCCTGCATTTCTACCTCTACAGTTTTCTCAATCTTTCTAAAAATGTTTTCTTTCTGGCTTTTGACACTGAATATTTTAGTTTCTGTTCATTCTTTTTCAAACACTACAATTAAATGAATAAAGAGTTAAAAAAATAAGCCCACTTCTGCCTTTTGTCTACAATCTTACTCTGAGGTAAGCATATGAGCAACTTAAAAACATGCCGTCACACAGTTTTCTCTCTGTGCAATTATGAATGTAATAAAACAAAGGGAGGAGCAAGTGATACAGTCTGTCCTCCTGACTCACCTTGGATTCAGACAATAAATGCAGAAAATCAACAAGTTAAGCAAGCCATTTTCCAGAAGAGGCATTTCAAAACAGACGAATAAATGGCAAATGCCACACTTGGCAATGATTTTTCTCAAGGGTCCTTGACCTACCTTCCAGGTTGGTTTGGAAGCTCTGTAGGGCTTGGCATTCAGCCCCCAGCAGCTTCTCTTTACTGTCTGTCAGCTCTGCTACTTCACTTGGGAGAAAATTTCCCTGATAGTCCCCTCCCTGCTGTGGAAGAAAATCTCTGTAAAAGTTACAGCTCTTCAAAAATCTCTTCTTACAAAGCCAAGTGTGGTGGCACACACCCTTAATCCTAGAACTCAGGGGACAGAAGTAGGCAGATCTCTGTGAGTTTTGAGGCCAGCCTGGTCTACAAAGCAAGTCCAGCACAGCCAGGGCTCTGTTACACAGAGAGACCCTGTCTCAAAAAGAACAACAACAAAAAAATCTCTTCTTTTCTACCTCTTGCAGACCAGAAGCAAAAACAAGTTTACATATAATTTGTATACATTGACTAAAACTAACCCTGCTTAATTTCTTTCCAGTGAGAAAGTAAGCCCGTTGTATCAAAGAGGGTAGAAACAGTTTTCAGGCCCCATTCACAATACCTTCTGAACTTCAGCTTTATTAGCTCCTTCTTGGAGTTTAGACACCCCGCTTCCTTCCACTAGAGGGCTCTCAACCATAATCCAATCTCCTACAGTGTAATACTGGACTCTACTTGCCACAATTTATAGAATATGACACTACTGGCTGTTATCATCATCATCATCATCCTTGGAAGGAGGGACTCAGCTCCTCCAGAACGTATGACTATAGGAGCTATGTTAGTTAGCTCCCTACTCATTAGTGGCCCCTGGGATTCCATATTTAAGTCTCTTCATTTGATCACCATAATTATCAACAATAATGGTTTAAAATGTCATGTAAATGCAAAGGACTCTCAGGGCACAGCCTGTTCTTGAAAACCACTGGCTAGGTAGCTTCAATGAGAACGTCTCATAGGTCAAAACAGAAAGCTTAATTCATTATCTGCATCCCTTAGCTGCTTATCTCCCTGTATGAGCTATTCAATTTCACCTTTCATCTACTCTCTCCTAATGCTTACAGTTTTTGCCAAATCCCTCTGTCTAGCTGTCGTCCCTGTATTCTGGAATCTTAGTCTTTTTTACCTACACAACTACTAACTCTGATGACATCAACAGGCCACCCCAGAACCACAAAATATAAAATCCTCATGAATGGTCCTCTTAAATTAGATCACTGCACATCCTTTAGCATCTTTCTACTGCACAACTGCTACTGTCTCTACCATTTACTTTCATAATGCAATTAGAAATATGTTCAGATGTGTTTTGTTATATGTGAACCACAGTCTCACTAGATAGCCCTGGCTAGTCTGGAAGTCACTATGGGTCTCAAGCTTGTTTCCCATACAGTCTTCCTTTTAGCCCTTTTGAGTGCTAGATATTAAGTGTGTCAGCACCAAGCTTATGATTCAAATTTTAAGCTCAAACACAAAAAATTTTAAATTCTATAAAAATTCAAGTTCATCAAACACACATGAGAAAACACTTTGTTCTCACCACTTTCTTATCTTCTACCTTTGAATCATTCTTGTCTATTTGGTATGAACGCATAAGACCTTCCTAATACATATAACTCATAAACTCATGTATATATATATAGCTTTAAAGAGCATACATTTAGGTTTCTATATACGTTAAGAGACTTACTTTTCTCCCATGTCTTAGAATTTTCTCGTCTTACACCTTACACATCTAATTCTTCATTTAACCCAGGTGACGGCAACCTCTAGCTATGTCTTGTAAGGTGTTTGTTATACTGTGTTGTCTGGTTTTTGATGGACTGCAGATAGTGTCTCACTCTATAGCCTGAGCTGGCTTTGAACACATGGTAATCTTTCTGCCTGAGAGCTGGGATTAGGGCATGAGTCACCATGACCAGCTTCAGGGTCACTTTTTATTGACTGATCTTTTTAAAGACTTATCTACTTCTACTGTGTGTGTCAATGATGTGCACCCACATGTGTGTCTGGTGTCCATGGAGGCTAGCAGGGGATGTTGGATCCCTGGAACTAGAGTTACAGATAATTGTGAGCTGCTGTGCAGGTGCTGAAAATCAAACCTGCAAGGTGACCCATTGATAGTTTGCACAGCTTTGAAAAGGCAGACTTTGAGACTAGTTAGAAGGTGTCTTGCTTTCTTTCCTTTCACAGAGGCATGCCATTGGTAGGGATTTTTGCTGTACCATTTCCACTAACTTTACTCCAGCTGAACAGATCCCGAAGGAACAGTGTTTATCCCTGTAGCATTGTCCTCCAAGTATAAAACTGGGACACAGACACTCAAGTTGTATTAGCATGAAGAACTCTATGGTGCTATTGTTGCAAACAAGAGTTAAGTCAAAAATGTGAAATGTATGTTTGACTGGAAAACAGAACCAAGAAGGAGCAAGAAGAGTCACACCATAATCACGCACACACACACATTTTTAAAAACTCATTGTATACATAGAGGAGTTTGCTCTTTGTAGAATATACCTCAGTTTACAACAAACATACAGGGCTTCAAAGTTGGAAAACTGGGAAATGAGAGAACCTTGGATCCATTTAAACCTAGACTTGAGTAAGCAATGGTGGGAACTCTGGGTCAGGATGTAAATGTTGACTGAAGATCAGACAGACGTTGGGTATGAAGGTTATGGTGAAGAAAATGGTCACAGAGCCAAAGTGTGTGTCTTAGTCATCTGTTGCTGCATAAAATTTTATCCCAGAATTTATTAGCATCTTGAAACATAAGCCTTTAGTATTCCAGACAGTATGGGTCAGAAATACAGAAGCAACTTAACCAGGCTGTTTAAGCTATAGCTTAAAGATTTAATCCAACACTCTCTTCTAGCCTCCATGGACACCAGCCACACATGTGGATATACAACACACACAGAGTAGAAATAGATAAGTCTTTAAAAAGAACAGTCAATAAAAAGTGACCCTGAAGCTGGTCATGATGACTCATGCCCTAATCCCAGCTCTAAGGAAGCTGGGGCAGAAAGATTACCAAGTGTTCAAAGCTAGCTCAGAGTGATGAGGCACTGTCTGACTTCAATACAAAACAAAACACAACAACAACAACAAAAAACCACCAGACAACACAACATAACAAGCAGAACACAACAACAGAAAGAAATGTCCTTACAGACACTGGGATGGTGGACTTATTTCCCAATAACTTATATTAACTGTTTTAAATGTATGCATAGAACTAAAAGGTATAGTCAAAAGAGCTACAGAGAAGGATGAGAAAATGTCTTATCCAATAAACACTCTAGACAATAATTATATGGAAGAACCAGACAGAAATTTTGGAGTTCAAAAGTAAAAATGAAATGAAAAATTTACTGGCAAGTTTCCACAGCAAACAAGAAGTAGCAGAAGCATTTATGTCCACACTGCAAAGGTCAACTGAGATGACTTATGGGAACAGGAGACATGAACGAGCCCCTTGGAGCAAAGTTTCAAAACCACATGGGATACCACCACACAATCCAAATCCACGGAGACTCTCAGGACACAACAAAGTAAACAAAGGAAATGGAGAAGATAATGGGTGAGATTACTGAAAAACGGATGGAGATCTTAGCATTTCAAGGTGCCCAGTAACCTTCAGGTATGTTAACCTGAAAATGCACGCCTACAATCCCATAAGTCAATAAATCCCCAAAACAGGGCTGGTGAGATGTCTCAGCACACAAAGGTGCCACCAAGTCTGACATCCTGAGTTTAATCCACTCGATCCACATGGAGAGAACCAATTCCCATAAATTGCCTTCTGATCGCCACCTATGAGTCATGGCACACACATGCCTCCACCAACGCACACAAAATAAATAAAACTGTAATAAAAACGTTTTAAAATCAGAGATAAGAAATGAAAGCAAAAGAGGGAAAAGAAACATTATGTACAGGCATGCTCATTAGGGCTAAGTGTGGTTTTTCAGGGAATCATGGGAAGGATGCTTAGGACACTGCCTGAGGAACTAAAGTAAGAACACAGAGTGTCTGTGAAATGAGGATTTACTAGGTATGATGCAAGGCCATCAGACAGGAGACTGAATACACTGATGACAGAAAAGGGAATGGTGCTATGGGTTCTATCTAAAAATGTCCCCTACTGATGGCTTTTGACAGGTGAGGCCTACTTGGAAGACTCATGCTGGAAGTATGTGTCCAGTCCTGTGGGCTCCCTGCTTTCTTGCTGCCACGAGGCGAGCGGCTTTCTCTGTTACGGCCTCCTGCTGCTGTTGTGATGGACCAAGGGACAGCAGATTAACACAGACAAGAAAGAAACCACAAACTACATACATAGAAAAGATAAAGGTATTTTTTATTCTGTAAGTCCCTTGTGCTATTTTACTGAAAAGACAAGTGTAACACAATAATTATATATTGTATGCTAATGAATGCATGTATTAATTAGTATGCAATGTGTATGAAAATTCCACAAAACAAGAAGAATGAAGTTATGTAAGAGCAAAGCTGTACTGAAATTAAGTTGATATTAATATGGGCTATTAATCTGGGCTACATTAGTATATATTACCATGTCAATAGTAATCTTTAGTGCAAGTGCCAAATAACTATATAACAGATAACAAGAGATTAATCTTGTACACTAGAAAGTATCCACTTAACAAAAGGAGGAAGCAATCGAAAAAAATGGAACCAAAAAGGCAAAGAACATGATAGATACAAATCATGCCTATCATAATTACATTAAATCTTAATGAACTAAACACTCTAAAAGAAGACAAAAGCTGACAACAAATTAAAAAAACAAAATAAAACACTATATATTCGAGTATGGCTTGCTCAGCCAGAGGCCACACTGGCTACCAGAACTCCAGAACTCTGGTAGTGGACCACCCTGTCATTTTCTCAGTGCCCCTACCCTAACCCCAATCTCCCCACCCCTCCTCGTCACTGTGCCCCAGCCCCCAACTTGGGCAGAGACACCCCCACCCCAGCTCAATCAAAGGCCATTCCAGCCAGAACACCAGAGAGGAAACGAACCAAGGAACAAAACACCCATCCAATAAAGATAAACTCAGAAATCAGCTCCTAGACCAATAATCACCCAAACCCAGATGCCTACACGCCAGTGTAATAACAAAAAAACAACAGCCAAAACAATATATCACCACCAGAGCCTATGTATCCTACTACAGTAAGCCCTGAATATTGCAAAACAACTGAAGCACAAGAAAAAAAAATCTTAAAACCAACTTCATGAAAATGATAGAGGTCTTTAAAGAGTAAATACATAAATAAATCCCTTAAAGAAATCAAGGAAATGACAAACAAAAAAATTGAAGGAAATGAATAAATCCCTTAAAGAAAGCCAAGAAAAAACAAAACAAAACAAAATGAAAAGCAGTTGAAGGAAATGAATAAAACTGTTCAAGACCTGAAATGGAAATAGAAGAAATAAAATAAATATTGAGGGAATTCTGGAAATGAAAAAAATCTAGATAAGTGAACAGGAACTACAGAGGCAAGCTTCACCAAAGGAATACAAGAAGTAGATGAATGAATCTCAGGTGTTGAAAATATGACAGAAGAAATAGATACACTGATCAAAGAAAATGTTAAATCTAAACAATTCCTGACACAAAAAATCCAAGAAATCTGAGACACTATGAAAAAAAAACAAATCTAAGAATAATAGGAATAGAAGAAGAAGAAGAAGAAGAAGAAGAAGAAGAAGAAGAAGAAGAAGAAGAAGAA
>CAJQZJ010032201.1:5782078-5800662 GCA_907164525.1 Lophiomys imhausi | reverse complement strand
AAGAAGAAGAAGAAGAAGAAGAAGAAGAAGAAGAAGAAGAAGAAGAAAAAACTCAGCTCAAAGAGCCAGAAAATGTTTAACAAAATCATAGAAGAAAAATTTTCTACCCTAAAGAAGGGTAAAGTACAAGAAGCACACAGAAAACCAAATAGATTAGAACAGAAAAGAAAGCTCCCTTGCCACATAATGATTAAAACAATAAACATACAGAACAAATAAAAAATACTAAAAGCTGCAAGGGAAAAAGAGTAAGTAACATATAAAGGCAGACTATTGGAATTACACCCAACTTCTCAATGGAGACTCTAAAAGCCAGAAGGGCCTGAAAAGTTGTCTTGCAGACTCTATAGAGACCACAGATGCCAGCCCAGACTAGATGGAAAGCCCAGCTTTCCATCACCATAGATGGAGAAAACAAGATATTCCATGGTAAAGTCAAATTTAAACCATATCTATTTGCAAAGCCAGCCCTACAGAAGCTACTAGAAGGAAAACTCCAACCCAAGGAGGTTAACTACACTCGGGAAAACATAGGGAATAAATAATCTCACACCAGCAAAACCAAAAGAAGCGTGCGCTCTCTCTCTCTCCCCTCCTTCTCTCTCTCTCTCTCTCTCTCTCTCTTCTCTGTCTCTCTCCCACTTTCTTTCACACACACTAACAACAAAAATAACAGAAATGAACAATTTATTGGTTATTACTATCTTTCAATATCAATGAACTCAATTCCCCAGTAAAAAGACACAGGCTTACAAAATTGATAAAAAACAGGATTCATCCTTCTGCTGCACACAAGAAACACACTTCAACATCAAAGATGATATTATCTCAGAGTAAAGGGTTAGAAAAAAAATCCAAGCAAATGGACCTAAGAGGCAAGCTGGTGTAGCCACTCTAATATTTAACATAATAGACTTCAAACCAAAATTAGTCAAACAAGACAGGGAAGGACACGTCATACTCATCAAAGGAATCTCTATCAAGATTATGTTTCAGTTCATAAAATCTGTGCCCCAAACCCAAGGCCACCTACAATTGTACAAGAAACATTACTAAAGCTTAAATTACACATTAACCCTTATACATTGATAGTGGGAGACTTCAATACTCCACTCTCATCAACAGACAGGTCATCTAGACAAAAACTAAGCAGAGGAATAAATACCAAATGGACCTAACATATATCTACAGAACATTTCACCCAAACACAAAAGAATATACTTTCTTCTCAGCACCTTACAGAACATTCTCCAAAAGTGTCCACACACTGGGTCACAAAGCAAGTCTCAACAGATACAAGAAAACTGAAATAACCTCCTGCACCTATCAGACTACATCAGATTAAAGCTGTATTTCAACAGAAACTACAGAAAGCCTACAAACTGGTAGAAATTGAACAACTCTACTGAATGAAAACTGGGTCAAGATAGAGATAGAAATTAAAGACTTTATAGAATTCAATGAAAATGAATATACCCAAACTTATGGGATACAAGAAAGTGGTGCTAAGAGGAAAGCTCACAGCACCAAGCAGCTTCATAAAGAAATTAGCGAGATCTCATACTAACAACCTAACAGCACACCTGAAAGCTCTAGAACAAAAAAGAAGCAAACACACTCAAGAGGAGTAGGTGGTAGGAAATAATCAAACTGAGGTCTGAAATCAATAAAATAGAAATAAAGAGAACAATACAATCAATGAATTGGTTTTTTGAGAAAATCAACAAGATAGACAAACCATTATCCAAACCTAACTAAAAGACACAGAGAGAATATCCAAATTAACACAATCTGAAACAAAAAGTAGAGCATATCAACAGACACCAAAGAAATCCAAAGAATTATTAGGTCATACTTTAAAAATCTATACTCTACAAAATTAGACAATCTAAAAGATATGGATAATTTTCTTATTAGATACCACTTGCCAAAGTTAAATCAAGATCATATAAGCAACTTAAAAGACCTATAACCCCTAAGGAAATGGAAACAGCAATTAATAAGTATCCCAACCAAAACACGCCAGGGCCAGACAGTTTTATCAAAGATTATTAGACTATCAAAGAAGATAGTCCTCAAATTATTCCAAAAAATAGAAACAGAAGGAACGTTGCCAAATTCATTTTATAAGGCCACAGTCACCCTGGTACGTAAACCACACAAAGATTCAACAAAGAAAGAGAATTACAGACCAATTCCTCTTATGAACATAGATGCAAAAATACTCAATAAAAATACTCCCAAGCAAAATCAAGAACACATCAAAAAGATCATCCACCATGACCAAGTAGGCTTCATCCCAGAGATGCAGGGATGGTTCAACATATGAAAATCAGTCAGTGTAATCTACCACATAAACAAACTGAAAGGAAAAACCCACATGACCATTTCATTAGATGCTCAAATAACCTTTGAAAAAAATCAACATCACTTCAAGATAAAAGTCTTAGAAAGATTAGGGATACAAGGAATATAGCTAAACATATTAAAGGTAATTTACTTAATCCCAGCACGAGGGAGGCAGAGGCAGGCAGATCTCTGAGTTCAAGGCCAGTCTGTTCTACAGAGTGAGTTCCAGGATAGCCAGGTCTACACAGAGAAACCCTGTCTCCAAAAACCAAAACCAAAAACTAACTAACTAAATAAAATACAGCAAATCTATAGCCAATATCAAGTTAAATGGAGAAAATTCAAAGCAATTCCACTAAAATCAAGAACAAGGCAAGGCTATCTATTTTTGCCATATTTATTCAATATAGTACTTGGAAATTCCAGCTAGAGCAATAAGACAATGGAAGGAGGTCAAGAGTATATAAATCAGAAAGGAAGAAGTCAAAGTATTGTTATTTACAAATGATATAATAGTATACCTAAGAGACCCCAAAAATTCTACTTCTACTAGGGAATTCATATAGCTAATAAACAACTCTAGTGAAGTGGCTGGATACAAGATTAACTAAAAAATAATAATAAAGAATCAGAAGCCCTCCTATATACAAATGACAAATGGACAGAGAAAGAAACCAAGGAAACAATACCCTTCACAACAGCTACAAATGATATCAAATACCTGGGGGTAACCCTAACCAAGCAAATGAAAAACTTATATGATAAAAGCTTCAAGTCTTTGAAGAAAGAAGTTGAAGAAGATATCAGAAGATAGAAAGATCTCCCATGGTCATGGATTGGTAGGATTAACATCTTTACTAAATGGCCATTCTACCAAAAGCAATCCACAGATTCAATGCAATCTCAATCAAAATTTCAATTTACACTTGTTACAGATTTTGACAGGACAATTCTCAACTTCATATAGAAAACCAAAAAACCAAGGCTAGCTAAAACAATCCTGAATAATAACAGAACTTCTGCAGGTATCACCATCCCTAATTTCAAACTGTATTACAGAGATACAGTAACAGAAACCACATGGCATTGGGGTAAAAACAGACATATTGATCAATAGACTCAAACAGAAGACCCAGACGTAAACCCACATATCTATTGACACCTGATTTTTGATAAAGGAGCAAGAAATAAAAAATGAAAAAAAAAGCATCTTCAACAAATAGTGCTGGTAAACCTGGATGCTGGCATGTAGAAGAATGCAAATAGAACCATATTTATCACCTTGCACAAAAGTCAAGTCCAAGTTGATAAAACATAAAACCAGATATACTGAACCTGACAGAAGAGAAAGGGGGGAATAACTACCTTGAACGCGAGGGCACAGGAGACAACTTCCTGAACACAGCACCAATAGCAGAGACACAAAGATCAATAATTAATAAATGGAACCTCATGAGACTGAAAAGCTTCTCTAAGACAATTGACACCATCAATAGAACAAAACGGCAGCCTACAGAATGGGAAAAGATTTTCACCAAATCCACATCTGAAGGAAGGTTAACATCCAAAATATAAAAAGAACTGAGCCAGCAGTAGTAGTGGCACTTGGGAGGGAGAGACAGATGGATCTGAGTTTGAAGCCAGCCTGGTCTACTACTAAGTGAGTTTCAGGACAGTCAGGTCTACACAGAGAAACCCTGTCTTGAAAACAAAACAAAAAACAAAACCAACTAAACAAAAGAACTCAAGAAACTAGACATCAACAAACCAAACAATCCATTTAAAAAATGGGGTATAGGGCTGGGCATGGTGGTGCATGCCTTTAATCCCAGCACTTGGGAGGCAGAAGCAGGAGGCAGAGAGTTTGAGGCCAGCCTGGTCTACAAGCGAGTCCAGGAGAGCCAGGGGCTCTGTCAAAGAGAAACCCTGTCTCAAAAAACTTAAAAAAAAATGGGGTATAGATCTAAATAGAGAATTCTCAATAAAGGAATCTCAAATGGCTGAGAAACACTTAAAAGAAATGCTCAACATCCTTAGCCTCAGGAAAATGCAAATCAAAACTACTTTGAGATTCTATCTTATACCTGTCAGAATGGCTAAGATCAGTAGTAACCCAAGTAACAGTTTTTGCTAGGGAGGATTTCTAGCAAGGAGAATGATCCTCCAGTGCTGGTAGGAGTGCAAATTTGAACAGCCACTATGAAAATCAGTGTGGCAGTTCCTAGGAAAATGGGAATCAAACTACCTCAAGATCCAGCTATGCAAGTAACGAGGAGGGCTCTAGTGAGGACGTATGGACCTCCCTGGGAAGGGGAAAATAGATTTTGCAGGTGGACTGGAGCTGGGTCAGAATGGGAATGGGAGTGATCAGGTGTGGGGAGTAGAGGGAGAGGGTATTGGGAGAGACAACTGGAATCGGAAGGCATTTAGGGAGTGATGTAGAAACCTAGTGTAATGGAAACTCCCCACAATCTACGAGGGTGACCCTGGCATGGATTCCTCCTAATGGAGGATATGGAGCCTGGGCATCTCCTATAACCAGGCAAGGCTTGCATTGGTGGGGTTGGAACACCAACCCAACCACACAACCTTTGATCTACGATCTGTACTGCTTGCAAAATGTGCTGGGGTAATGGTTGGCACAGTGCTTGTGCTAGTGGACTAATAACTGGTCTCATTTGAGGTCCATGCCACAAGAAGGAGCACAGGCCTGACACTGCCTGGATGACCAGGAAGCAGAGGCTAGAGACCTAGAGACCTAGAGTAGAACCAAACAGGGGTGTGGGGTGTAGTGGCTATGAATGATTCCTAATGATGCTCTACTATACTTATAGATTGGTGCCTAGTCCAATCATCATTAGAGAGGCTGCCTTTGGCAGCTGACAGGAACAGATGCTGAGATCCACAGCCAGATATTAGGTAGAGAGGGAGTCCAGGTTGGAGGTCTTCACTATATCCTAACCTTCAGAGTTCAGGGAACCCAGGAGAAAATGAGGAGGAGGAATTGTGAGAGCCAGAGGGGTCAAGGACACAGAATCAAGCAGGGCTCACGTGGGCTCAGAGACTGAAGTGACAACCATGGAACCTGCATGAGTCTATTAGGTCCTTTGCATATATGTTATGGTTGTTGGCTTGATGTTTTTTTTTGGGGGGGGGAGGAATCCTGACAGTGGGAGTGGGGGGTGTCTCTGACTCTTCTGCCTGCTCTTGGGACCCTTCCCCTCCTACTAAGTTGCTTCGCCCACCCATGGCCTGAGGCTTGGTGCTTGGTCTTATTATAACATATTGTACCATATTCAGCTGATGTTCCTGGAGGCCTGCTCTCTTCTGGGAGGAGATGGGGTAGAGGTGTGGTAGAAGTGGGAGAGAGGGAAGGTCTGGGGCAATGGGAAGAGTGGAGAGAGGATAACCAAGTGTTCCAGATGAGCCTGGACTACATATCAAGACTGCCTTGAATACATACAGTCAATGCATACGGAAGATATAACTGAAAACATAAGCACATCAAACAGAACCGCAAAATCCATGCAACAAAAAACTAATGAGAACTGAAGGGAGAAATGGGTAAGACTAATACATGACAATGTCAATACTCAACTTTCCAGAAATATAATAATGAGACAGCAATAAGGAAACAACACATAAACAGGAAACACAGCCTAACAAACGTTCTACCCAGCACATGAAAGCATGTCATTCTCAAATTTTACCAAGGTGGCATTTACTCCACTTTAGGGAACAATGACACATTGCTCTGTCTTCAAACTACAGGGGGAGGTGTGCATGGAATAGTCTACAGAAAAGATGATACTATTTCCAGAAGGAATAAACAGATTATGTTCTCCAACTGCAATGTAATCTGGAGTAAGTAACAGAGGTGGAGTGCATGCTTAATATGCAGAAGACCCTCAGTTAAATGAGAAAAAGAAATCAGAAGAAAAAAGCCTTGGGAAATTCAACAACATATGGAAATTAAACAATGCTTTCCTAACCAATGAGTCAAGGAAGAAATTATAAAATACTTTTGAGATGATTAGGAAGAAAGATATAATATAAACTTCCATGATGAAGAGACCAAGGCAGAGCTTAGATAAGCTAACAGTTGTAAAACCCCTTCAGTCAGATACACTCACCAAAACAAAGAGAACTCAATTATTAAAGCATGAGTGAGGCTGGGGCTCATCTCTACAGAGAGAAGGCATCATAAGGAAATTCTGTCAACAATGGTATGCCAACCAAGTCTGTAATCAAAATGAAGTGAACAAAATTCTAGGGAAAAAACCCTAAACTACCATCAATCCATGAAAGCAGTGCTGTCCCCACCAGACCAGATGAAGGTACCGACAGGAAGGAGGACTGTGGCTTGATAACAAGTATGAATTTATATGTAAAAATCCTTAACAAAATACCAGAAAACTGAATCCAGCCACATATAAAATGAACTATAGCATGACTAAGTGGGGCTTACCTCAGCAGAGTAGAGTTCACTCAATAAATGAAAAGAATCCAAAGGAATATTCTGTACTAGTCAACAATATAAAGAAAATCCACAATACATTAAGACACACAACAGAGCATCTGATCAAGCCAGTACCAACTATCCAAAAGACTAAGGAAGACTAATGACCTGGGTACAACTCATACTACCTCCATGGAGAACAGATGAAAATTCTACCCCTCAGATCTGAAACAAGGGAAGGGATGGCCAGTCTTTCCATTTCTCAACATTCAACCCAAGGTTCTATACTAAACAAATGTCAAGACACAGGGGGCATCTTTATTACATGGGAAGGAATAAAGTTACCTCATATGATATATGGCATGGTCTTATATTTCAGAAGCCCAGTGTGTGTTTATGTTTAGTATCTCTATGTCCTAAAAGTATTATGAGATCTTTTATTCAATTTAGATGTTAAAATATATTTAGTATAGGTATAAGTATACATAGAGCTCAATGTCATGGAAAACATTTCTGGTTTGTGGTTTGCATACGTTTTTATTTTTTTCAATTTTAAGGAGAAGAACCAATGGGAAAATGTTATTTTGTAACACATTTGAAATGCTTCCTTTATACAAGTTGGATTTTCTTATTTCTTAAACCTATTAATGGACTCTGCTCTTTACACCTGATATATCTATCTAGCAACACAACACTGTATTACTTAATCCAGCTATACTGTATATTTTAATATCTGGTACAATGAATTTGTTCAAACTCTTCCTCTGTTATTCTGGAAGAATTCCTAATTTTAATGCATATTTTTCTTACAGATGAACTTTAGAATCCTGTTATCAAGAACAAACAAAACAAAACAAAAAAACCAAAAACCTAAATCCTATTGTGATTCTGATACCAGGCAGTGCATAAACAAGCTGTTACTTAGACTCAATCTTTCTAGAATATATTCTTTTTAAACTTATAATGGGATGTATATTTTAAAAATTGGGTCTTGGTTTCATTTTATAAAACACCGGACTCATGTATGTCATATAAATTTAAAAAGTAAAAGAATTAAGTCATTTTCTATCTACTCTCTCCAGCTACCTCTTTTATTCATTCTGCTTAAAACAAGTTGCCTTATTCTTTTTTGGTCTGACAGTAACACATAATGGAAATGTGTCATAATTTGCCTATTAGCAACCATCTGATGGACACAGGTTATTAACAGACTTTTGCCACATCACATACAATAAACATTCTTATACAGTCATCCTTTGAGACATAAGGAAATGTTTTTGTATGATAAACTCCTGGAAGATAAATTACATGGCCAAAATCAGAGGACTTAAAGTTAAAAGTAAAAACAAATAACAAACAAACGGACAAACATGTTACTAATACAAGACTTGTATTTTAAACAATAAAGTAAAACAATTATACACTGATGCTGTTATAGTTTAGTGGAACAGCCCTTGCCTACCATGCATTAAGAAACTGATTTACTCCTGTGTGTGTGTGTGTGTGTGTGTGTGTGTGTGTGTGTGTGTGTGTGTACCTAAGTAGAAACCTTATCTAGTTTGACTATAATATCAATGTGTCAAGCAAGTATTTAGTTAACACTCACTGTGCAGGAAATAAAGGCAAAAATATCAAATTGGTAAATGTTAATAGTTGGTTGAAATTATGCTATCTAGAAGACAGTTATCTATATTACAGCTTTTGCTTAATGAATGTGATAATATTCTTTACATACTAATAGGAGATAATTTCAAAGTTAAATAGCATAGACAGCTAACACTATATATGGCATGTCACTTACTTGGCACAAAAAGAGAAAAGATCTATATATACTTATTTGCTTATAAATGCATAAAATATTTCCAAAGAAACTAGCATTTACTTATATAATTTTTTTGGTTTTTCAAGACAGGGTTTCTCTGTGTAGTCCTTTGTAGACCAGGCTGACCTTGAACTCACAGAGAAACACCTGCCTCTGCCTCCCGAGTGCTGGGATTAAAGGCGTGTGTCACCATGATCGGTTTAAGAGAAGAGCTTTAATAAAACACTCTCTTGTGAAATTTGCACCACATGAGTATATTTTTTAATGTAGAAAATTAAGTTAGGCCAGGAAAGAGAACACATACTAGAGTCTCTGTATAGGAGCTCAAATCAAGACTTGGTAACAGTGAAGTCCCAGTCAAAAAAAGGGGGGTCGGAGGGGTAAATTTATTTTTTAATTTATTCTTTCTACTCACATTGTGGTCATATTATATATTGAGGGTTATTAAAATTGTGGTTAGCATATTAGTCTTGAGTAGCCTAGCTCCATAAAGGTCAATCTGGAAAGAAATAAATGAACAATGGATGCTGGTGAGAATTAAGCAGAACCTGGATTCAAAATTGTGGTTCAGCCCCTTACTGGGTGTTGAACTGGACAAGTTACTCTGGAAGCGGGTGATAAGCGACATGACGCTTATTCTGAACCCAGGACTGGAACTGCTGTGTTACACCCTGGCCTCAACTACATGCATCCTCTCCACAATGAGCTACCTGTGCTTAGGAACCCTGGCCACAGGGAACAAGGCTACACTGTGGGTAAGCCAGCCTTCTCCCCGCCTTGGCTTTCTCATCTGTAACTGAAGGACTTCACAACTGTTTCTCAATTATATAAAGCAGTTAGCATAGCATCTAGCACTTGGTAAGTGTCACATCAATTACAGCTAAAAATAAAAACTCTTTAAAAAGAGATTCGACCTAGAGTGTGCATGCCAGCACCAAGAAGAACTGGCCCAAGAACTCATGTCAGTCACTTGCCCAATGACAAGGCCAAACTGGAGACTGAGCACACAAATGAACAAAGTTTAAGAGGTATTAGTTGAAAGACACTTTATGTCCTGGAAAAGTCAAGGCAAACTGGTATAACAGCCTTCAAAAGTCATCTAAGTACTGGAAGAGTTTGGGGAGCAAAAGGCAATCTTTCTGTTAAAAAAACTGTCAAAAGAAAACAAATGCCTTTAAGAAAATAGCATATTATAGTTTTTAAAAGAACTCAAACTCAAAACATTAAAATAAAAAAAAAATTGTTTTACAAAAGACCATGGTAGTACATGTCTATAAAGTCACAGCATTTAGAAGGCTGAAGCAAGAGGATCTGGGGTCGAGGACATGCTGAGCTACGTAGAGAATTCCAGGCCCAGCCAGGGTGACAGCAAGACCCCCTGCCTTTTAAATATAGAATCAAAACTGATGGTTTCTAAGAGTTTCTCATGAATAACAGCAACAAGCCTGTGGCAATGCTTCCTTGGACAGACATTTTAAAGTGAACATGCTCAAGAGCAGGACACTGCCCACAATCTGCCTGGGAGGCCTAGTGATAGTCAGAAGGGTTACAGCTCAGCCTTAGGTATGCTACCATCTCACAGGAAGTGCTTCCTGACTTTCTTCCTAGGACACTGGTGTTTCCTTTGGGCATTTATCCCCGTCTTATTCTTTAAGTATTTATTTTTTATTTACAGCCTGACCTCACATAGTTCATGCTGATCTTAATTCTGAATTCTTGATACTATCTTAGTGCTGGGATTATAGGTATGTGTTACCCAGGCCTAGCTTTTAAAAAAAAATTACATTTATTTATGTACTTTGTGTGTATGTGAGGTACATACCATAGCATGATGTGGAAGTCAGAGGACAGCTTTCAGGAGTCAGCTCTTTCCTTCCACCCAGTGAGCTCCAAGGATGGAACTCAAGTCTTTAGGCTTGGGGAACAAGAGCCCTTGCTCAGAGAGCTCTCATCGCTCCCACCTCACCACCTCAGTTCACTACCTAATAGTAAGAAAAGTAAACCATATTCTGCTAAGAACCAATTTATCTCACAAAGGGACATTACATTTTAGGTACAGGGTTGTTTTCTTTTGTTTGCTTGTTTGGTTGGTTTTTTTTTTGGATTTTTTTGTTGTTGTTTTACAAGACAGTTTCTCTGTGTAACAGCCCTGGCTATCATGGAGTCACTTTGTAGACCAGGCTGGCAATAAATTCACAGAGATCTGCCTGCCTCTGCCTCCCTAATTCTAACCCTGAGTACCTAGATTAAAGGTATGTGCTATCACACCCGGTTTTTTGTTTGTTTTTTTAGAGGATTGTTTATTTGTTGGTTGCTTATTTCAATCTTAGGTTAGAAACAGAAATGAGGAATGCTGATTGTGACATGAAAGCACACCTCTCTATCATCCTCAGCAGTCTTTGGCAAGCCTTTGGAGCAAGCGAATCAGCTTAATGTGGTTTTTGCTTCAAGTTCAAGTAGGAGACGTGGTTCTCATTGTAAGCTTGGCAACCAACCTAATTTTCACATGGAAAGTTACAATCCTCGGTACTGCACATGAGATTATGGAAGCCCAGAGGGGCACATACATTATAGTAACTATAGAGAACTGGTTTAAAACAAGCCTCCTCAGGACCTCTCTCTACTTCAGTTTCTCATCTACTACTAGAGTGAGAAAATATGGGTATCACGAGGAAGAGGTGGGTTTCCTTATTTGAAGGAAAACAGGGTACCCTCATATTCTGGCTTTATAAGCAAACAGTTTGTCCAGAAATTGAAGAGGAAGATAGAAGAAAACTCAGTCCTGTAAGATAAGAGAAAGGCCAAAGACACTACACGAAACACTTACAACACTAGTACAGAGAGCGTATTCAGCAAGAGTGTGAAAACCTCTGAAGAGAGAAACTCCAACTCCACCTGTTTAATTTGGAGATAGTCATACCTCCCACCTAGAAGCCTGTTTGTTGTGTAGACAGATAATAGAAAGCTTTCAAATTGGATAGCTACTTAAAGTCAGCCAAATCCTGATAAAGTCTTGTCAAATAAGCAAATTATTTCTGACTATTATAACAGGATGATTCCACAGTCTGATATATGCACTGATATTCTAATTTAAATATAAATTCTACTTTTTAATGACAACTTTATTCATAATTGACAAAGTTTGAAAGTAATATATCTGCTAGTAGGGAATTGATTAAGTGTAGTATCCAGACAATGGTATTACTCAGCAGTAAAAGAAAATCAGTGCTTGAGCTATGAAGAGACACAGAAGAACCTTAAATGTAATTAGTAACTAAAAGAATACAGTTGGAAGCTATCATGATTTGACTCCAATGACAAGACACTGTGTCAAAGATCTGTGCTCACAGGAGTTGGGAAGAACAAAGAGCAGAGAGCACAGAAAACTTTGAGGGCTGTAAAATCATCTTGTGTGGAATTTAATTGTGGACATTGGTTGTTTGATCTTTGTCAAAACCCCATGGCATGTGCATGTGCAATACCAAGAGGGGATGTACTGTCAAGTAGGGGTGTTAGTTCCCAATGACATATCAGTATAAGTTCACTGACTGCAACATATGTGTCACTGTGGGTGGTGACAATGGAGGAGACTGGGTACACATGGTGGGTATTTAGGTATTTTGGAAGTCTCTCAACTTTTTCTTCAATTTTGTTATAAACAAAAAAACTGCTATAGAGAATAAAGTTTAGTTTTAAAAATATAAACTGATATTTTAGTTGGTTTATAACACTTGGTCTAAAGTTCTCTGATTAAGACAAAGCTATATAACTTTTTTGCAATCTTAAAATGCATATATATATTTTCATTCTTCATTTAAGAGATAAGTAACAAGGGAAGTGATTTGAATATAGCTAGAAGTGAAAACACTAGATACAAGTGTCAAATGTACTTGTAGTTTAAAAGCAGATTAGAACTGAACTAAAAAAATGGAGTCACCATAGTGTGAACGTCTATGCCCACCCCAAGCCCTCTGTTGAGATCTTTTTGCCTTTAAGGAGATGATGTTCACATGTGGGAACCTTTGTGGGGGGGTGCCTAGGTCACGTGGGCAGCCCTTAATGAACATGATTAGCTCCATAAGGGGCCTGGGAGACCCTTCACTCCTTCCAGCAAGAAGGAGTAGTATATGACCCAAAAAGGCAGGCGATCCTCCTCATAGAGCCTGCCTTAGCTCAGAGTTTCCTGATCCCTAGAACTGTGAGAAATACATTTCTATGTTTGTATACCACCCAGTTTATGACATTTGTTGCATGGACTTGTTAAAAGAACAATTATTGGTCAAAGCCCCACATCTTATAAGTAAGGAATATGAGGCTGTGGGTCCCAAGATGAGTAGACGACAAAAAAACGCAATCTCGGTATCTTCCGGTTTCCCACTGTACCCTAACAATTCAACATAACTAATAAAGCTCTTAAAATTCAGATGCTAACTTTTTTATTCTCCCATGTACCCACTTTTTTTTTTCAGAAGACATGAGACCAAGTAGTATATTTCTTTGGCTGATAAGCATTCATCAACCATTGTCTATTTACTCATTTACTCTGAGTGTGCCCAGTTTTTCCCAGACGTCATTAAATTTTTTTGTTTTAGGAATTCTTAAACAGCCTCAGAAAACATTTTACTGACAGTTAATGTGTTTATTACTAAAACCAAGGCTATGCTCGCCACCCTATCATTGTTAGTGAAAAGCTAGTATCTTGGCCGACCTCTCACAAAGGTAAAAATCCACCCATGGTGGGAGCAGCTGCAACTGTGACGGAAACTACAAATAACATGCTGGAAATTCGGCAGGCACTGTTATTATATCCTGTTTACACTGTCACTTCTCCTATCAGCAGGATATTATTTATACAGACCCCACCCCTGCACTTCTTGTTTATCTTATTATAGAAGCCCTCCAAATCTATAAAAAGCAGCCTCTGCATTCGCTTATGGAACAGCACATGTGTCATAATTTGGCACCTTGCTACACTTTTTTATTTAGCATTTTCTGTTGTTAGGTACTACCCGCTCTGATTTTTATCTTAAGGTTGATCTCACATATTAGAGTCGAATTCAAATGACTTTCAGAGACTCTGCCACAGAACGGCAGAAAAGCGTGTCTAAGTAATGGTCATATATTCCAGAGACGGGAAGGCTTCCCATCCCAGGCTCACCTTGACCTTAGTGAGTCAATCACTAACTTATTGTTCTTCCAAGACATGAGAAGCACTGTTTCTGTTAGCTTCCTGGATGGACAGGCTGGGGCACAAATACAACTTATTCATAATACAGGAGAAATACAACTCAGTGAGTTGGCCAATTGATAGCGCACGTCCTTAATCCCAGCACTTGGGAGGCAGAGGCAGGTGGATCTCTGTGAGTTCAAGGCCAGCCTGGTCTACAAAGTGAGTGTGAGACAGCCAAGGCTCTGTTACACAGAGAAACCTTGTCTTGAAACCTCCCCCCCAAAATTAGCCTGCTTATTAATTTCCTCATTCTCATGCTTTGTAAATTAAAACCAACCAACCAACCAAACAAACAAACAAAAAACTCTGCAACTTTCTTACACACAAAAATGTATGGGACTACTGAACAAGCAAACATCCCAGACACAATCCTTTGGTGTACCTTGTGATGTGTGGTTTAAGCTAAACCTAACTAGCTCCTTTATGCCTCAACCAGCTATACCAGGCATCAAGGTGGTATGAAACGTTCCAAAACATAGACAGTGACAGACCTTCTAAAGAAACTGCATCACTCAAGTGAGGATTAAACTTAAGGATAGTCATGTCAATGCCAGAATGGCACCCTAACAGAATGAAGTGTGGTAAGTAAGAATGGATAAAGCTATGCTGAGGAGGTAAAGGCCTCCTAGGTAAACCAAGATTTTGGGATCATGCAAATGAGCAGGACTCTCAAAACTGCAACTAGTTAAATTCAGCCATGAATATACATAATGGAAGATGGCAGTAAAAATGGGGATTGCATTATAAGAATTCCCTGGGCTGACAGGATGGCCCCGTGGGTAAAGATGCTTGCTACCAAGATGGACGGCCTAAATTTAATCTCTGGAACACACATGGTAGAAGGGAACCCCCCCCACCCCAATCCATGCACTGTGACACACACACATGCACACACACCAAAAATAGTTTATGTCTAACATGATTCAAGGTTTAGTATATTCAACACTCAGAAATATTCGCTTCTGAACAAAATCAACTTTGCAATTTTATTCTATCATGTTACAAATTTGTCTGCCCCTTCTCCTAAGTTTGCAAACCAAACATATATTGCTTATATTTCTAGAGGCTAAAGTAAAGGTACAAAAAACAACATCCCACCATGGCATAATCTACCACACCGTGAGTTTCAGTAAAGCCTAAACAATTTGCCTCATAGTATGCTTCTCAGTGTAACTTCGTTTCTTAAAGATTAAGATTAATAATTTATCTTACACATTCTACTGGCAAATATCTAAAGATTTCAATAATTAAATTCACACGCCTTTCTTTGCTATTAAGACTTCTACACAGAAGGACACATTTAAAAGTCTTTTACCAGTGATAAAGACATCCTTTATAAAAATGTATTACAGGTAAAATATATACATATACATTTCATCAAGGGTTGGCTGACATTAGGTATAGGGATGAAAATTAATACTCTTGGCTCTAAAGTTACATTTTTAATCAAATTAATGAGCAGGAGCAACCTCTTAAGACTATTCGCTTCAATATAGACCAGTGTTTGTACCACAGAAGGAACATCAGAACGGGAAGAGCTACTGCAGCTCAGATGCCAGCACGTAATCACAAAAGTAGGAAAACTCAGGAAAGGGCTGAGATCCGCAAAGGCATAAGTTTGCTGCCACATGCTAAAAGGGGAGGTGATGGTAATTATTGTAACCGTCAGGGTAGAAAGTATAACAGCACAGCAAATGTTATGGATCTGGAAAGAACTTCTGTTTCCTCTAAGAACTTTTGGACTAAGGAAGAGCACATACCAACAGTGATGACATTTATATCCACATTCGAGAGTTCCATTTTTTACAATGTAATCCGGGTAGAGAATGACACATATACACCACATGTCAGGTGTGGGGTCTGGGTTACATGGAATGGGGTGGGATTTAAAGAACGAAAAAAAAAAAAAAAAAAACAACGGGAAGCTCATCTTCTCAGGAGGGTGTAAGGAAAGTTTCACAGAAAAGGTCATTTAAAACACAACTTTCAGCAGGGGATGGTGGTGCTTTTATCCCAGCACTTGGGAGGTGGCTGCAAAAGATCAGGAGTTCAAGGTTGTTATCAGCCACAGAGTGAGTGTGAGGCCAGCCTGGACTGCATGCCACACTGTCTCGAGAAAAAACAAAAAACAACAACAACAAGACCAAAGCCCAAACAACAACAAACCCCCAAAACTAAAAAGGAAAACAAAAACTCCCACAATTTGTTTTTTTCCTCACGAGTCACTTTTTCCTGGTAAAATCCTAAATTTGATTTAGAGGACTGCAAAGCTTTTACATATATGAAACAGAGAGCAGCTGATGAGCATGTGTCATAGGCTTTACCATAACAAAAGGAAACAATGTCCTCCTTTCAATCATAAGATAGGGATTTTTAGAAAAAATTATTATTACTAATGTTACAAAATTTACTAATACAAGTTTTTTAAAAAGTCACTGGAGCATGTCCCTGGTATCAGAGGCACTGGTTTAAACCCCAGGCTTCTGTCACCATGCCCAAGCTGACAGGACTGCAGCACGGATTGTAATCGATACTTCAACATCTGCACAGACGGCAGAGACGAGACATGATTCTAGAATAAAGGGCTCTCCGGCTCTTACCTGTTACCTGTGCAACAACTGCTTGGGAAATCCTCCGATTGGCAAGAAAGGCTTTGATTTCCTCTTTTATCACACTGCTGTCCCTCCTAACAAAAACAGAAGACAAGACCAACAATGTATGTTGAAGGTAGAAATCCGCATCTTTGCTAAAAGAAAAGTGAAGCAGAGAGGTGGGGAGAACACAGAAAGGAAAAACACAAAAAATAAAAGGGAAACAGACTAAACTTGAGTGAAAATATGAAATTACAACAAACCAAGGAACATCAAGTCCTGAAACATCACACCATCAGACAGACACCTCAGTGAATGCCACTGTGGATACAAGTATCATGTGGGAAACCATTAAATGCATGCTGTGTATAATTCAAATTAGGAACAAGGTTGCCATATACGGTGTGTGTGGTCTCATTATTAGGGAATGAATATATCATACATAGAAGCCCTGGAAAAATGAAAAGCAATAGTAATAAAAATCAGCTGTAAGTAGATTGTGTGTTTGTAGGTTAATGAAGGTACTGTAGAAGTGACACCCATCTGAAAACCTAGGAAATGCTTCCGGGGCAAAAACACCATTCTTTCAACTGAAAACATTAGCATTGTAACAACCTCCCTTGGCTGCTTCCTGTCCCTCCTTTCTGTATACAAAAGAAATAAAAAGAATGATGGATGGTTTGAAACATTACAGTTTTATATTAAAGGTGTTTATTAATTTCCCATTACACAGAATAAATAAATACACAGAACAGTTAACTACTAAAAACTATAGTGTCCAGCCTTGGTATTATATACTCCAGGCCTAGTACAAAATTTACTTATTTAAATAGTCAGCACACTTTCATAGACCAGACATCCCTAAGAATGACAAAGCATGACCCATTCTTTTACCAAAATAAACAATACTTAAATTAAAAAAATTAAACTGGAGTTCTTCACTCTATTTCTCATTCAGGATGAAAACTGACAGAATTGTGGTAGTTTATTATCTAAGCAAGGTCAACAAATTAAGGGCTTAGGCTCAAGTCAACCTGGCACCTGCTCTTCTATAAACCATGAACAAATAATTATCTTTCTCTGCAGGTGGATCTCTGTGAGTTCAAGGCCAGCCTGGTCTAGAAAGTGACTCCAGAACAGCCAAGGATACACAGAGAAACCCAGTCTCGTAAACCAAAAAAAAAAAAAAAAACTTTCTCTGATGGATTTTGCAAACAAATTGAACGAAACATTATTCTTCCTTTATTTTTACAAATACTATATACAACCCCCGAAACTGTATACAATTATTACAATTCTGTATTGAATTTTTTTCATTTTTTTGAGACAAAGAGTCACTCTTATAGGCGAGGCTGGCCTGGAGCTATTCACTCAGGTGGGGCTCAAACTCAAGGCAATCCTTTATCTTGGCCTCCTGAGTGCTGAGATTACAAACTCCATGTTAGATATTGTCAAGAAAAGCCATGGCCATTTTTCTCTTTCTCATCTTTCATTTTCTGAGACAGTCTATGAGTCCATAGTGGCCTTAAATTACTGATCACCCAGCTGTATACATGCCTGGCTTTCCCTCATGTACACAGTATCTATGTTATACCCTCAATTCTACCTCTTGGCAACGTCTAATTGTTAACCACGAGCTATTCACAGTAAAACCCTGCTGACCTTTCATCTGAGACAAGGGAATCACAAACCTTTAAAAACTGTTTTATGAATTGCAAGGAGGAACAGCAAGAGGGCTATAGAACTCATGGAATGTGGCTCTCCAGGAGCTATAGAACTCATGGAATGCTGCTCGCCAGTTAGCACAACCACGATGGGTGTGGCTAGGAGAGGCAGAGCCCGAGGACCATGTGTCCTGAGGACTTCATGCTGCTATGGAGCATCACTCAGCTTCTTGCCTTCACGGACAACACATCCCTCCTAATCTATGAGTTAGATGAAAACTCTAAGAGCTCCACGCCCTTCACTGGGCAGTATCACTGTCACTCACAATAACAGTGCTTGATCTTTTTCAAACACTGTTGCTGCAGCAGATTAATAACTCAACCACCACCCTCAGCAGGACTTAGACATGGAGACTGTTAGCAATGCCCACCACCCTCAGAAAGGACTTAGACATGGAGACTGTTAGTA
>CAJQZJ010032201.1:5768680-5782068 GCA_907164525.1 Lophiomys imhausi | reverse complement strand
GTAATGCCCACCACCCTCAGAAAGGACTTAGACATGGAGACTGTTAGCAATGCCCACCACCCTTAGAAAGGACTTAGACACGGAGACTGTTAGTAATGCCCACCACCCTTAGAAAGAATTTGGAGATGCAGATTGTTAGTAAAGTTAGGTTAAGATGTTTTTATTTAATGGCTTTGACCTAGAAAATCTTAGGGAACAATTTTAAATTCAGAAAGAGACACTCTTCATGGCTGAGCTAGGGACTTTTTTGAGGTCCGGGAACAAGAACAACGGCAGCCCGACTAGCTGGCTGATGTGACTCTCTTGCTAAAGCTGGCTGGTGGTCAAGGTAACGATTAATTTCTTGTACCCATTTTGCCTTCAGCTTCCAGATATGTTTTAATAAAAAATTGTCAATGAGTAGATGTGCACCCTGAGGAATTAAAGTGGAAATGACTGTTTTTTATATAAAAATTTAGAGTTGTGATTCTTTTAAGATTTTTCTAAGATTACTTTTTAAGATTAATAACAAAATAATTGATTCTTTGTAACCACAAATTGCAGTGTGCCAGTAAAAGAAACCGAATGAAAAATTTACCTTGCTTGCTTATACTTTGTTAATCTATAACAAGTTCCTTGGTTACAAATATATGTGGGTTCTTAGGAATAACTTACTTTTTACATTTATTTTTCACCCATAATACATGAAACATTTTGATCATGTGAGTGTGTTGAGGAACATGTTTTTTCCTTACATATACTCACTGTAAGCATTCACTTAAAGAAAAATAGAGGGCCAGGCAAGAGCGCACAAGCAGTCTGAAGACAGAGGCAGGTAGATCTCTGTGGGTTCAAGGCCAGTATGGTCTACAAAGCGAGTTCCAGGACTGCCAGGGTTGTTAGAGAAACCTATCTCGGAAAAAAAAAAAAAAAGAAAGAAAAGAAAAGAAAAAGAAAATAGAATGCAACCACATTGTGATTTTTGTATTGCTTGAAAGATTTTTCTGGGTTATATGAACTGTGGGAGAAAAAATGAAGTTGTTGGGAATTGCGTGTTGGAGCTTTGCTCCATCTACCCAATGTGTCTATATGTGCATATGTATATATGTGAAATTAGTGAGAGTTTGCTCCATACACCAAATATGTGTATATGTATATACGTAAAGTTGTTGAAGCTTGTTGGAGCCTTGCTTCATCCACCAGGGGGGTGTGTGTGTGTGTGTGTGTGTGTGTGTATGTGCATATGTGTGCATACTTGTATGTGTTTTTCCCTCCAAAATAAGAGAACATGTTTGACCTAAAAAGAAGATTCATGCCCATGTGCTCTGCTGACTCCATGCCTCCTCTTTCAGACCCTGACATGTCAAAGCTGGACTTTGACAGTGAATGAGTGAATGAGCCACAAATTTCATGGAGGCTCAAGTCTCACTCTAGTACACTGGAGAAGAAACAAAAGTTTCCTATCAAAATATAATAATAACTTGAGATTTGACTTAGGTCGGGTCTTTCAGCCCCTTCACTAGGAAGGGTTATACACTCTGTCAGGGATACCATGCTTCCTGTGGTGAGTTTTATCTGTGCAGGTAGTGTACGTGTGGGTCCATGCTTGTCTCTGAGCCCTGAGCTCACCAGCTTGCTAGACTGACAGGCTGGCCAATGAGTTAGCTGGATCCTCTCAGGGCTGAAGGCACATGCCACCACTACTTGACTTTTTCATGTGGGTGCTGCAGATGTGAACTCAGTTCCCCATTCTTGTGCAGCAGGCACAGCACCATCTAGGCCATGTCCTTGTGTGGGGAATTTAGGGAAAGAGTAGAGATGGGAAAGTGGGTATCCAATATGTAGTCTTACAATGTATCCCTGAGTTACTGACTGGAAATTCTAATCAAAAAGTTTCCTAAAGGAAGAAAATAAAAAATTAGCTGCCTCATGTAATATTGTAAATATCTTGTATTGATTTAGATTCTGGTCTACATATTATGATTCTCTCTAAATTTCTATCTCTGAACCAGTTATGAGCAAGAGGCAACTTTAGCAGTATTTATTTCAGATGGCTTTTGTTCACAGACCAAATCATTTGCTTCTGAGGTAACTACAAAATTAACCTGAAAGTTTTTATATAAAGGATTGCATTTCAATATACCAAATGATCTTGAAAAATGAAATTATATTTGAGAATAATTGTTCATATTAAACTTAAAAATGTACTTTTGTAGTCAAAATGAGCAAATAGTATTTTCTTGGCCAATGATTTAAAATCAAATTTAAATAAACTTATTTTAAATCAAATGCACCTAGAGCAGACACTAAATCATACAGAACAGATAACACTCAACTATGTAAGCAGTTTGTGAATTACTCACCACCCTGCAGTATGAAATTATTAAAGGACTGCAGCAAGACAAGAGGAGTCCCTAATGTTTAGAAAGCAGCCACCTCACCACCTGAAAGAATACATTCTTGTATATTATGCAGATCTCTAAAGCTTCCACAATAAGTTTAAAAACACATGTGTATGTGTGCATGTAAACATTCTTTACTGCTTTACCACAGACACTTTTTGAAAAACAGTTAATAAAAAAAAAGAAAAGAAGCTGAGGTGTAGCTAAAGGATTAAATGCCTGGCCAGCATCATAAGACTCCCCTAGTCTTAATCTCTAGCCCCTCTACTCCCTGAAAAACAAAAACATGTGAGGAAAGTCACTTGTTTCTCTGGTTTCACCATCTGGTAAAACAAGAACATTAACACATTCTTTTCAAATGCTTTCATTTCTATAATTAGTGTGCATTAATTGTACAAAATAATGGGTCTCAGTACGGCATTTCACACATGTGTATAATGCACTTCGATCCACTCACCTGACTGCCACAACCCCACCCCCATCCCTTCTCCACTCCTACTGGTCCCTTTCCTCTTCCCTTCTCTACTTCTGTTGGTCCTCTCCTCCTTTTCTTCATTCCTGCTGATTCCCTTTCTCTCCCCAAATTTCAAAGGATTTTAAGAGGTCATGAATATAGCTCAGTGGCAGTATGCTTCCTTAGCATGAACAAGGCCCTGCATTCAATTTCTAGCATTGACAAAAAAGGCCTTCAAAATGTTCAAGAGATTAAAAAAAAACCTAGATGATATAAATACATATAAATATATGCATATAATACATGTAAAAGAAATTTCTTTGAAGTAGAAAGTTTTGAAATTGTAAATGTATCACATAAACACAAACTATTATTTCTATAAAACAGTCAGACAAGATCCAAAGGAAAGAAGAAACAAATGATCAACTATTAACAGAAAGACATACATCTTAGATCAGGCACTTCAAAGCACCATGGGCAAAGTGCTCTAAAGCTGCTGTAGAGAATGCCTTTTGCTTGGGTGCACTAAGTAGTCGCAAAAAGCATTTGCCTTCACTGTCCAGTTCCACCCTACTGGGCTGGCTTGGCTCTGTGTCTTCTTCACCCTCTCCTGTAACTGCCATTGTAGCTTGTGGAATCACCCATTTGTTAATGTGAAACATCATTTACACAAATATGACTTTCAAGTCTTTTACTCCATATTCTTCCTGTTGCTGAAAGGTTGACATTTTGTCTAAAGAAAATGAGTCCCTTCTTCCATTCCCCCACAATATCTCAATGCATCAAGACTATCCATAGCTGAAGTCTTAGTGAATTAAAATAAAGAGCAAGTCAATCACTTCCCTGGTGTCACTTACTCTCAACATAAGAAAGCACTGGATCACAGCTGAGGCACTTAAAGTGCACACCACTTCTTCCTGCTACTGTTTCCAAATCCTGGCCACTGCGTTCATCTGTTGGACTATAGCAGAATGGAGCACTCCCTTTCTATCCACCCACTGCCTTTGTTTTATAACTGGTTAAACTTTCCACTATTATCCTTCCTAATATATATGAAAGAATTAATCAGGAATGCCTTTTTGACAAATCATTATTTAAAAAAACCATTTATTTTATTTATGAGTATGGGTATTTTGCCTACATGCTCAGATATGTGCACCACAAGCATGCCTGTTGGGATGGAGTCTCTGGAATTGGCGGTAAGAATAGTTGTGAGCTGCCATGTGGGTGCTGGGAATCTGTGTCCTCTAGAGGAGCAGTTAGTGCTCTTAACCCATAAGCCATCTCTCCAACCCCCAGCCAATCAATTTCAAAATTTAAGTGTGTGTGTGTTTGTATGCATGCATGTATGTATGTATGTATGTATGTACGTACGTACATGAAAATAGGATTATGAGGTAGGGGTCTTGCCATTAACTCAGGATGACCTTGAACCAGAGATCGTCTTGTCTCAGCCTCTAGAGTGCTGGGATCTAAGTGACACCGCCACCCTGTTCTGCTTCTAATGCTCTCTGCCTTTGTTTTGTTTTGAAGCAGGATCTTGCTATGTAGCTAAGGCTGATCTTGAACTCACAGCAATCCTTCTGCCTCCATTCGAATTCTAGAGGAGTATCACCACACCTGGCTTTCTGACTACCTTTTAAAAGGACACAATGAGATGGTCTCATCATCATCACGGCTTACCAGAAAGATGCCATTCTGTAGGCTGATCTAACATTTCATTGTGCTGTGGACACAGTGCTCTTTAGAGTCCAGGATCCTAACCACGGAGTCCATCCTACTAGCCTGGAAAGTCCTCTAGTACAAAGACTGACATATTCAGCATGAATTTTTCATATAATAAAACTTAATTTGTTAATTACGTAAAAATTTTCTAGGGATTAAAGGCTGTAAAATGGAAAACCTGATCTAGATAATTCATATAACAGCTTTAAATTCTTATTTTCAAGTATGTTTATGTTTTCTGAATCAAGATGGAAAGGTTATTTGTGGTGATTCAAATTGACACTAATTTGTTTTCTGGAAGAAAGCACATTAAAGGACTCATATTTTAAATCATATTTTTAAATGATATGCTTTAAGATGACTCATATTCCCCAAGTTAATACATCCTCAGCATTCTGGATGTAGTAAAGGAGCTAGCTCAGTCACCCCAAGATGAAGCCAGACAGTATATTTCACATGTGAAAGACACTCATGGCTTTCTCCCTGTGCACAATTTTAAGAGAGAGCATTAAAGGGAGAGCTGTTTGCCGGGCTTTGGTGGCGCAAGCCTTTAATCCCAGCACTCGGGAGGCAGAGGCAGGCGGATTTCTGTGAGTTCGAGGCCAGCCTGGTCTACAAAGCGAGTCCAGGACAGCCAGAGATACACAGAGAAACCCTGTCTCGAAAAACCAAAAAAAAAAAAAGGGAGAGCTGTTTTATATGCAGAAGATGGAGGGAAAGAGCACCACCACTTAGTGGTACTACCTTCTTATAAACTATAATGTCCTGCCTGCACAAGTAAATACAGGCTGTGAGCCCCACCGGAGGTACATCAGACCAGAAGCCTTTACAGACTTTCTTTTTTAAATTTGGGATTATTTTCATATTTATAATGAAGTAAGTTAGGGACAGAAGCCAATTATAAACACAAAATTTAATTATGCTTTATATAATTTATACAGAGAGACTACAAGTAACTTGGGATGGTATTTTAAATAACTCTGTGCCTAGGAATATGTGGTACTATGGAATTTTTCACTTAAAGTTTTGAACTTTAAAACATCGTGGCTCAGAGACGCTCAACCTATGTTTTAGTGTTAGGACTATACAAACCAACTTGGAATGAACTTGCAGAATTTTGTACAAAATACTAACAAAATGTAGTACATGGGTGGTGTAGAGCAACATGCTTAATGTACAGCATTATTAATTCCAATAAGCCTCATTTACATTATCTCATGATACATACAGGATCACAGGAAAACACTGATATATCCTATTGTATTATCAGTTGCAGACATATATTTGTATGGATATACTTACACACGAATAGGCCTTTTAAGATGTCTTAAAATATTAAATGAATCTTCATTGTTGGCTTTCAGTCCTTCCTAAAGTGGCGCATTCAACTACTGAGATTTATACGCTAGTTTGGCTTTCTTCTTCCTCTTTTTTGAGCCCAATTCAAAACTAGAAAGATAACTTCTGACTTTTTAACAAATGGTGAAGGGTACAGTTATATCCTGAAGAAGTTGCCCCCACACACAAAAATCTCCATTATATATCTTCAAATTATATATATATACTGTAATATAGAGACTAACTAGATTACAAAGTCTGCAAAGCTTGTCTTACAGTAGAGCACCTACAGGCTGGGGCTATGGGCAAGAAGGAGCTGGATCCTACACTTCCTGCCTCCTTGCTGTGTAAAGGAAGCAGGGTACCTACTTCCTACCAGAGTCCACCAATTCCATGTCACTGTCATGTCACCAGTGTTGAGTAAGCAACAAGGACAGTATACCACTAGTCGGACACAAAATACTCAGGAAGAGTTACTGTTTGAAAATTTCTCTAACATCTCACCAAATAAAAACTCATTGTGCCAGGCGGTGGTGGCGCACGCCTTTAATCCCAGTACTCGGGAGACAGAGGCAGGCGGATCATTGTGAGTTTGAGGCCTGCTTGGTCTACAAAGTGAGTCTGGGACAGCCAGAGCTGTTATACAAAGAAACACTGTCTCGAAAAAACAAACAAAAAAACCTCATTGTTTAAGTGACTGATTTGAAGTACCAGATATCATGTCAGAGAATGAGAATGGGAAGCTCAGTAAGGCCACTTACACTGTTTTGAAGAATTATATTAACTACCTTTCCTAGAGCCTTATTTAGTCTATAAGCATAAATAATTTCAGTGGTAAAATATACCACCAACACCATGATAACAAAGACATGGGATATAATTCAGGCTCAAACTGTCTTGAGAAAATTATTTATTTTCATGAATTTCAGTTCCTCTGATCAACTACCCAGCATGGCTGTTGGGACTGCAAATGTCATGTGAGCAGCCAGTCAGTGAATTTCTCTCTGTGTCCTAAGGAGGATTATCCTCTGCAAAACTGAAAAAGGTGAGGAGGGCCACACTTGAGCAAAGCTGGGGTGGTGAGTTGGTGAGCTCTACTGTGGATAACCAGAGGTCTAGAGGACCCTGGTTGACTAAATGTCACCACAAGACATGTCCTGAGAAGAAGCAGAGAAAGGGAAGAAGTGCCCTAATAACTCCCCAGCAATGACAAGCACACAGCTGAAATACACATTGTACCTGTGAGACGTTACCCAAGGGAATGTGCGCAAGCCACACAAGCTAGCGCCTGAACAGATAAATGCTATTTTGCTACCTTCTCTACTCAAGATAATTAAAAACTCATGAAATTTCAATGAATAAAGTAATTAATTTGTCCAAATGGTTCTTCTTTTTAAACTGGAAAATTATATATGCTAGGTTCTAAAAACCAGCTATGGCCAAGGATGTGACTCAGTGGAAGATAAAGCCCTGGGTTCAATCTTCAGCACTAAGAAAGTCACCAGCAACAGCAGGGCTTTGGGCACCTGTGTTTGCAGCTGCGGCTGAACCAAAGCCACATCAGTCTCTTGTACTGTGAAGTGCTAAGAGCTAGCTAACACTGACTGTGGTTGAAGTATGTACTTGTTATTACATGTACCCCATGGTCCCTATAGCCCAGAATTCCCTATGTGACAACTAACTCTACCCTGAAACAAACTCAGAAGAGCCTGTGTGTTTAAGGCTGTCTCATCAGAGGTGCGGCAGGATGGATCTTCATACAGCACTGTCAAACCATCATCATTCTGCCTTAATGTCAGAACATCTTCAGGACCAGATATCACTCAGTTATAACTTTAGTTTTTATTTATGACAAGTCTATAATTCTGTTCACTATCAAGTACAATTAATTTGTCTGCAGGCTCTCACCTTTAAAAATTTTTTAGATTACTTTATATGCACAAGTGTTCTGCTTGCTAGTATGTATACGTACCACATGCATGCTTGGTATCTGCAGAGGTCAGAAAAGGGCTTTGGATTCCCTAATGTGAGAGTTATGGATGGTTGTGAACTATCATGTAGGTACTGACAACAAAACTCAGTTTCTCTGCAAGAACAAGTGCCCTTAACCAATAAGTTCATCTCTCTAGCCCAAGGCTATCATTTTTATTCAACAGCATAACTCTACTAAAAACGATATTTTTGTCATTTCTGTTTGTAAAGACCCATAAAAACTCCCTAATTCCAACCACTTAGTACAGAATGTGAAGCCTTTGAAAATGGGTGTGGCGTCCTAAGGTATTACTATGTTTGTCAAAGTCTGCCTCATCTGTATTGTTTTTCTTTTGATGTTTTCTAGAAAGGTTCACACTCTGTAGGCCCAAGAGCCTACAAGTTACCATGTTAGCCCTGAACTGACAGCAATCCTCATCTCTCAGCCCTGCAAAAGGTTGAGGTTACAGGCATGTGAATGCCCAGCTTATATTCTTTTTTTTTTTTTTTTTTTTTTTTTTTGGTTTTTCGAGACAGGGTTTCTCTGTTTAACAGCTCTGGCTGTCCTGGACTCGCTTTGTAGACCAGGCTGGCCTCGAACTCGCAAAGATCCGCCTGCCTCTGCCTCCCAAGTGCTGGGATTAAAGGCGTGCGCCACCACCGCCCGGCCCAGCTTATATTCTTAATCAGGGTAAAGACATGTCTTTTTTGATACCTTTTCATGGTTCCCAAACTTTAATTAACTTAATGTGTATATTTCAATTTTTATTTTAAAAAATTAAAAATTACTCATTTATTAACTATATATGCATGTGTGTGTGTGTGTGTGTGTGTGTGTGTGTGTGTGTGTGTGTAGGGGTACCTGCGTCAAAGCATGTTTGTTGTCAGAGGACAACTTTCAGGAATTGGTGTTTTCCTTGTGCTGTGTAGGTTCCAGGGGTGGAACTCAAGTCCTGTGGCTTGGCAGTAAGCACCTTTCTCCACCAAACCATCTCACCAGCTCCAAATCCTTACTTCAAAACAGAATACCTTGATGGCTTAGGACACATTTATCTACTCAGCTAACATGCTGAGATTACACCATGTGATAAGGAAAATTCCTAGCTCTAGACCCAGGATGGGAAACACACGTCTGTTACCCTCAAAGTGAACTAGGTCTGGTACAAAGTCCTGATGACCTTGGCTGAAAGCAGGCTTCTTTTCTTAGTGTGTACGCTCTGAAGGAAGCGCTTACTTGGTAACTGATGACGAAGGTCCATGTGGGCACTGCATCTACTGCTAAATCAAAGCTTCAGCTCTTTAGGGGCAGGATGGCATGTATCTATGTTTCTTTCTGAAAATCACTTCTGACCCAATAGTTGCTTAAATTGTACTGACTGAAATGCTGCAAGGAAAAAAGAGAGTGTGTATGTTCTGCATCATGGAAAATTTTTTTCTTATCACTCAGAAAATGTATTTACAATGAAAGATTGAGGATTGAATTAAATGAACTCCTGTCAGTTAGAAACTGTCCGCTGAAGCGATAATAGAGAAAGCCCTTTGGCAAATCAAGAGACTAGAAAAGTCTCATCACACAGCAAAAAGGTTAAAGTAGAGGGAAAAGAAGTCTGAACTAAAACCACAATTTCAAGTTTTACTTTAATTTCCAAAGAAGGGAGGGAGAAGTTATTGTTCTTATTGGTAAGTTTTAAAACTACGACCTAATTAAAAACAATCTTTAAAAAACACAGATGTTTTGCAGGAATTCTGAATAGGCAAAGTCACTAACCTCATTAATTCCTCCACTTTATCATCCACGTCTAGGTCCTCTTCTGAGGCTTCAAAACTATATGACCTCTGACCCATGCTGTTTGCATGATAGCGAGATGGTGACATCTTCCCATTGGATGTAGACAACCGATCATTGTTCTCCCTCCCATTTTGATTGGTAGTGCAAGGCTGTGGGGAGGTATCGTAACTGTTGCTCGGTGATGGAGACATTCCCGAGTGCTGGGTCTGCGTGGAAGCTGTGGCTGTAGAAGATGATGCTGGAACATTGTTGGTGCTGTTCCCATATGAGTTTCCTCCATAGCTGGACCTCCTTCCAAATTTATCACTATGCTCTTGATCAAGACGGTCCAAAGTTTCTAATGCATGGAGAATTTCATGTTTGGTCATTCCAGTACGCCGAAGACGTTGGAGCAGATCTATCTGTTCTATGGTAAATCTGGGTTCATCTGTATAGTGAGACATGGTTTCCAGCAAACTGGAAGGGAAAAAAAAGGATAAAAATGAAGTGCTCTTATTGTCAACTAGCAAAACACATTTCATCATCAAGAATCCTCAGCAGAAGAGCCTTGATCCCCACCCCAGCTCTGTTCACTGAGTGTAAAACCTTAAGGGGGGGATAGGGAGATGGTTCAGTCAAATGACATGTTTGCTGTGTAAGCACGGTGCCTAAGTTCAACCTCTTGCACCAATGCAAAGGCTGGGAAAAGCAGCACATGCCATGAGTTCCAGTACTGCGGGGAGCAGACAAGAATATCTTTGGGGCTTGCTGAGCAGCCAGGCAAGCTGATCAGTGAAGCTCATCATCAGAGGGTTCAGTGAGAGATCCTGTCTCAAAACATAAGGCGCAGAACAACTGACAGATGCACACATGTCCACTTCTGGCCTCCACATGCAGTCATACACATACAACAAAGAGACATGGGTCCTGATAAGACTTTTTTTGTTGTTGTGACTGCATTAGTACAGATCCTGAGTTTAGTAGAAGTGCATCAGTTATAACATAAAACTCAACTTATAATGGAGAAATTTATGTTTTTCAGTTTTGGTAACCAAAACTTCCAAAATCTGGAAGCAAAATGTTAATTATCCCAAAAATATCAATTCATCAAGTAAAGTACATATAGTGGATCAGGCCCAGACTCAGTAATAATATGCAGGTTTTCTTTCAATCTTGAAGTATATTGCTGTGTAGTAGCATATTAATGGGAATTGTTTTCTCAAATATCAGCAAAATTGACCAAGAACACCTAGGGCATTCAGTGACAGATGTTTTGCTTGACTGAGTCTAAGTAACTAATACAAATCCATGAGTGGAGAATGAGCAGTACACACAACAACACATCATGCACTGCTGCTAATTCTTAGCACTCTTGTGAGCTTCTCATCTCTGCTGCATGCTCTTTGAATGGATTCCTCATGTCTATGGCCAACCAGAGCTATTCAAGTCTCAGAAAATTGGTTCTACATGTTTCCCCCTTAAGTAGCACATGACCCTAGCATACCAGAAAATGTTTTCTTAGAGAAAAAAAATTTTTTTTGTTTAAGACATTAATTAGCTCAGTGGTTCTCAACCTGTGGGTTGAGACTCCGGTAGAGGTCAAACAACCCTTTCACAGGGGTCGCCTAAGACCATCAGAAAGCACAGATATGAGCTGTGTGAGTTGGTCAAGTCTTTAATTCCAGCACTAGGGAGGCAGAGGCAGGCAGATCTCTGTGAGTTTGAGGCCAGTCTGGTCTACAGAGTGAGTCCAGGACAACCAAGAGTACGCAGAGAAATCCTGTCTCGAAAAACAAACAAACAAATGAAAAACCCCACAGATTTTAGATTATGACTCATAAAGTAGCACAATTACAGTTATGAAATAGCAACAACAATTATGTTATGGTTGGGGGGGTCACAATATCAGGAATTGTATTAAAGGATCTCAGCATTAGCAAGGTTGAGAATCATGGCCTTAGCCATATCATAAAAATGTTCTCTCTTTGAATTACTTTTTTTAAATAAAAACTGACTTCTAAAAAGATTTAGACAGCCTAGCTCTGCCAAGACAGGGTAGGTAAGTCCTTTATAATTCCTGCTCTACAATCAATGTCTGCAGAGAAATGGGGCCAAATGGCTGAAGATTGATGCTGTAATGTATGGAGAGAAAATGGGAACTGTCCAGGCAGCCACTGGTATGTCATTCTTTAGTTTTGGAAGCTGCAGGCCCTGCACTTCCTATATAATCAGATATATTTATCCCTCTCAGGTCTCTGAGGTGGTTGAAGAATAGATAGCTAGAGTCTCATAGTTAAATTTTGAGTTGTTTAGGAATCAAGAGGGTGTTCTGGATCTAAGAAGATATTTTTAAAATTATGAGGCAAGTTAGTATGAAAGCTGAGTTAGATATAGAACTTTAAACTCATGGAGATGGTTAGATAGTAGAATGTTAAAGTCAGGTGCCAAATACATATGGACTGGACATTGGGAATGTATGCTAAGCCATATAACTCTTATAATTGTGGCCTATTTATTTCTGTTGTTTTGTATTGTATTTATAGTTATAAGAAAAAGAACCGTTTTTTGGACTGAAAGGGAGAGCTGTTGGGGGGAAAAAAGAAATACCTTAAACTAAAAAAAAAAAAGAAGGGAAGAGGATGGGGGCATTGAGGGGGAGGAGGGTGGATGGGACTGGAGGGGGGCGTAGGGAGGGGATTGTGATTGAGATGTAACTTGAAGAAATAAAAAATAAATTATTAAAAAAAAGATTTATGTATTTGTCTTTATTATTCTATATGTCTGAGTGTTAGTATGCATGTATGTATGGGCACCACATGCACACAGAGCCAGAAGAGGGCACTGGATGTCCTGGAAGTGGACTTACAAACATTTTTATAAGACACTATGTGAGGGGTGAGAACCTAACCTAGGTCTTCTGCAAACACAGCAAGTGCTCTTAAATGCTGAGCCACCTCTCTAGCCCCTAAAATCTGACTTTTGGATTCAGGATTTTTCAAAGTGATAACCATCTCGATTTTAATTTGCATTTTCTAATGATAAATATGATAAGTGATATGGAGTAGCCTTGCAATAAGCAAGTACTAAGAGAAACAGGTCAAGAGAATTTCTTATCCTTTAAAGACAATCGTGCTGTAGGCCAGTCCCCTAACCCTGTTGGAGAACTTACTATTTCTTCATCCCTCTGCAATGTAGGAAATCCAATTGAACAGTCACTTTTCCTTAAAACCCAGAAAGGGTGAGAATTTCATATGATATAACCTCATCTAACCCTCACAGCAATTCTCTACGGTAGACACAATTATTTTGCTTTTTTTTTTTTTTTTTTTTTTTGGTTTTTCGAGACAGGGTTTCTCTGTGTAGCCCTGGCTGTCCTAGACTCACTTTGTCGACCAGGCTGGCCTCAAACTCACAGAGATCCGCCTGCCTCTGCCTCCAGAGTGCTGGGATTAAAGGCGTGCGCCACCACTGCCAGCTTATTTTGCTTTGTTTTAATGTTACACTGTGAACTGTTAAAAAAAAAAAGTGAGGCTTAGAATATTTTTGTATCTTTCACAGAGTCTAAAGCCACCCCCATAGTACAAGGATAGCTTTCACAGCCCATCTGGGCAGCAGACTGAGTTCAAGGTCATTTTGTAGACCTGTCCTAAAACAAAGCTCGAGGACTCTTAAAGAGCAGCACACATTCTTAGCCACTGAGCTATCTCTCTGGCTCCTTCTCTCTCTCTCTCTCTCTCTCTCTCTCTCTCTC